>CM076582.1:88753779-88909994 GCA_034641835.2 Pinus albicaulis
TATAGTGTGGAAGTTGAATACTCAAAGGGAGTCTAAAATACTTTGAAGATGAATCCAAGGGTCACCCAAATGTGTTATAAATGTATATCTTGGAAATAATAAATGCAATGAATATTCTATCTTATCTCTTGTCTTCCCATGATTGTGTTTAACATGATATCAAAGCGGGCGAATTCCTGCTCAAACTTAAACCACTAGTTGAGTAGTTTTTCTCATACATCTTGAGCAACCTTTATGAAAATCGTGCTTGGTTAGGAAGTTCACGCTAGTGTCTCTATATGTCCAAAGTTTTGCCTCTCTCGTACTGTAATATTCTCCAAGTATCTATTTCTATCCTCTCTTCCTACTGATATCTCTTTTTAGACAGTGAGTTGTGGTAATTATTATACAGTATACGATTTTCATGGCATGTTTCTTTTCTCCAAAGCATTGTATCCTATTGCAAGTAGATTCCTCACTCCTATCTATGCATTTTCCTCCTGTCATGTCATGCCTCTTAACACCTTTCCCGCGCCCACGCCCACGCCCATTTAGAAAGGAAATTTGATGTAACTCAAACCCTATTAGTGGCATCATCCACTAATCATATCAACATGTTAAAGGAAAATCATTGTAAACATGGAGTTACTCTACATGCAGAAAATACCAGCAGAGTCTGCCAAAGATAACGAATTTGAATAAGTGTTTCTCTACCCACTGCAATCCCAGTAACGACGTGCACAATCGACCCTTAAATACGTGCAAGAATTTTAGAAACGGATAACACTACAACAATTATTTGAAAATCCGTTCTTGGTCGCGGGATTTGAATTTGTAACGTTCATGGGAGTTAAAGCGGTGGAAACTGAAGCGATTGCGCTGGATTGGTGCTATTATCCGCCAATTCCTTCTAAGGATTTGAAATTCATTAATTTTGTTTATTATGAAGATATGGTCATCAAATTTATCGTAAAGTGTTTTGATCTCAGGGCGGGCTTCTATAGATGACAGAGGAGTAACGGTGACAAGGACTCATCACCGTTAGGCGAATGCTTGAAGTTTCTCAGTAGGACGGTGACTCTAATGGTAAGTTACCACATCCAGGGGTAGATTAGTGTTGTGAAATTGAAAGTGCAGAGAGAACGTTACTGAAGTTTCCAGGGCACGCGTTGGAATGCTTGGCTGGATGTGTCATAAAATCCTTTGTTTCGAGTGTTATGTCATAGGGTTTTGGTATGTTGTCCAGAGAAACGACGAGAGTTGACTCCTGTTTGTGAAACATATCAAAAGATAAGTTAGTGTGACATATATTTACATTGACCCAAACAATCAGAAGATTATAAGCATACACAACTAATTTATAGATGCCACAAATACTGGGAAATGAGATCTATTCTTGGTATTTTTGTTAAAATAGTTAATTATATGTAGTTATATATATCTTCAATTTTGTGTATCTGAATTTCATCTTCAATTATGTGTATTTGAATTTCATGCTTGGCTGATGGATTCCCTTCAATATTATTTTCCTCCTTTATTGCATCGTGTTTAACTAAGGGAATAAAACCGTAGACTATTGAAAGTTCTATGGGAAGTGTGAACCTTAACGTTGGAGCGATATCATCCAGGGTCTGCCATTGGGTGCATAGAAATTTAACATAGATTGATCTGTAGTAGAAAACTTGAAGGTTTAGATGAATGTTTGCAAGTGAAATTTTATGTTTTTTTATGCAATTAGAAAAGCCATAGTACATAAATTAAGTTTCAAACTCAGTTTTGTAGCAAATAACAGAGACAAAAATACCATAACAAAAACACAAGAAAACAAAATGATGAAGGATTTCACCCCTCTTTGGCTACATCTCCCAGTCCAACTTCGAATGTTGGGCCTCTTCATTATACTAAAAAATATGTGTTTACATGGATTTACAATGCTCATAATGCAAAAATAATGTCTCCAATGGCTCCAGAACAGTAAAAAACCCCTATTTGTGTGCTTTATGCACTCAAAAAGGTCAAAAAATGACTGAGTTATGCTCTAGAACAATTTCTATGCTAATTGTGCTACAATTCGCACCCACTTGTAATCCATCTTACAAATTCTGCACTTTTCGTCCACGTGGAACAACAAATTCGTCCTGCACCAGTGAGATCTGCGTCGGTTTGGGTGCAAATTTTCGAACGCTTTAAATGCTAGATGAACCCATGAACCGATAAAAAAGGGCCAAGTGGCGCCATACCCGCTGTTGGATCCAGGATTGTTTGAACTGTCACGCCAATTTTAAACTCCACCTGCGAACCATGGTTGGTGTCGGACTATGGTTAGGTTTGAAAACCCTGCGCAATGCCATAAAACAACCCTGCACCTGACTGTGGTAATGTTTGGTGGTTGGGTTCCAGTGGTAAGGTTTAAAAACCGCACCAAACAAACCTCAACCCCAATAATTACTATGGTTGCTCATTGTATGGGTTCTAGAATTGACGGTTAAACTGACCCTGCCTTAACTGTGATATGGTTTTGGTTGTTACGTGGTTAGTATCGTAACATGTGGTTTGGGGTTGGGGTTAACCCTGCACCCCTCGCTTCCCTTCTGTGGCCTCGTGGCGTTGGGTGGACCAGGGGTTGGGGGTTAACCTCGGCCCCAACCCCCAATATATATTTCACTAAACTTTTAATAAAAGTCGTAGACTATGGTTTACAAGGAAAACCAGTGGCACAATGGTGGAGCATTGTGCTTCCAGTCAGTTGGTCCATGGTTCGAACCTCCCGGACGCCTTGTCTTGCCCATACAAAATTTTAATACACCAAAAAGAAGCCATGTGGCAGCCAACGATTGGCCCACCTGGTCCTCCCCATTGGCCCAAGTCAAATATCAACCAACCAATAAAAAACCACGAAATTTCAACCAACCAAATGAAGACACTTAGTGCAATCTCACTAGTCTAAAAATACACAGTCAATCTGCCCAGTCACATCCCTAGTCAACGTGCGAACTTGTGACTGGGCATACCTGCAACCCAATTACAATTTTTTTAGTTGTTTGAGAAAACAATCAAAACTCGATATCAAGAGCATACGATATCGGTTTTGAGTGAAATGAGTTGCGCTGGATTCAGGGCGGTGAGATATTTGTTTTGAAATTGGTTTCGAGCACTTTTGAACACTTGAATTTTGAGCACTTTATTGATCCACTGGATCATAGATGCAAATTGAGGAGGATTTAGATCTCACTGAGGTATTAATCTCTTGAATTCTTCCATAAATAATTGTGCCATGAGATAAATTTGTAATTGCAAATCTAAAGAGTGAATTTATAGATATATTGGGGGTCGAGTTTACCCTCTAAGAGAGGCGTATTAGTCAAGTTTTAGAGGGAGAATCAGTGTGTGTTATTTTCTGAGTGTTAACAGGGTTAATACCTCTTATATGGGTCGAGTTGTTATGGCAGGAGGGTGCACTTATAGGCTATAGTTGTCCCTAATTATTATGTGAAGGTACTTTTACATTGTAAACAGGAGCATTTCCAGTTGAATTGACTCATTTTATTTGTTGAGCCTTTATTATTTGCTAAGAAAATGGCCAAACTTGATGGTACATTAGAGTTGCTAAATGCTATGATAGTATCCACTGTTGATGGAATGGTAAACATCAACAAAGACACTCTTTTCAATATTAAATTTTGTCTACATAATGCACATGACAAGATTCATTTTTTGCAGCTAGAATCTCAGTTCCAGCGAGATGAATTAAAACAGAAGAGTTGTCATCATGAATTAGTTTTTGTTCGGAACAACCCTTTATTTGAAATTGAGACAGACTCCCATCAGCAACAATAATAAGAATTTGATTCATATCTAGTGTCCAATGAAGAAGCATATTTGCATGTTGATGTAAATGTTGAGTCTGCACTTCCCAAGTCCATCAACAAACCTTGGGAAGAGCTTGTCAATAAAAAACACAAAATAAGTCTTGGATATGATAAGGAGGTGTCATTTCATATTCCAGATTACTTAAATCCCATCATATTTCATATTTTTATATTTCTTCGTGACAATCCACCTTCACATGTTCCAGATTTTTCTACTCCACATTCACAACAGATTGTGAAATTCCAACATTGTGACCAAGTTTCCATGTGAAAGATCATTGTTTTGATCTTCACCTGTGTAAGCATTTGTGGTAAAAAAACTCATTCTTCAAATATATGCTTCAAAAACAAACCTCTTGCAATAACAAAGATTCACCTTGGATGGATCGCTTCTTGGTAGTGGGCTTCAACAACCAAGAAGATATTTCAGTCATATGTCATAATTTATTCTAAAGTATTGAAAAGTCTTGTAGGTGAGTTCTCTTCTTTTTCTCACCTTGTATTTGACATGCGGGGAAGTGACGGTCATATACAATTTTCAAATATGCATTAAGCGAGCATGAGCCACAACCTGAACCTGCTGCCTGAGCCTACAACCAGAGACAAGCATACCGAGATTCAGGGTTCTAGCTAGAGAAACATAAACCCCTGAACATGTTTGTGGTTGATGGCCTTCCTTAAACCGTTGCAGGTTGTAGGCCTCCTTTTTGCAGGTTGAAGGTCTCCCTCTTCAAAACATTAAGGAGCACTTCCTCTAATAGAATACATCAACTTCTTGGCAGATTTGGAAGAATTCTAGGAATTGCACTAAGTGTTTTAGAGTTGGTGGTCATCCTTAAACCATCGTTGGTTGAGACCCTAGGTTCTTCGACCTTATGCCATCATATTAGAGAGCACATCTAGCTTATTTTTGTCATGCATTATTGTATTATGTATTATAGATCTCTTCTTGGACTCGTATATATCCCTTCGGATAAAGGGGGGAATGTTAGACACCTTATCTGCTAAGGGTTATGGTGTGGAAGTTGAAAAGTCAAAGGGAGTCCCAGATACCTTAGAAGATGAATCCAAGGGTCACCTAAATGTATTATAAATGTATATCTTGTGAATAATAAATTCAATGAATGTTCTATCTTATCTCTTGTCTTCGGCATAGTTGTGTTTAACAATGAGGAACACAATTTCCAATATAGTGAGTCCACATGAACATTGTATTACATACACACCTTTCATATTTTTAGTGTCCAATGGGTCTTTGAATGACCTTAGGAAGCTCCTGATGGTATTCAAGGTCCTAAAGGTCGAAGGGATTTTATGCTTCTTAAGGATCTGAGCAATCTTGTTGGTGGTCCCTAGTATAAAGGGATGTTGAACACTAAGAAGACAAGGCATGTTCTTGTGGAACTCCATCTATTGGAGAAATCGACCACTCCATAAAACAAAGGATTCAAGAACATGCAACCGTCATCAAACATTATAGGACTCACTCTTCAACTTTGACAAAGCATGTTAACAAGACAACAGAACACATTTGTATAAAAGAGTCCCAAGTTATTGCCAAGATTGATCATTTCCATCACCGAAATTTTAGGAAGACCATTGAAATTGAAAGAAAGTCTAGTACACTAAATAGGGATGATGGTTGGAAAATTAACAGTTGTTGGAATTTTGTCTTCCTAGTAGTATTATTTTGGTTTTTCCCCTTTTTCCTTTCCTTTTGTTGATATTTTTCTGCCTTTTGTTTATTTAGGTTCATACACTTTCTTATGTTTATATTTTATTTTTCTTATTATTGGTAATTAAACACAATATATTATTCCTTGCAATAAATAAAAAAAATGGATATTGTTTGAAGAAATTTTTTTACCACTATTTTATTTTTTTATATTTATTTATTTTCATCTAAATTATTAATATATTCCTATAATTCAAAAAAATATAACTATTATTATATTCATTCTCACATGGATTTTTTCCATTTTTTAATGATTATTTATTTATTTAAAATATATATTAAGTATTTCTCTCATTATTTATTGTTATTAATTAATTAATTCATTAATAAATATTTATTTTCTTCCATTTTTATTTATAATTCTTTATGATTTGTTTTACATTTTTCCTACTAAGTATCTCTATATATATAGACAAGTTTTGTATATATATAATCATATATTTATTATTGAAAATTAAATTCACTATTTTTTCTTAAGTATTTTAATAATTTATTGACTATAATATTTGATGGTTAAATTTTATTAATTATTTTTTATCGTTAAAATTTAGTCGTTGCAAGTTTTCTTTACTTCTTTATAATTTTATTTTATTTAACTACTTTATTTACTTTCTTGTAGCTTTATTGTATTTAACTATTTGTTATAATTAGACTCTCTAGCTTAATCTCGATGATGAACAACATTGAAGATAGTTCAAAGACCAAAGATTTATAAATGTGATTTTACAAAAAAATCTTCTTAAAACAATTTGAATCTAAAAAACAACCTGAATTCAGAAAATATAAATATTATAAATTGTAATAAAAAAATTCAAATTCAAATATAAAAAACATAAATTATAATTAAATTTTTAATTTTATAGCACAAATTTTAAAAATTTTTATAATTAAATTTACATTTATATCTCTCATATATATGATGGTAATATTAAAAATTTATTACTATTTAATGTAAACTTTTGTTATTTTTTCTATAATTATGTATATCGATATTAACACATATCATACATTAAAATTGATTTCATATATATCGATATTAACCCATATCATTCATATATATATATATATATATATATATATATATATATATATATATATATCTCCTCCGTACCATACCCAAAAATTCTTTGACAACCATGGTTAACCACTTCCCCTATTTCGCACTTGTATGGTCAACTATCCTTCCCTTAAGCTATGAATTATTAATATATTGCTTGCCTTTTTAACAACTTGTTATTTTGTTCTCCAATGTCGAAAAAAAAAACTCGGGAAATCTTGTAACCTAATCGAACAACCCACTATTCCATTTATTTTCACACTCATAGGGTTAATTATCGTGCTTTTAAACTGAAAACTATTAATATATTGCTTACTTTTCAACAACTCTTTAATTAGCAGTGGCTTCAAAAGGTGCAAAGCAAGGCCGATAGATTTTTTAAATTGAAAAAATTGTATGAGATAAAGATGCCTCATACTATAGAGTAGAGTTTTTGATATTGCTTTCTCAAAGAGCTAAAAAGCTTGGAAGTTCATTCTTTTCTTTTCAAACTGAAAGAGCTAAAGAAATTGGACGTTCATTTTTTTTTTTTCAAAAAGCTAAAGAGCTTGGAAGTTCATTCTTTTCTTTTCAGAAATAACTTTTTTTTGTTCAAATACTTTCTTTTTTTACTTTTTACAAAATCATAATTATGAATTTTTCTGAAATAACTTTTTCTTTTGGCTCAAATACATTTTTTTTTACATTTTACAATATCATAATTATGCATATCAAACCTAGTTAAAATTTCAACACTTCCAATAACACTTACACTTTATCTCATCTAAATCACAATACTTCTCATCTAAAATCACAATTCATTCTCATCTAAAATCACAATTCTTCCATAACTATTTTTATGTATATGTTGCTTTGTATCACTGTCATTTATGTATATATTGTTTTGTATTAGTTTTAAAAATAATATCCAAGCCTTAATAAGACGTAGAGCCAAAAACATTTGTATATATATTGTTTTGTATTAGTTTCAAAAATAATATCCAAGCCTTAATGAGACATAGAGTAAGAAAACCAGTAGTTAAAATTGTAAAAGTATGAATACAAAAATAAGATGCAAATTTTATCATTCGCTTCAATTTTACTTCTTTTCCAAAGAAATTTTTATTCCATATCAAATTTATCTGGTTGCAAAGGTATTTAATTAAACATAAACCTAATCGGAAATAATGAAGTGGATCCTCAAAACAATATTGTTTCAGTTGAATAATAAATTCGTAAGAGAGATATATTGTTTCAGTTGAATAATAAATATTATACATTCACTATTTTCACGAGCAGAAGGAGGCAAGCAGCGGAAAAGGTTTTCCGAGAACATTTTTGCCAGCTCTTCCTGTAGAGATTCATTAAGCTTGATCAAACCGGCCTGAATAAAATCGACGAGTTCCGGCAGGGTCTGCCGTTTGATTTCTTTCTCTCTTACATTCTTCGCAGGATCCAAGAAATCAAACACATGACAACAAAGACTCAACTTCTTCAAAAAGAGGTTTGAGTCTTTCAGAGGCAGCAACATCTCTGAACGCTGGCAGATTTTCCATGGCGGAAAAACCTCCATTAGCGATGGTAATAGTTGTGCTTCCTGGAGACTTTTCTTTCCCACGCAGTGTTCGAGCCGCAGCCTGATGATGCGGTGCTGCCGAGGAAAGACTATTGCTAGGAACATTGTTTATGGTTATTTTAGACCCTAAATGCCCTGCCCCCGAACCAGAATTCCGAGAATTTGTGGAATTCCCTGCCGATGCAACAGCTCTGCCCTCGGATGCATTCGCGGGATTAAAGGAGCAGATGCTTTCTCTGACGTGTTTGTTGTAGAAAACAAAAGCAATAATAGGACATATATCACAGCTAAGTTGGAGTTTAAATTATTAGACAGATGTCAGAAGCAAATCACAACTATTAATGAAACCAAACTTGTAATGATTCAAAAAAAGCCGTAGTCTAACTAGCCAGAGGAATCGCCCTGAAAATCATGAAAATTCCGATAAGATTTTTAGAAAATCCGGCAGGAATTTTTCTAAATCCATGTTATACCTCTCAAAGTTTAATATTTTGAGTGTCCTACAGGTTTTTCATGGTGCTGAATCCATTTCCAATATCAAAATTAGGATTCAAATACTGTTTCTGCAAGATTTTTTAAATTTTTTTGGCCCGGATTCCAGCCAATATTGTTAATAATTTATGTAAGTATCCCAACTCAATTAGATTTGAATGTATAAATATCACTTTATATTTTGATTTATCTATCACCATGTCAGTTGAATTTTTATAAATTTCCCTTTCATCATAACATAAAAGATATATATAAATCTTTTCAAACAACTTTACTTTATAAATATCATAAATCTGACAACCATGTCCGCAACTTGCTTTTTGATGTATCTTCTAACATTTTTCCATATATGAATGATATTAAAAGCCGTTTCCATATATTAGTGATATTCAAAACAATGTCCATGTAGATTATTATCAACACAATCAATTTTATTAGGTTGAAATTTATGAAATTGTTACTCTATATTTAGGCCGATAGGCCTTCTCTTTTGAAAGAGATCAAGTTTTTGTTCGTCAACATATTCATTCTCCTGATGACATATGTTTTTTCTACTTTTCACTGTACCTTGACACCTGTTTTTTTGGCCATGCGATGAGAGAAATTCCCCGCAGACTCCATATGGACTTTTGCTAGATTGAGGGCATTGTTCTCCTGATGACACATGTTTTTTCTACTTTTCACTGTACCTTGACACCTGTTTCTTTGGCCATGCGATGAGAGAAATTCCCCGCAGACTCCATATGGACTTTTGCTAGATTGAGGGCATCGGTGGCTTTCAAGGCCAGTTTCAGATGCCTGACACTTGTTCTCCGGCCATGGCAGTTATCCCGGCATGAACGGAATGGGTGAAATGGGTTAATTAATTCTTATCCCGCAGACTCCCTTGCAATCGGCCATGGCAGTTCAAAGACGATGAGGGTTAATTAATTCTGTCCTATTTTCCCGACTCCCACTACAAACGTATTCAGAAATGATGGCGCCTTCCAATTTCTTTCCATTTCTGGCATTGAATTCTTCTCCCACCTGCAGCTCCACAGCAACGCAGAGCTTACTCGCCAGCAACGCACAACAGTGTTATTGAAGTTGGCTCATCAAAGAACAGGTAATGCCCTTTCCGTTTTGCACTTTCTTTCTTCTGCCATTTCTTTCTTCTTCTGCTAATGTTCCAATTCCCTCACACGAAACTTTCATCACTGTCTCCCAATTTCAGTTTGCCTCTATTATCGGTAAGGTTTTCCTTTGATCAGCGCCCAAATAGGAAAACTAAAACCTTTGTCTGAGGTTCGCTTCGCTATATACATTTCCTTTGCCCCGCATAGCCTCTGAGTATTCATACATATAGAATATTAAAGGTAAAATATCGTTTAACCGAATATGGACACAGATCTGATAAGTCAGTGCTTAGTTTGGAAATTGGGCCGTCAGACTCAGAAATGTAGTTAATTCTATAGGCTTTTGTTGGTTGTTTAGTAGCTATAATGGAACTGTAAATGATTCCATTCAAATGAACTTATTGAGACAAGCTTCTATTTTGAGTTGTTGCATTTATGTGGCAGAGTAGTGTTATGTTCCTTGTTGTTGTCTCTATCGCCTTGACTATCAGTTTTAAGGCCATGATTAGGGAAAAACTAATAGGAATTATCATTTTCTTTTGTGAGAAAGGCAGAAATTGTTAAACATCACCATGGCCGATCCACACCAGTCGCTTATGAATTGTTAAACATCTCCGGTTTATCCACTTATGATTTTGGTCATAGCCCTAATGACTCACCATATTGTTTATTTTGATGATATGGCAATATCTACTAATGCGTATATATTAGGGTCCAATTCCCCTTAAGCTTATATGGAGAGTCCTTATTATGGTAATATCTATTGCTGCGTGTATGTTGCTCTTGTGATCCTTTCAGCTTCCTCATGCTTACACACATAACACATAAAAGGGTCCAGGTTGAGGGGGCTCTCTGGGTTCAGTCACTTTAATTGTCGGGCTAATGGAGTCCTGGTCTATCAGAGATTTCAGCTCTTGATATTGGCTCTTCCCTGTTGCATTCACCCATAAGGTGTGCTTGCGGTTAACTCCCCAGCTGGTGGTAGCTCCAACTTGAATATTGAGTCTTGACATGCTATGCATTATGGATTAGTCAAATATATGGAATGAATGAATGAATTATTTTAACATTCTTCAAAGTCCAGAATATTGACTTGCTATACTCTGGATTAATTAAATACATGGAATTATGAATGAATTAATTTTAACATTCTTCAGGGTCCAGACCAATTGGACATTTAGATACAGGTTTGTGCAATTTAGGCTTTAAAGTTTTGGAAATGCCATGACGTGAGTTTGAATATCTGTTAATGTAGGGCTTAACTTGGTCAAATCAATTTTTTTTTTTGCTTTTATTAAATATTCTTCTTAGTTCTTGCCTGTCCCCTGCATAATATTTTCCTATCATGGCTTCCTGAAATGATTTCATCTAGAATCCAAAAGTAAAGAAAATGTTTTGAGATGCGTTTTTTAACAGAAACAGTTGCTATTTGTATTAAATAAAAGATGGGCTGTAGCTGCACCATTCAGCTTTTTAATACGAACAAAAATATATGAAGCAGATCAAAAAACTTCCAAAAGATGCTGGTAGTTGCTTCCTGTTTGTCCTATCTTCAGTATTCTAGTGTTACTTTTGACTCTCTGGCTTGTATAAAGCCTTACAAACTGGCCCAACAAAATTACAGACTTGAAATATATCATAACATTAACAGTTTTGTTTCCATGCCCAAAATAGGTCAAATCACGACCCACAATGGTCAATGCACAACCAAAATGGGTCCAAATCATATAATAGTTAGATAGTTAAAACATAATCCAAAACGAAACCAGAATCTAGAAGTTGTTTTTGATGGGTTGATTTGAGTCATTCACTTGTTTTCAAGTTTCACTAGCATCTGGAGTTCCGGGAATCTCAGCGTCCTGTAGGGGAATGTTGCCCCTAATTGGAGTAACTGTTAACCTTTGAATACACACTTAGAAACAAAGACACAACCCAGATTTCCAAATCAACATTTTAAGATCATATTACTAGAGATGTTTCAGACTTTTACTCGCTCAATTTTGGTATAGATTTCAAGGTGGCTTCATGCTGACTTTGAGGGCCTTTTCTAGCATTTTGGGTCCTCTATTCAAGGTAGATTTGATGGTATCAATACAAGAGTGGGTGGCATAGGATGTGAGCTACAACAACTCTGAAATGTGCACTTTCCAAGGAAATATAAGCATCCTCCTTGGGTGAATACCGGACAGAGTAAGGGTGCATTGATGATGGCTGTTACAGGCTACAACCTATTCTGAAAAAAGGATTTCATAAGTATGTCAGCTTTTATGATAGAACTAGGGTACAATCCTGTATCAACTAGAAAGGCATAGCTTCTGTTAGTTTTTAATCCTATTTTGGGCAGTATCTTAACAAAGTTATATGACAGTCTATGACAGCTGATTTGAAAATCTGTTTGAGGTGTTGATTTTAGTAGGTTATGGCAGTCTGGGGGCTGCCAGTATGATAGTAGTCTAGCCACAATTTCTTTCAATCTTTCATGTTGACTCATTCATGCCTTCATGATGACAGTTAAATGCTTTATTCTTGACTAGATTGGAGGGCGCATTCCTCTAGAGTTATATTCACCCTTCACTCACCTATTTTAGGCATTGGCATCCTGTCAGATTTGGTAGAAATATTGTAGCCAACTAATAGAGCTGATCTGCAATTATTATGACAACATTCTGCCAGTTAGTGAGTCATTGAGAAATAGTGAGACATTTTTTTCATCATTTTCCCTTTGATCTTTTTTTGAACTCTTTCAACACTTCTTCGTCCCCACTCATTATTCTAGAGACATTGCATCCATCATAGGAGAGTGATATTTTATGAGTGTCAAAGAATTGATGGCAAATAGATGTCTCAAATGTGAGACAACTCTCAAATGTGCACTTTCCAAGGAAATATAAGCATCCTCCTTGGGTGAATACTGGATAGAGTAAGGGTGCATTAATGATGGCTGTTACAGGCTACAACCTATTTTGAAAAAGGATTTCATAAGTATGTCATCTTTTATGATAGCACTAGGGTACAATCCTGTATCAGCTAGAAAGGCATAGCTTCTGTTAGTTTTTAATCCTATTTTGGGCAATATCTTAACAAAGTTATATAACAGTCTATGACAGCTGATTTGAAAATCTGTTTGAGGTGTTGATTTTAGTAGGTTATGGCAGTCTGGGGGCTGCCAGTATGATAGTAGTCTAGCCGCAATTTCTTTCAATTTTTCATGTTGACTTCATGCCTTCATGATGACAGTTAAATGCTTTATTCTTGACTAGATTGGAGGGCGCATTCCTCTAGAGTTATATTCACCCTTCACTCACCTATTTTAGGCATTGGCATCTTGTCAGATTTGGTAGAAATATTGTAGCCAACTAATAGAGCTGATCTGCAATTATTATGACAACATTCTGCCAGTTAGTGAGTCATTGAGAAATAGTGAGACATTTTTTTCATCATTTTCCCTTTGATCTTTTTTTGAACTCTTTCAACACTTCTTCATCCCCACTCATTATTCTAGAGACATTGCATCCATCATAGGAGAGTGATATTTTATGAGTTTCAAAGAATTGATGGCAAATAGATGTCTATTGTTGGTTCTCATAATTAATCTTCTATGTGGAATTGGTAGATAAATTAGATAGCTTTTCAGTTTTTTAATATTTCTTCAAAGAAATCTGTAGTGTCTTAGTGTATTTTTTCTGCCCCTTAGGGTTTCAAACATGAAAAAAATATTGCACCAATATCACAGTAGTCCTTATAATTTTCCACGAAGTAATTAAAATGCAGCAGTGATAAGTATCATCAACATGCATCAGTTGTAGGCAAGCTATAGATAAATATAATTAAAACTTTAGTAACTTATATTGGTTCCACAACAGTTTACTAGGGTTGTTACACCTAACAAATTAATCCTAACCAATTCAACAATTGCTACTATTACCCTACATTATCATACATCATCATACATCATCAACTTCAATTAAGAAATTATCCCATACAATTTTTATAAATTCAGAATAATTGGCAAATAAAAATGTTATACTGGTGTTGCCCTAACTGGGCTGGGTATCTTGCTGCCCTAACAGACTTCCTTTCGAGACCAGCTTGCTTATTGTTTACTGCTATGATCAAACTTCTCTACCCTAACTGGCTTGTGTTGAATTTCCACAAAAATTCTGCAACTGCTATGATGGACACTCTGAAACTAATGGCAACAATTGAAACTAAAAATTCTTTCCACTAAGACACAAAATTTCTGAACACACATAAGCAGTGGAATAATCATAGAAATAAAGAACACAGTCACAGAAGAGACACAATTATTTTTCTAGGGAAACACAATTGGGAAAACCCTCTCTTTGTTGCAGTCTTCTTTATTGATAGACACTGAGCAATCTGATTTTTTTACAAGGCAAATAGTGACCCAAAGAAAACACTTGTCCTCACTATACTACTTGGACACAACCTGAAAACACTTGAGCTCTGCTCACCTACTTCCTTACGCTAAGATAGGTTTGATTTCCTTCCACATATGCTGCATATTTCCCATTTCTCGCTGGTACATCACGAGTAGCAACTGCAACCTCAAACTGAGTACAACACTGCACTCCAAGTACACACACCTCTCATACTTTGCAAGAAGCGTCCATGTACTCATTCTAGATAGTAAAGTGTGCTTGACATCTAAGGGAGTCATCTGTTTTAGTACCACGTTTCCCACGTGCAGAACATGGATTTCTAAGGAGACATGGATTTATTGTGCCCTTTTTATTATTGCATTTAATTAGAAATCTAAGTGTTCATTATGAACAAATCTATTAGATAACGATTACAAAAATGCTAATTTATGCTTTGCTTACAATTTATTTAATGCATTAATATCTCTTCCAATGCATTAAAATAAATTGCAGGTATTACCATTGCAAATTAAAAATTTGCACTTTACTACCGTGATGGAGCCGATTTTGACCGAGAATGCCATCCCCAAATTGCTAAATGGTTCGACTGAGATGCAACCTCTACTGCAAGTAGTGAACATCGGATCTGTCTATTCATCAAAAACCAACGCTTCCCACTACCACGTCACTCTCTCTGATGGCACATATCAACACAGGACTTTGCTCCCATTTTCTTATGGCGCACAAGTTGCATCTGAAGACATTCAGATCGGTTCAATCATTTCACTTACAAAATCAACTTTCATAGTGTCCCAAAACTCTACGTAAGATTAGGCTTTGTTTTAAACTTTTCCCTTCAGCTTTTTGGATTATTCCTGAATAGAAATGAGTTGAACATTCATTTTAATTTTAAATAATTTCTTCATCCATTTCAGATCGATTCGAATCCTAGAACTTGAGGTTGTCTGCCGTAGCAGACCTTTGGTTAAGGACTTGTCATTGCTATTGCACGCACAAGCAAGCGAATCTCATTCAAGTTCTTCATCAGCACAAAATATTCTTCCAGATACTTCGACTCCAACAAGCACACCTACAACATCGCTTGTATCATTTACATCACTCCATCCGTACCGAAAGTACTATTCGATTCAAGGTAGAGTATTATCAAAAACACCCTTGAAGAACTACAACACTGCACGTGGGTCAGGAAAAGTTTTCGGCTTTGACCTCATTGGTCGTGACAAAGATGAAATCCATCTTTCTGCATTCGCTGATCTAGCTGAATCTCTATACAATCTCATTGAAGTTGGGCAACTATATATTGTCTCCAATGGAACAATAAAGCAAACAAACCCAAACTACAACCATTTAAACAACAAATGGGAGATTTACTTGCTTGCTACATCAACTATGACACCATGTTTAGAAGATGATCCAAGCTTTCCTTACCAAAGCTTTCATTTCAGGACTATTGCTAAAGTGAAATCCACAGACCCAAATACGCTTGTCGATGTTCTTGGTGTCGTTATCTCCACCTCCCCTTCTTCTACAATAAGAAGAAGAGATGGAACTGAAATATTAAAAAAAACAATAACATTGAAGGACAAGTCAGGTTTCAGCATTGATTTAACAATATGGGGAGATCAATGTATCTCTATAGGAAAGGACCTTGTTGGAGTCCACTCTTCTGACAACCCACCAATCCTTTGTGTGAAAGGCGGTCGGATAACTGAATTTAATGGAATCACTATTGGGACAATTTCCACTACCGCTCTTCTTATAAATCCAGACATTGAAGAAACTAAACGACTCCAAACTTGGTTCCGTGATACAGGCTATAGCTCTTCGTCTCCTTCATTGAGCAGAAATTATACTCTGTCTTCCAAGCGAGCTTTACCACAAAAGACCATTCAGGAAATATCTAGCATGGAAATCCTAGAGAAAGTAGTATGGGTTTCGGTTCGTGCCACAATAACTCGTCTACGCATGGACGATTTCTATTTTCTTGCTTGTCCATTGGATTACAATGGGAAACAATGCATGAAAAAAGTAAGCCACCATTCTAACAATCTCTGGCATTGTACAAAGTGAAACAGTGAATTTCCAGAATGCGACTATCGTTACAAACTGAAACTCGAATTGCATGACCACACTGGCCAACTTCAAAATGTCACTGTCTTCAATGATGCGGGAAATGAGCTCATGGGCATCACAGCTAAATACTTGTTCCTCCTTTCCATTGAACCAGCTGATCTTCAGAAAATATGTAGCCGTATATCAGGGCATCACTTCTCTCTATCACTTTCCATTAAAAAAGAGTACTACAATGGTGTTGAGCATCTCCAACCTATTTTTCTAAGTTCAGAAGAAATTCAATATGATGATGCATGCACGGAAATCCTAAAAGACATCGCCGCACTTACCATTTCACAGCCCTCTGTTTCTCGTCGCCTTTGACCTCAGTTCTTATATGTACACCTTTTTATTTCTCTAGATAGAAAATAACATCCCTGGATAGTTCCTTTCTCCTTACCATTGTAAAATGCAACCATGTTGTTGTAATGAACAGTTACTTTTATAGTAACATTTTTTAAATGACTACAAGTATGTATGTTTACCATTTCACATTTCAATAATATAAATTCCATGTATAGTTCCTTTCTCCCTACCATTGTAAAATACAACCATGTTGTTGTAATGCACAGTTACTTTTACAGTAACATTTTTTTAATGACTCCAAATATGTATATTTACCATTTCACATTTCAATAATATAAATACTTATGCTTGGCACTACAAAAAAAGGTTTATACCAACATCTATTTGAAATTGATTTTAAACTCTTTCTATCACTTATTAATAGTTATCTAGAAATTTCAGGTTTCAACACAATGTCATACATTTCATATGCATTCATACCTCAATTTGTAATTTGTAAATCTCACACCTCATCCCTAACATAGAATTATTTGTACTTTGTTAGATATGTCATCAAACAATGAAGATGCAGAAAAAAAAACACGACGTCGCCTCCTTTATGCTCAAAACAAAGAAGCAATAAATGCACGACGACGACTTCTTTATAAAAAATGAAAAGAGAGTCCCTCTTCCCAAAACCTATATAGCCCCCCCCTCAATGAAGAACACCATCGCTTTAGGCAAAGAATAGATAACCTTTCTCCATTGCATGTTTGCACACTATGCAAAGAATCATATCCAGGCATGAAGACAAAATGTTCGCATGGTACCCTCTCTTGATCCAGATGTGCAACATAAAAAAATTCAAACCGTTTCACTCATGCCAACAACATGGATCCTGGCGAACAACCATATGTCCTTCAGAATTTAACACAGATTGAAGAAATGCTAATCACATGTGTAAATCTGATTCTACAAGTAACACATGCTCGTGGTGGTCAATACAAATATAGCGGCCATACAATCAGCTTCCCTCAAGACATTACTACCATTGCGAAATATCTACCTCGCCTTGTTTCTGAATTAGATGTCCTCATTGTTAGAAGGAAAAATCCTTCTCAATCATCTTATGAATTCATCGTTTCTAAATCACGTGTTCTAACAGCACTAGAATACAAACTCACTCATGATCCCTACTACAAAGATGTTGAACTCAACCCATCTGCAATTTCCGCTCTTCCGGATCAACCTACTGATATTTCTAATCTTGTTCATAATGTAACCACGTCTTCATATATACCCCATGAAAACATAGTCGATTCTACTCATCATCTTGATGCCATTCTACCTTCATTAGATATCCAACCTTCTTCATTTGTTCCAATTCTTCCAAACTCCTATAATGAACTTGATCGCATTCATGCTTACTTGCACTCCACAAATTCCAAATCAACAAATTCAATTGATTGGCCTACAATATCTCTATCGCCTATCAATGAATACACTACTGAGGGCCTCTTCTCTATGGCATTTCCCACACTTTTCCCAACAGGCATTGCCATGATTGCACAACCAAGAATTACAAAAGTCGAGCTACACAAGTATGCCTGTCACCTGTTATGCTACCATGATAATCGCTTCGGCCGACATCCAAGATTCCATTACTACATATATAACATGCTGATGCACCACTGTAGCCAATCAAATGCCAATGTTTTTGTCAAAAAAAATATTGAAAACAATTTGCCAACAACTGTATCAGATTTGAAGCAATGTCTTCAAGACTTTCCAAATTCAAAAATTCCAGAAATGGTCATGCACTTTGGCTCATCCCTACGAGGTACACGCTCTTTTTGGAACAAGCGTCGTAATGAGCTAACTGACATGATCACACAGCTTGGGAGCCCAACGTTTTTATTCATTCTAAGTACTGCTGATACCAAATGGCCTAACCTGGACAATATTATGCTTGCCGAGGTGCCCTCCAATACATATGCTCATTACAGGTGGAGAATTGAAAATATAATTACCAATCCCCATTTAACATCCCAATACATGCATTGCAGATTTACAATTTTCCTTGAGGAAGTCTTACAAAAAGGCCTCCATGAAATCGACTATTGGTGCAGGTACTTTTCATTACCATTACTTTTAAAACAAAATATTACACTTCAGTAGAATTAAACAATAATATTTTTCGAAATTGCATACAGATACGAATGGCAACATCGAGGATCTGCACACATACATGGATTCCTTTGGTTGAAAGATGCACCAAATATGGATTCCCTGAATTGGAACAATGAGATAGAAGTTCTCAATGCTCAAAAATATTTTGACCATTATGTAACTGCTTGGAACCCACGACAACTCCAACATTGCGCAGCTTTACTCCACCAATCAGCAGAGCAGGACCCATGCCTTCTCAACACACAATCAATATTTGCATCAACACAGACAGATGACTATGAAGAGCTTGTCAATTGTGTCCAGCGCCATACAAAGTGCCATGAATCTTCTTGTCTTCGCAAAAAAAACAACGTTCTCACATGTCGCTACGGAGTACCATGGGAGTTAAATCCCACATCTTTACTGCTGGTGGACAACAAAGGTCAGAAAATCTACAAGCCTGCACGTAACGATGATAGATTGAACATTCATAATGTTGATCTACTTTCCATTTGGAGAGAAAATGTTGATTGTCAACCAGTGCTTTCACGCCATGCCGTGTTAGCTTATATTTCTAAATATGCAGCCAAAGCATAAACAAAGTCAGAAAGTTATAGCCAAATGTTATTCCGCCTCTTGAACAACGTCGCTCCAGAAGCACCTACTACCACTGTTGTTCGGAAACTCCTTACAGAAAGCATAGCAGAAAGGGATATTGGAGCGCAGAAAATATGCCATATGTTGCAAAAATTACCTCTCACACTCTATAGTCGTACATTTGTATCTCTAAATGTTAATAGAACTATATTCAGACGTGTTCTAGATGGTTCTAAAAATCCACCCTCAACATCACCATTTATTATTGCATACATGAATAGGCCTTCTTCATTAGATCCATTGCCCCTCATAGAAGCTGCACGCTCTTGGTCATTTTCTCCCCGTCGTCAACAAAACCAATGGAAACAGATTTCTCCTCCCATAGTTCTCCGTATCTTGCCACGATACACCACAATCCCTTCCCCTACTGATCCAAACTACACCAACTTTTGTTGGGCTGAATTAATATTGTATTTCCCCTTCCGTACACTCCCCAATGACATTGGATGCAGCAATGAGGAAATCATTGCACATTGGCAACAAAAGAAAGGAACATATACAGCATGGCATGTTCACCGTGAAAATGAAAACCCACAATCTCCACAATCAGAAGATGAATCTACTCCTGTATCTACCCCTCCTGACATCCCCCTTGACCCTGTTCAAATGAATGAATGGGAAATCATCTCTCACCTTCACCCAAATGAGAAAATTGAAATTGATGCCCTTGAAATCATTGGCAATCGTGACTTTGACCTCAACCATCATTGGTCTCATACTTCCCTACCTCTCCACTTGCAAGAAACTGCCATCGATTTCATTGAATATAATCACTCATCTATTCAAAATCAACATCATCCCTCTTCAAACCTTCCTGTAAATAAAATATTATCTCCTACCCAACAAAAAGCTTTCACACATATTACTTCTCATTTCAAAAATACTCTTCCAAAACCCCCAACTAGAACCATTATACAAGGGACAGCCGGAACGGGCAAATCTGCTCTAATAAAATCTCTACAACGTGCATTCATCGAACTCTCTTCACCAAATATAAGCCCATTGTTGGTACTTGCACCTACCAGTGTTGCAGCTTTCAACATAGATGCACTTACAATTCATTCTGCCCTTCACATCCCTATCCAAACAATGCATCCTCTTGAAGGACAACCACTCCTCCACCTCCAAGAACAACTCCGCCATATTCAGTACATACTCATTGATGAAATGAGTTTTATCGGGCCAAAAATGTTTTCCCGTATTGATGATCGCTTACGAGAGGCCTTTCCCCTCCATCGAAATACACCATTTGGTAATCGATCCATTATCCTTGTTGGGGATTTAGGCCAGCTACCACCTATAAAAGAAATTCCTCTGTATGCTGGCACATCACGTGGTACTGCACTTTGGCACAGCTTTGATACATTCATTACGCTCACAACTATTTTTCGCCAACAAGGTGTTGATCCTTCCTAGATTGCCTTCCGCAACATTCTCACAAATCTCAGGGATGGGAAATCTACAATCGAATATTGGAAGCTACTAATGTCAAGAACAGATTCCTCTATTCCGCATGAAGATAAAAAAATATTTGAGGACTCCATGCATTTATATGCAACAAACAATTCAGTTGCCTTGCATAACAAATCAATGTTGAAAAAATTACACAAGCCAGTGGCTGTGTGCTCAGCGGAGAAACATGTGGACCACACATTCACTACATCTGAAGAAGAACAACTAGACAGAACGCTTCTGTTATGCAATGGACAAAAAGTTATGCTGACCTGCAATTTATGGGTACATGCAGGGCTTGTAAATGGCTCACTAGGCACAGTCATTTCAATATGCTATGCACCTGACTCAAAGCCTCCAGAATTGCCATCCTTCGTGGTCGTTGATTTCAAACAATACAGAGGAACAACATGGGACATTGCACACCCCACATATGTGCCCATTTCTCCTATCACAAGGGGCACACGTCGACAGATACCCCTTCGAATGGCATGGGCTTTAACAATACACAAGTCACAAGGAATGACGTTAGATAAAGCAACAGTTGACATTGGCCCCAAAGAACGCCAAGGCCTAACATTCACCGCCATTTCAAGAGTTAGATCTCTAACAGACCTTCGAATCCATCCAGCATTTCCATTCTCACGCATTTCACGCATGAAAGAAAATCCACATCTACAACGCAGAAAGCAAGAAGAGTCGTTGCTCACATCGAAATCTATATAGACAAATACAATCTATCCAACAATACACTCTTCATTGCATCTTCACCAAGAGGTAAACAAACCCTCACCTTATACAAATTGAATATACAATTACTTATTTTTACATTTATTCTAATACTCATTATATTCCTAATGTTTAAAAGAATTTTATGATTCCTTCAGTTATTTTTGAACTCTATAATTAGTTTACTTTTACCATCTGTTAACACTAACAATAACTTTTTACCTTCTTACATGTTAAACAGATATGGATTCAAGGGATTTAAACATGCTCTATGAATGCTACCAGGAGATTCACCAGCATGAGCAAAATCTACATGATATACAACTCAGATTCCTTTCACCCCATTCATTGCCTCTGTACCGTTTGCGTGGAACTATTGCACTATTACAAAAAATTCGAAGAATTCTAAGGAAAACAATCCACATAAATGAAAGAGATAGACAACGGAAAATGCGAGCTGAATGGCAAGAACTCCTTTCTGAACGTGGAGTCACTATAGACACCAACTAGTGTTGCCGATGTCGTGCATCATCATGTATTTATGATTAGATATTTACTTTCAACAAACTTTTGCTGTACAAATGTATATATCTCTTCACCTTCAGATTTGTATATCTATGTGAATATAAATTATAATCTATTCCGTTTCAAAATTTTCAAATTTTACTCGTGCTATTATGTTCTATTCTATCTTCAAAACTTAATATTTGTCAACATATTTAATACTCACCTTCTACAGACAGTTATAACTTGTAAGTTAACTTGGATAGATCATTAAATAGTTGGTATGCTTGCCAACTATCCTTAAATGTTGGACTCCTCCAAGGTTGCTATTAATAGAGGGCTTCCCCACCATGTTATAATCTTGCTGTATCTAGTTTGATTCCACATTACTTCCAACTATTGCTACTTTCACTACTCTTATTGATAAATATTGCAAGAGTAGATTAGACTGGACCAGAAATGAATATAATTCAATGCAAAGTTCTAGAATTTGTTGAACGGGAAGCAATGGAATACGAAGGGATGCTTTTAGCTACTTGACATCATCATGTTGTGTTAGATGAAGACTTCCATTGCATTATGAAGTGGGCAAATGTTGGCACAGGTAACAAATTTTTCTTAAAAGTACATTGTTCAGCTGTAAATTTGCAATGCATGGACCACGTAATGATAAAGATACCAAAATTGTCGACTTCCATCAACTTGGCTCATCAAATTGTTCTAGTGCGATAACCATTCAAATAAAATATGTTATTGGCTCTGCTGACCATTCTGTTCAAAAGCACATGTATAGGAGCAAAATGCTACAGTTCATAATTTAGATTTTTTTCATTTAGCCGTAACTGAATAGTGTTGGAATTGAGCTAACCTTTTCTGGATGTACACGGTGGGTGTTGTAAAGAGATGTCTGTGGCTGGTTCTCAATGAGTTTTCCAGTCATTATTCTTCAGAGTACTGCACATTATATCTGTATATTCAAGCAAACTTGTCCACAACTACAATATCTGTAATTTGGTAGGAACAGGTCTATATGCTTGTCATCAAACCATTTGACAAAACAATTCAGTATTTTTTTTTGAATTTTTTCATATCTGCATGTTGGCTTTGTAATGTTTGTATAATTGTGAGCCTAAAATTCCTGTTTTGTGTTCTCAATTGAAAATTCCTTCATATTTAATTCCAAGGAATATTTGTAACTCTGGTTGCTCCAACAAATGCTCCAAAAAATCGTAATTTAGTGATCAGATTTTAGGGAGTCATCTGCCAGCATTTGCTGCTCAAAAAGCTCTGATTCTGAACCTTTTCCTACCCTCCTTTCTTTTCTTCATCTCTTGCAGCAATTGAATAAATAAACGAAAGAAACCACATACCCCGTCTTTTCTGATTAATAGAGTTGTGACTATAAATAGCATATCCCTACTTTGTATGACATATTTTTCATGACAAAGTGATGATAATTTCTTGTTAAGGGGATTCTTTCAGGGAAATACTGCTCTGAAATTCGGATTTTCGTTTTCCCACCCTGTTTCAGCATGGTAGCAGTTTTTTAGAGTCTTTTTACCCTCTCCCCCACCAGCACCGTCCTGTGTTTGGTGTTTTTTGGTTATTTCAGTGACTGAGAAGGATTTGTTTTGCAAAACAGTGCTCTTCTACAGAAGCACACCACATATTTCTCCGTTTCACCCAAAATTCACTGTTGTTTTTGGGATTAGCACTGGAACTGTGTGGTTTTCTCCTGTTTTTCAGGGTTTTATGGAACTTTTTGTAGTGGTATTGCCATTGCAGAACTAGGAGATTTTCATCTTTATGGCTTCAAGTGAAAGTGCTTCTCATATTTGATTAACAAAATTGCTTGGTAGTGACATTTCCTGGAGTATATAGTTGATCCATGTAAATACTACATTTTTCCCTAAGGTCTAAGAAACTAAGGTTTTTAGATCATTTTTCCCTAAGGTTAGCAGATCTCATGATGGACTGTGGCTTCAAACCTGACGTTGTTACTTACAACGTACTCATCACTGGACTTTGTAAAGAAGGCAATGCACAAATATTTGGTCAAATGTTAGTACGTACAGGTCATTCATCAATGGGCTTTTCAAGGAAGGAAAACTATTTGGTGGGGACAAGCTCTTGATGGAAATGCACGATAGGGGCCTGATACCAAACAATTTCATTTATAAAAATATGAATGCTGGAATCCATACATCAGGGAATTTGGAGGACTGCTTAAAGGGGGCCTTGAAATCATTGAATGACTTACAGCGTAACTCAAACCATTCCATGAAAGTGAAGCAAACTGCAAGATACAAACCTTTACTTTGACAACTGTTAAACATATTTTGACTAAAAGGAAATATCAGTTTCCGAGAGAATATAATGTCTTTGAGGTTTTTTATGTGGTCCTTGAGGTGAAGAGTGATTCCTAGAGTTAGGGAAACACACTAACAATATGACAATGTACAATAAAGGCACCTGAGTACACTAGACTAGACCAGAAATGAATATAATTCAATGCAAAGTTCTAGAATTTGTTGAACGGGAAGCAATGGAATACGAAGGGATGCTTTTAGCTACTTGACATCATCATGTTCTGTTAGATGAAGACTTCCATTGCATTATGAAGTGGGCAAGAGTTGGCACAGGTATCAAATTTTTGTTAAAAGTAGATTGTTGAGAGGGTGGCCTTTTGAAAATTGTCAGAAGCTGGGAAGCTGTAAATTTGCAATGCATGGACCACGTAATGATAGAGGTGCCAAAATTGTGGACTTCCATCAATTTGGCTCATCAAATTGTTCTAGTGGGATAACCATTCAAATAAAATATGTTATTGGCTCCGCTGACCATTCTGTTCAGATGCACATGTATAGGAGCAAAATGCTACTTTTCATAATTTAGATTTTGTTCATCTAGCCGTAAGTGAATAGTGCTGGAATTGAGCTAACCTTTTTTGGATGTACACGGTGGGTGTTGTAAAGAGATGTCTGTGGATGGTTCTCAATGAGTTTTTCAGTCATTATTCTGCAGAGTACTGCAAATTATATCTGTATATTCAAGAAATCTTGTCCACAGCTGCAGTATCTGTAATTTGTGGGATAGCTGTAAATATGTACTTCAATTTCGTAGGATACTCAACAGATTTGCAACAAACAGGGTTGAAATGTCTACCCATGTGACACCATCCCTCTGATGTGGATAAAAGTAAATAGATTGGATTTTTGTCATCCATTAACAGCCGGGGTTCAAATATGATACAGGAGGTCACCGACACCCAAAAATATCCTCTGCATCACTTTGCTGAACACATGAGCAGATTGTTCTCTTCCCTTGTGCTTGAGGGTTGCCTCTTTATTTATTTATGTGCTTAACATCAAAGAGGATAAGAAGAGGAAACACTGAACACACATCATCTGAATGTTGTATCACCTTCAGTACATGCCAACTGCATGAATAATAATACTTCTCATTAATTTGTTTATTAAACTCTTGTTTTTTCTTTCAATACACATGCATGATATATTTCATTAACGTACAAAAAATATGTTATATAATCATACATTTTTTCCATAGTAGGGGTATGCTCATTCCCTCTTCCTATATAAACAAGGAGGTCTACCTCCTCTGCTTTGGCTTTAACATCAAGTGCTTAATCACCCTTTCTAAATATTTCTATATTTGCTGTACACTTTTCTGCAAAAACAGATTTGAACCTAGCAACTTCCTGTATAAGCAAGGAAGGTAAGCATCTTTGGCTCCTACATCAAGTGAATAAACGTTCCTTTGAAACATTTCTATCCTTGCTGCAAAGTTGCAATCTGTACTTCCAAATCAATTCGAAATGGCAACTTTCTCCAAGCAAAGTGGTGTATCTTCTCCATTAGAAATTATTTCAGCACAGAGGGAGATACCCTCAAACTACAGAGATTGGCTATTTTTCCACATTTTTCAAATTTCCTTTCAAATGGTCATTTCTTTTAATTGACTAAATAAAAAAAAATAGAGTAAATTCTACTTCTCCTCTGAGGCTTTCTGTTTCCTTCTTCCATAATTCATTATCACAATAACTGAGAATTGAATAGAATTAGTAGATTGAGTTCTCCTATCAGCCTTTCGTTGCACCTTCTGAGGCAACTGCTAGTTTTATTATTTTTGTTTTGTAAATAATAGTCAAGACTTCTCCAAGTTGTTTGTCTCGCAGCGTACACCCACTTCGAAAACACCAAAATACTAAGTGGGTATGTGTGGGCCTAGCTTTTCGAAACACATTTTAAATTTTACGTCAGTTGGACCACTTCAGCACCTCACCGGCTCAATTGTCTTTTAAGGCCCCCCGCTCTGGTACGCATTATGTGGGCACCACTGCCAACGTGATCTTATTCATTTTGTTGCCTATCCTTCACATTCACTGTATCACTCCAAAATATCTTTTCAATTCGATTCAGTTCTTCGCCTCTCACTATAAGAAGCCCCCATGTCTCACCCAAGTTTGCACAACCACATTGCATTCCCACAGTCTATTCTCTGCTCTTGCAAGAATAGCACTCATCATGAATATAATGCTCTAGTTGTACTGTTTATTATATGCTCCATTAATAACTATGCGCATGGGCAGCTGATCCCAACGTATTATAACCAATCGTGTCCCATGGCGCTCACACCGGAGTGAAGCAGTCGGTGGCGATCGAGAAAAGGATGGGGGCGTCCTTGCTCCGCCTTCACTTTCACGACTGTTTCGTCAATGTATGAATGCGAAACCAGAATTTCATTCAGCTGATCATAACTGACTCGTCCATAGCACCATTTATATAAAGTTATCTCCACCCTTTTGTTTTACCAATGATGCTGAATTTTGTTGCAGGGTTGCGATGGCTCCATACTATTGGATGACAACTCCACGTTTACCGGAGAAAAGACTGCACTCCCAAATAATAATTCCGTGAGAGGATTCGACGTAATAGACACCATCAAATCTCAACTGGAGGCAGCCTGCTGTGGTGTCGTGTCGTGTGCAGACATTCTCGCCATTGTTGCCCGTGATTCAGTCGTGGAAGTATTATTTTCTCCCTTCTCTTCCTCATAATTTAACTAAATACAATAACTAATTCCATGGAATCAAGTAATGTTGTTGGCTCACGTGTGATTGCAATTTGGTAGCTGGGAGGCCCACACGTGTTTGGTAGCTGGGAGGCCCACACGTGTGATTGCAATTTGGTAGCTGGGAGGCCCAACATGGACGGTATTGCTGGGAAGGCGTGACTCGACCACTGCTAGTTTCAGCGCTGCAAACAATGACAATCCCCCTCCCACTTTGAGTCTCAGCGGACTTATCTCATCTTTTCAAAAACAGGGACTGTCTACCGAAGATATGGTCGCACTCTCAGGTATATTATTATTCAGTCTACAGCAGAACTCATCTAAGTAAACCATAACATAACGGATACATAATGCGTACATTTCTTGATTGTCTTCTTTTCTTTTTCTTTTTTTTTAAATTATGTGAGGCCACACTATTTCTATTTATATCTGAAGGACAGGCTACAACATATAAAATCCAGGTATGACCTCAACCTGCCCGCAGGAAACCAGGTCTGTTGGCCACCTGTACGCATGAAAAGCATACCAAAATTGAAATTGTTTCATCCGTCTGTAAGTTTCATTAGCTAGTTGTCCTACTACTGCAGATTGACCATACTTATGACATAAAGACAGTTTATATAAAGCTAAAAAGTGCATCAAAAATCAGTAAAAGCAAAGCTGCTATCCATCTGAAGAGGAGACTGGGGCTGGGTCTTTTACAGTAGACCCAGGCATGTCTGCTTGCTGAAGCTGCTGAAGTAGCTTCTCCATTCTACCAACCCGATCATCCAACCGACTGATTCGATCTGTTGCCTGGTACTGTGTTATCTTGATATGGTGCCACTGGTTTTGCATATCCTCCAACAGGTCCTGTAAGCTGAGTTCCTTCTTCGCCGGGTCTGTCTTGAAACGGACAGGAGGAAGACTTTGCATAGCTTTGGCTATAAGACATTTCAGAATCCAATAAGTATGAATTGTCTGATTGAACAAGGTGAGACGGCCACGGGTGTTCCTAGGGTCAGTAATGAAATCTAGAATCTCTGCCTCAGCTTCATTATCTTCTGGATCGGTCTGGATTTCTCTCTCCCAACCTCGGATTTCTTGACGAACTACTGGAGAATTGCCCAACACGTAGCTAGCAGCTAGGGTCTCGAGATGCTCTTGATTAGTTTTTCGACCACGTTTCTTTGGGACAGGGTCGTACTGGACTTGTTGTTTTCCTTTGGCAGACTCAGACCTGGTACGTTTCTTCCCCATAGCTGACCAAGTCCTATTTAATAACAGAAACACGCAGGCAGGAACAACAAGAATATGAGGAACCATATACAGACTTTCTATGCGCAACCCCTTTTGGGTTGATAGGACAATTGCATCATAAGAACAATAAAAACTACACCTCCAACGCCGGTTTCGTACCCTTTGCAAAGAGCGAAGAAAACCAGATAGATAACAAAGGACGGTCCTGTTAACAGTAAACAGACTTAATCTCCTACAAGAGGGACTGGCCGCGCATTCTAAATATGCTATTTCCAAGTTGACGACAGACAGAGCGTGGGCGCCATGAGGGTTGGCCTGCGGCATAGCATGGTTTGCTACAAAGCAAAGAAGCAGTGGCTCTATCTCCCATTTCTTAAAACAGTCCCGGGGAGCTGAGGGGCTAATGGCTTTGACCATAGCGACTTGGATAACCATACCCTTATGCAACTTGACCCAATTAGAACCTCTGCAGAGCAGGCTCATGCGAAGACAATTGTAGCCTCCTTTCCGACTTTCCCAGCGTTTACTAAGGGTACCAGAAGCTCTGCAGAGCGGAGCCATGCACAAACAAAACTAACCCCCTTTCCGAATATCACAGGAATTACCAAACCAACCGACAGAGGAAGGGCTATGAAGCTTAGAGGAATCAAATTCAATACAAGATCATCATAGCAGGGGACAATTACCCGACCCACAATATCCTTACCTACTTTCAAACTGAACAAGCCCTTGATGCTTCGCTCTAGAAAGGCGAGGCGATTGATATGCACCAGGTTGACGACCATTATACAGGGATCTCTAAAGCAGGGGGGAACTGGTTGCAATTTGGGAATAATCGAACTAGTACAGGAAACTACCATTACAGACTTGGAACTTACCGCAACCATGACCTTTAACACTGTAAAAAAAAAGAGGAGAATCGATACATACCCCACCGGAATTGCGAAGTTGGCAGAGAGTTTGACGTTCGGCTTCCTCCACTGCAGGCTCCAGACGATTGCATGCAGAAAGCAATGCAGAAACGAATGAAGTGCGGGAGGAAACCCACCTACCTTAACTGCAACTTTCCTCCGATACTCTGGCACAACAGCCTATCCATACTGCGGCATAATGACATTCCAAGTGATTGCACACTTCAATGAGGTGGCCTGACTATACTGCTTTATTGTCTTAAATGCGTGAGGGCCAGTCTGTTGCCAGCTTGCCACGGCTCAAATTACCTCTCTGCCATTTGTACACCCCGATCGGGGGATATCTTGATTGCCTTTGTTTAACAGTTATCACGTGGTTTTTATTTGTGTAGGTTCCCATACTATTGGCCAAGCTCGGTGTACTTCATTGAGAGCTCGCATCTACAACGAAACCAACATTGACTCTTCGTTCGCCACTTCTTTGAAGGAAAATTGTCCAAGCGTTGGTGGCGACAACAACCTCTCGCCCTTAGATGTGGCCAACCCTACCATATTCGACAGCGACTATTATAGTAATTTGAAAAGCCAAAAAAGGCTTCTCCACTCCGACCAGCAACTATTTAATGGAGGTTCTACAGATTCTCAGGTTACTAGCTACAGCACTGATCAAAACAGCTTCTTTGCGGACTTCGCAACCGCCTTGGTGAATATGGGCAATATCAATCCTCTCACTGGTACCAGTGGAGAAATCCGCAAAAACTGCAAGAAGTCCAATTAAGATCACGAAACATTATGTCCTCCCTACTTTCCGATTATGTCCTGCCTGTTTTCGATTAATGTTTTCATTGTAACAGACCGATTGGTCTAATCTATCGGAAGTAATGAATAAACTAATAATTCGATAAACAGTCCAAGAGAGCACTTATGATATTTGGCATCTTGAACGGCAGTTTAAACTACGTTAAAGTGGAAAAGGTTAATGATAAATCGTACTAAATAAGAACAAAAGCTGACTCTTAGGCCGTGTTTATTTATTTTCTTGGCCTAAATTCATTTTCTATTTTTTATTATTTTGAACTTACCAATTTTACATTCACCTATATATATATATCTCATGATACGATCTCTTTAACATTAATGACAACAATTTGTTTCACACACAATACGTTCTTTTTGCCGTAGTCTAACTAGCTAGAGGAATCGCCCTGAAAATCATGAAAAATCCGATAAGATTTTCAGAAAATCCGACAGGAATTTTTCTAAATCCATGTTATAACTATCAAAGTTTAATATTTTGGGTGTCCTACAGGTTTTTGATGGTGCTGAATCCATTTCCAATGTCAAAATCAGGATTCAAACACTGTTTCTGCAAGATTTTTTAAATTTTTTTGGCCCGGATTCCGGTCAATTTTGACCGTCCGGGCAATTCCTCCGGCTCGTTAGACGACTCCGTTCTTTTTTAATGGTTGTTTTAGCAATGAACATATAGTGTATGATTTGATAGGTTTGTGGATAGCATGTCACAGTTTTGACCAATAGAAATACTTTTGAAGTATTGTTACTCTCTTTTCCACACCAAAGTGACTTATCACCTGAAAGTAATGTGCCGCTCAAATTAGTTTGGCACTGGAGCTCGAAGGAATACAAAAGTTACCTAAGTTATAAAAAAAGTGCATTGTGAAAATCTAATTGTAGAACTTGTTTACATGCTATCAATATTTAGTATATAGTGGTGAAGTCAGAATCGTTGTTGTAAAATTATGGCCAACATCTAATACTTAGTGGTGAAGTCAGAATCATTGTTGTATAATTATGACCACCTCTAGGTCTCATGCCCAAGAATTAAAAATTGTGGTTAGGGGCACAATCAAGGGTTGACTTAGGCAATGTACAATGTGGTTAGGGCTACCTTTCTTGGACTAATACTCAAGTGAAATTGCTGTGAGTATGTGGACCATTTATGATAGTTGTCATTCTGTAACTTTCCTTGTTTCTGCATGTGTTGTGGAGGCTTGTTATTGGTGTGGATGATTGTCTCCTTCCCCATAATATAATGCTTCCACTAATGGAATACTTCTCTATGTCTTAGGTGGGGTATTTCTAGATAGTATCAAATAATGTTTCAATCTAATAGGCCACCAGATTTAATTTTGAGTGAGGACTACACTAATAACATAGTTAGATGCATCTATCTCAACCTCAAAAGGTGGTTGCATGTCTAGCAAGTTGAGAACTAGTGTAAAGTAGAGGCAACATTTCAGAGGATATCAAATGCTTTCTATGGTGATTCAAACCAAGAAAACCTTGTTTAGCTCCGCCCTTGTTCTTTTTACTTAAGGCCCAAGCAAAATGAGAGAATCCCATAAGAATATTCACTTAGTCAACAATGGCCAAGAGGTTGCAAAGCTTTATTAAGGTCATCAAGGTTGAATTGGAATTTTTCCAGGTCCACATACACCCCATGTTCATTCACCATATATCCCAAATATTGAATTCACTACATGCTTCATTCATAAACTACTATGAATATTTCATAAGACAATTTTCCACAGTAGATCTAATAAAATTAAGCTTAACATATGAAATCTACACTATGGGAATTTATTTCTTGTATTGTTTATTGAGGATGCATGAAATTATAATTGTGAAAAAAGTACAGAAAAATGAATTAAAACTCCCAAACAAACAAAAGTTAAAAATTTAAAGTTTTTTAATTAGAAATATTAAATATATGTTCAAATACACTAAGAAATAATGTTCTTGGCAATTACTTTTGTTAAAAAGTTGCTATTAAATTTATTAAGTTATTTGCATTGTATAAATAGGTATTTATAACTATTTACCTTTTCAGACCACGGCTAAGATTTGAATTCTTGCTAACTCTATCCTCATATGAATTCATAAATCATTTAATTTTTATAGCTTAATTAGTTTAATATTAAACCCGGTTTAGAATCCCATTCTCTAATTTATATATCCCAAGTCTATAGGCGAAATATAATGTTGGTTAATTTAGACGTTTGTGAGCGATTTCATACCGCTCATGAAGCATTGGAGTTAAAACTAAAAGCTCAACACAGCGTTCGCAAAATACATGAACTCGAGGCCGCCATGGTAGATATGATGATCCACTGAGCTCAAAATTGCGCGTTTAAGGAATACGTAATCACCCAGATCTGCTTACCTAAATGAAATAAATGACAATGAAGGCCATCGATAATCGAATGGAACTCTCAAATTAGTCGTCGTGAAGGTGTTTTTAAATTCAACAGTGCCAGTGACGTTTTTATATAATATAATATATGATGGGGGGTTAGCTTTTATGAAATTACTGGTTCATTTTTTAGGAGTGAAGGGTGGAGATATAATTAAGCTATCAAAAATGTGTCAAAAATAATTTAATTTCACTGGATTTTAGAGAATAAAAATGGTCTTAAAGAGAATCCAAACCCCACATAAGCGTAAATGACATCATCACAAATGACAACATCTCATAAGTGAACAGGTTTGTTTTTCCCACTATTAAATTAACTTTTATTTACAATAATAATTATAGTAAATTATATAGAATTACTAATAGTTTGCAAGTTGGAGTATCTACAACTTCAATTAAAAAAAAGGAGGTTAATGGTATCGTTCTCGTCACTCTTGGTAGCCAAATAAAAAGATGGCTTTTAAAAGACAATCTTACGAATTTCTTCTTATCCGGAAATCCTGCTTAAAAATATTATAAGAATAAGTCAATTCCAAATTTCAACTGAATACGTTAAAGTAACTATATGATAACTTTGATATAAATATAATTATGTAAATTGTTATAAATAATTAGTTTAGCCAATCAATATTATTTACATTATGCACATCTGAAATTCAACTATAATAAAAATAAGTCAATTCCAAAATTGGTACTGGTTTTATAATATTTATTATGCACATTTGAAATTCAACTATAAAATTTAACTATAATAGAAATAAGTTAATTCCAAAATTTGTACTAAATAAGTTAACTAAAATTATATCTTAACTTTATTATACATCATATAATTAAGTAAAAGGTTATAAACAATTAATTGATGCAATAAATATTATGCACATTTATAAAACCGATGTTAACATTGTTATACGTCATATATAAATAGCTTTAAACAATTAGTTGATGCAATAAATATTATGAGCCTTTCACATTCAACTATTGTAAGAATAAATTAATGCTTACCCAAAAGAAATTATATAAATTATTATAAGATTATTGATTCATTATATAATTAAATATATTTCAAATTAATAAATTATAAAATCTGTAAATTTTCATTTTAAAGAATAATAAAATAGATAATAATATTTATAGTTATATAAAGCATTACTAATGATCATTATTTTAATGATTATTATAAATAACTAATTAGTCCAATAAAAATGATACACGTTTTAAATTAAAAATATTATAAATTAACTAATTTATTGTTTAGTTAATTCTAATAAATTGCATAAAAAATCAAATAAAAATATATAAACTATTATAAATAATTAGTTAATTCAATATCAAGTACACATTCTGATTTAAAAGATTATAACTAGCAATTGCCCCATCACTAGATGTTGCAAAGGAAACGCCGTAAGATTCTTAAAGTGATCCAATAGTTGCTAAGAAAGATATATGTAGTGATTTTGGTCAATTTTAGTAATCTAGAATGAATAGGAATGTGTTGTAGATATCTGTAGTGATTTTGGTCAATTTTAGTAATGTAGAATGAATAGAAATGTGTTGTTAAGTACATAATTGTGTGTCAAATAACTGATGTAAAAGTGACACAACTATGTCAAATAGAGAAAGTGTCCAATGAGCATAGTCGAAAAAGAGCATAAACAATATAAAATACAACTTAATTCTTCTCCATAAAATTTGAACCTATAACCTAAAAAAATCCTATACCTCATAAAAAAAAATCAATATATAAATACAATTCAAATAATTTTTATAAATTAGTAAAACAAATTTTCAAATAAGTTAACAAATAAAACATAACAATACATTTTATAAATGTAAGAATAATTTAAGAAATCTAATAATTAAATTTTTTATAGATAATATAAACAAAATCAAACCTAGCTGAAATCCATGAGCTTAAAAGGTCAATTTAATAACAGGCGTCCTGAATATATATATATATATATATATATATATATATATATATATATATATATTATTAAAAATAAATACAATTCAAATAATTTTTATAAATTAATAAAACAACTTTTCAAATAAGTTAACAAATGAAACAGAATGATACATTTTATAACAAATTATTACTTTTTAATTAGATTAAGTTAATGTTGGGTTAGTTAAGTTTTTTTAATTATATTAAGTTAAGGTTGGGTTAGCTCATTTATTAGATAAAAAAAATAATTTATTTATAATAAGATGTTTAGCAAAGAAATTTAATTTGCCAAAATATTTTAATCAGGAAAAATTGAACATGTATCCAGTTCAATTCAACTATATTTGAAATAAATAAGATACAGCTCTGAGTGAGTTTTTTTTTTTCTTTTTTCAATAAGTTGATTTCATAAATTTCATTGGATCGATAGATAGGATAAACAAAATCAAACCCAGCTGAAATTGATGGATAAATTTTGCACAATCAAAATTATCTAAAATTTTTTGGTGCTGACTCTATGCACTCAAAAAACTAATTTAAATAACACAAGTAAATATTTCACCTCAAATATTTTAGAGGCAACAAAAAAAATCGACCAAAATCTCAACAAAAATTAGATTAAAGAAAACTCTTTTATCAAAGATGTTAGAAAATTATATATTATGGAGCAATGAAAAACATAAAATATGCGGAAAATAAAAGCACACAAAACACATAAAACTAGAGAGACACAGATATACGTGGTTCACCCAGTTTGGGCTACGTCCACCCCGAACAACCAGTCCTTCCTTTCTATTATCCAGAAAAAATGAAGAGACAAAACCTATAGCAGATCCGCTGTAATATCCTTTATTCTCTCTCACAGTCTCCCTCTCTGTTTCTTGCTCCGAGAATACACATACAATGCATAGCTGCAATACAATGCCCTCATAAAAGCGAGGGGTTGTCTTCTAGGGAAAAAAACCCTAATTTAAACATAACTTCTACCGTCAGATCATTTGCCTAATGAACGGCCCAGATTGACTAGAAATTACTATACTTTTACAAGGCAATTTTACATTTTCTTTTAGATTCGGGGTCGCTGCCCCCGAAAACCCTCGCCAGGGGGGGGGAATCCGAAAAGCACTGCCGCCCCCCTTGGACCCCCCACGGCAGCGATTAATTACGAGCGGCGTTGCCGCCTCTTTTAAGGTGTAGGGGTCCAATGCTGTGATACAAAGTAAACAAGATAATCAGGCTCCACACCCAACAATCTCCCACTTGGAGACTGATTGTAGTAACTCCACCACTGCTTCATTTGCTAGACAATGACTCCTCTTTGGACCTAGCTATTCCTCATCTTCATCGTCATCCTTGAAGACCAATTGAAACTGAGCATGTTCTCAGTTTCTCCCTGGTTATAACTTTTGTTAGCATATCTGCAGGATTCTCGCTAGTGTGTATCTTTTCCAACTTCAACTCTCCATCTTCTAATACTGACTGTATGAAATGGTACTTGAGATGTATGTGTTTAGTCCTGGAATGAAATGATGAGTTCTTTGCAAGATGAATAGCACTTTGGCTTTCACTGTATAGTGTGCCCATATCATGCTTCTTACCCAATTCATCCATAAACCTTTGTAACCAAATCATTTCTTTACTAGCCTCTGTAGCAACACCATACTCAGCTTCTGTTGTTGAAAGTGCAACAACACTTTGGATTTTTGAAACCCAACTGACAGCTGTTCCACCTACAATAAATACATATCCTGTAGTGCTCCTCCTTTTATCTCTGTCACCTGCCATATCTGCATCAACATATCCCTGTAAAGCAATGTTTGAACCACCAAAGCATAATGCTTGATTTGTGGTACCTCTCAAATATGTGAGAATCCATTTTACTGCCATCCAATGTTCTTCTCCTGGATTATTCATATACCTGCTTACAACTCCCACTGCATGTGCAATATCAGGCCTTGTGCAGACCATTGCATACATTAAGCTTCCAACTGCTGATGCATATGGAACTTTAGACATATAATCCATGTCTTATTGGGTCTTTGGGCACATCTCCTTACTAAGTTTGAAATGGCTAGCAAAAGGTGTACTAACTGGTTTTGCATTCTGCATATTAAATCTTTTCAAAACCTTCTCTATGTACTCATTCTGAGACAGTGTTAATTTGCGATTTTTCCTGTCTCTAGTTATCCTCATACCAAGGATTTTTTTTGTAGCTCCCAAATCCTTCATTGCAAATGAATTTGCCAATTTTCTTTTGAGCACATTTATTTCCTGCATGTTAGACCCTGCAACAAGCATGTCATCTACGTACAATAATAATATAATATAGCTGCCATCATTTTGCCTTTTTAGATAAACACAATGATCAGAGTGACATCTAGTATAACCTTGTTCAGACATAAACTTGTCAAATTTTAGATACCACTGCCTTGGAGCCTGGTTTAAACCATACAAGCTCTTCTTTAACCTGCACACCAATTTTTCTTTCCCTTTTACCTCATATCCTTCTGGTTATTGCATGTATATCTCTTCCTCCAAATCTCCATGGAGAAATGTTGTCTTTACATCTAACTGTTCAAGATGTAAATCTTCCGCTGCTACAAGACTTAAAATAGTTCTGATTGAATTCATTTTAACAACGAGAAAAAATATTTCATCAAAATCAATACCTTTCTTTTGTGCAAACCCCTTCACCACAAGTCTAGCTTTGTACCTCTGTTTTCCTCCATCTTCTTCCTTCAGCCTGTAAACCCATTTATTCTGCAATGTAGTTTTACCTGTAGGCAACCTGACTAAGTCCCAAGTCTGATTATGTACTAAGGAGTCCATCTCTTCTTCCATGGCTAGCTCCCACTTCTTCCTGCTTTCAACCTACATTGATTCTTCATAACGTTTGGGTTCACCAGAATCAGTCAACAATAAATAATATAATGAAGGAGAGTATCGTTCAAGGGGTCTACTTATCCTGCTAGATCTTTTGACACCACTTTCAGGTGTTTCAGGTGCCTGTTGATGCTGTGGTGGTTGTCACGGTGTGGTTATTTATTATTATTTTCGTGCACCTTACTTTTTAGATATCTCCATCAAGAACTATGTACTCCTTGCTTTTTTTCCGTTTCTTTTCCTGTACCGATTCTTATACAAGACTTTTCATTTACGATATCGTCTTCTGTTTTAATGCTTTTGTGATTTTCATAATCATATAAGCGATAACCAAAATCATTAGTACCATATCCAATAAAGGTACATTTCTTTGATTTTGCCTCAAGCTTTGTTCTGTTTTCTTTATTAATATGGACAAAGGCCTCACAACCAAAAGGCTTTAAAAAAGAGTAGTTTACCTTTTTACCTGTCCATGCTTCCTCTGGAATACCACCATCCAAGAAACTTGAAGGCCCTCTGTTTATTAGATAAACAACAGTATCTACAGCATCTGCCCAAAATTGTAAAGGCAATCCTGCATGCAATCTCATGCACCTTGCACGCTCCATGATTGTTCTGGTCATCCTTTCTGACACACCATTTTCTTGTGGTGTTCTTGGAACTGTCTTCTCTCTACGAATTCCATGCTCTGAATAGTACCTATCAAACTCTTTGCTGCAATATTCACCTCCATTGTCTGATCTGAGACACTTCAACTTATTTCCTGTCTCAATCTCAACCAAAGCTTTCCATTTCTTGAAAGTATCAAATACATCATATTTATTCTGAATACAATAAATCCATGTTTTTCTAGTTGCATCATCAATAAAAGTAACATAAGAACGAGAGCCACCGAGAGATGATACCTGAGCAGGTCCCCATACATCTGTATGCACAAGCTCCAATTTTTCGCTCTTCTTTTCTTTCCCAACTCTGAGAAATCTGACTCTCTTCTGTTTTCCATAAATGCAATTCTCACAGAAATCCAAATCAACATTCTTCAAACCTGGCAACAAATTTATTGAGTGAAGAATTTTCATCCCCTTCTCACTCATGTGTCCGAGCCTATGATGCCATAATGCTGCATCTGCTCCTTTTGAAGTTAAAGAATTACCAGAGTTAGAAACACCATTGCATAAATACAATGTACCAACCTTTTCGCCTTTTGCTATTACCAGGGCTCCTTTGGTGACCTTCCAAGTTTTATCTGTGAAAGTTGTCACACAACCTTCACCGCCTAACTGCCCTGTTGAAATCATATTTTTCTTCAAATCTAGAACATGCCTTACCTCCTTTAGTAGCCATTGGTTTCCATTCCGTTGTTTTACAAGAACTTTACCCATTCCAACAATTTTACAGGGTTTATCATCACCCAAACGAACTTGTCCAAAATCTCCTTGAACATAGTCATGAAAATATTTCTTATCAGGTGTGGCATGGAATGAAGCCCCTGAATCTACAACCTAAGAATCAGTAACCATTTCGAAAGAAAGAATCAAAGCATCTTGTAACACATCACCTATCACATTTGCTTCATGATTTTTTTCTTGCTGTGTGTCTCATTCTTTTCCCTTCCGAGATCTATAGTCTTTCTTTAGGTGTCCTTTCTTTCCGCAGTTCCAACACACTATCCCCGATCTGGACTTGGATCTGCCTTTCCTTGATTTACTGCGATATCCTGAGCTCTTTCCTCTTTCCATTCTTCTTCCCCTAGACTCTGCACTCAAAGCATTACCTGATGTCTCACCGGAGCTTTTCCGTCGCATTTCCTCGCTAAGGATAACACCCACAACATCATAAAACTTTAAAGTACTAGATCCAGAGACAGAGTTACTAATGACCATTACTAAACCATTCCAACTCTTTGGCAATGAGCACAAGAATAACAGAGCTCTAACTTCATCATCAAAGTTTAACCCTACAGAACTTAACTGACTGGTAACTGTATTAAATTCATTTAAATGGTCTGCAACAGATCCACCTTCAGACATCTTCATATTAAATAGTCGTTTCATAAGAAATACCTTGTTTGAGGCCGAGGGTTTTTCATATAGTTTCGCCAACATCTGCATCAAACCCTCTGTTGTTGTTTCCTTCGAAATATTGAAGGCGACTGATGCCGCAAGACACAACCATATTGTTCCGAGTGCCTTTCTATCGAGAATGTTCCATTCCACGTCTGTCATGGCCGCTGGCTTCTTTGTTTTTCCGCTCAATGGTAGGTATAGATCTTTCTGATACAGATAATATTCCATCTGCATCTTCCACAGCGAGAAGTTTTGGCCGTTAAATTTCTCGACCCTAAACTTACCATCGTCCACCATTGCTCCCACTCGAACCAGGAACCCTTATTTCCTGCGAGTTTATCAGCCAAATATACCTTTGGCTCTGATACCAGTTGTTAGAAAATTATATATTATGGAGCAATGAAAAACATAAAATATGTGGAAAATAAAAGCACACAAAACACATAAAACTAGAGAGACACAGATATACGTGGTTGACCCAGTTTGGGCTACGTCCACCCCGAACAACCAGTCCTTCCTTTCTATTATCCAGCAAAAATGAAGAGACAAAACCTACTTCAGATCTGCTATAATATCCTTTATTCTCTCTCACAGTCTCCCTCTCTTTTTCTCGCTCCGAGAATACACATACAATGCACAGCTGTAATACAATGCCCTCATAAAATCGAGGGGTTGCCTTCTGGGGAAAAAAACCCTAATCTAAACATAACTTCTACCGTCAGATCATTTGCCTAATGAACGGACCAGATTGACTAGAAATTACTATACTTTTGCAAGGCAATTTTACATATGCTTTTAGCTTTGGGTCCGCTGCCCCCGAAAACCCCCCGCCGTGGGGCCCGAAAGTGCCGCGCCCCCGGACCCCACGGCACACATCACGTGCGGCGTTGCCACCCATTTTAAGGTACAGGGGTCCAATGCTATGATACAAAGTAAACAAGATAATCATGCTCCACACCCAACAAAAGAGTCTTCGGTGATCTGTAAGACAGGGAACTGGAAATTAATTGTGGAAAAGGACCGAGATTTGACTATTATAATCTTACCTAGAGGCCCACACGCGCCTATTTGAAGACCGTCTGTCCTCCATGGAAAGGAAAAGGCAGGGCACCACGAGCGCTCCCAAAACAAACGAGCAAAGCGAGCTAGTTTCCAGATAAGTTTATAAGCAAGAGATATTTCTTTATAAGAAGAAGGAACCTGATATAACCTGCTGCCAGAGAAGCTTATAAGTAAGAGAGATTTCTTTATAACAAGAAGGAACCTAATATAGCCTGCTGCCAGACAAGTTTATAAGAAAGAGAGATTTCTTTACAAATTTATCTAAAATAGGAGCTAAAAGTGTAAACTGAGCAATAATATACTCATGTTACAGTAGAATATCTGATGCCAATATTGAAGACATGTTTATTAAAAGTATACTTTCATCTACAATTCTTACACTAAGCACAAACAGAGATGTATCTTAAACATGGCAATCATAATTCCTCTAACCAAAGTTTAACTTTCTAGCAAATGCCCTTCTAAGTGTTCATAGACACATACAGCCGATGGAATTGAGTCCCAGTTAATTAGGAGCTAAAAGTGTAAAATGAGCAATAATATACTCATGTTACAGTAGGATCTTGGATGCCAATATTGCAGACATGTTTATTAAAAGTATACTTTCATCTACAATTCTTACACTAAGCACAAACAAAGATGTATCTTAAACATGACAATCATAATTCCTCTAACTAAAGTTTAAATTTCTAGCAAATTCCCTTCTAAGCATTCATAGACACATACAGCTGATGGAATTGAGTCCCAATTAATTTTCAATAGTGCCATTATTCTTCTAATGATCCTCCACAGAAAAATAGGAACTCTAAATGCTTTGTTCTTGGTCTTACTCTCCTGCCATCAATGTCAGTGCTATAGGAAATTTGAGCCCAAGCACTACAACTACGACTTTCAAAACCAATCATCCTCAAAGCTAGCAGCTATCTTTAGAAGTTCTGAATGAAGTAGAGGGCATTTTTCCATCAAATACTCAAAACCCTCTGAACGCATAATCTCTTTAAGATTTCGTGCAACAAAATTGAGACATGCAACTTTCAAGTCAGTTGCATTGTAACTCTCAGCCAGATGAAGAGTGGATGCAACTGTATTTACAGATATGTTTCTCCATAACTTTGATTCACAAAGTATCTTCAATCGCAGCAGACCATACGTATCTGCTACGACAGGCAAATGTTTTGTCAATGTCTCAGTTGTTGAAGAAGAAGAAGAATTAGGTGATGACGGTTCTTCATCAGGAAGGGTGTCTCTATAAATATAATGCAGCATAGCCTTGAATACTCTGAGCTCCATCTCTGTAATAAAAACTTCATTATTCTGCTCTGAAGAGTCGAAAATTTTTTCTCTGAATACTGGGGATCGTGTAGCCAAAACGAGTTTATGGGCATGGAATTTATCCCCACCCACATGAAAAATTTCATCCGAGGCTTCTTGATTTCCTAAAACTGCACCAAATTAGGAACCTAACTGTGATTCAGGAGTAGGTGTTGGAATAGCTACTGAGTGCAACCTAGCGTATTCGCTGGTAGAGAGCTCAGAAAAAAATTACAGTATGCTGCAAGCTAGAGCCATCCTCGTTGGCACTGTCAGGAGTGAGGATGATGAATATGGAAAGTCGCAACTGCCTGGCAACTTCTTTACAACTGTTAACTGCTACAATTCAAATCCATGGTTGATGATGATTCAATCGTCTAAAAAAAGATCAAAGGGCTCAGATTATGACACGAGGACACCCAGGAGGGTTGTTTTCAAATAAAGACGCCTACGACGTAAAAATAAATCAATAAATAAATCTTAATTAAAAAAATTAATCTACTAAATTAATTATATATTATTTTCAATATATGTATTTTATAAATTAAATGATATTATAAAATTTAGGTTACTCTCAATTTTATTGAGGTTTTCAGATTGAAATGTGTGCATTTTTTTGAAACAAAACATCTAATAAATAATATACTATTGAAACACTTCAGTTATTGTTTTAAAAAAAAAAAAAAAAATCCACCAGAAAGGTTGGAGTTTCAAAATATTGTACACAACTCAATTTAAAAAACTCTCAACAATATTATAATTTATTATGAATAATATATTTATTTAAATTATTTAATTATTATAATTAATAAAAAATTATTATTTTAAATTATATATATATATATATATATATATATATATATATATATATATATTATGTTTTACTGCTTATATTTTGGATATATGTAGTTATGATTTTAGCTCTTTAGACACTTTTAGATATATGCAGTTTTGGTATTGGCTATATGCTTATGGTATTGGTAGACATAAGTTTCTAGTCCTAGGATGTTGGTCACTTTGGTAGCATTATATTTCGATATTGTTGTTGTGCCTATATCATATTAATTTTTCTATTTCCCTTTTCAGTTTCTTTGGCACTGTTGGTCATCAGTTCCCCTTGTTTGGAATCAAGTTGATGTTGTCACTTTGTATTTCTTGATGAGCTTCATGCATTGGCAAGACAATTATGTAGTTTCGATGTTAGATTATGACAATGATGCTTACCTCTGGTGCTCATGGTGTTTGGAAGTGATTTCAAATTTGTGTTTCTTCATATGATTTTGGCCAATTTCTGGCCTCTATGTTTTATGTATATGAGCAAGTTTAAGATTGCAATCAAGTCTAGCACCAAATTGGTGTATGGGAATTCCTTGTTTATTCTACTCCAAACCCCCTTCAATATAGCGATTTAATTGTTTTAGTCTAGGAAGATGTATATGCACACACACACACATAAAAATCATGTAAAATTATTGTGCAAAATATTATTACAAGGTTCTTGGTTCATATCTTTCCAAAAGTTCTTTCATTCAATCCCAGCGAAAAAAAAATAAAAAAATAGAACAATTATAATGCACCCATTATTATACACAAATGAACATCTTCATAACTATAAAAATTAAGTCCACCCTTCTCTCAAGGGGAGGTGATGAAGCCATGCTTTTATGGATGATAAGTTGCATGAACACATGCATGTACCTAAGTAACCAACTTCCCACTTTATCACCTTGTCAAGGAGGCAAAAATAGGAAATCAAGCATAATAGGGTCACCCTCTTCCCATCATAACTGTTAATTGGTGATGGATGTGTAACTTCACACATAATTTTTATATTAGAACACATTCACATTTATACAAAAATATGTTAGTCTTGGTATCTTTTTTTTTTTCAATTTCGATTTACATTGACACAAATATGGAAGGAATATGCCTCACAATAACTCATATTCTTATATAACATTATATCATAACATTAACAATTATAATTTTTTTAGTGTAAATCTTATATTTATTTTTGACATTGATGCACTTTTATCATAATTTATCAATTCTTCTCTAAATATTGAAAAGTGAATTTGTACATTTATACTTAAATACAAACCTTCACCCCCAATTTGAAGGGAGGTTGAGTGTTGTATATGCCTATCAATTTTGGTTTCTCTATGAGCTAAGATTCCAAACAAAATTTCCTATTGAAAGCAAGCTTAGTGTTCCACATGTCCTCCTTTAGTATATAATTCAAATGAGCCAGATAGTTAGGGAAGGAAAGCAAAAATACATTGCTCAACATGGAATCATTATGATGGATGCCTTAAGCCATCTCATAAGCCCTGTGTTGTGGGCTGACTTTAGGAACGTAAAGCAAAGAAGAGACCCATGAGGATCCCTCTAGATCTCACAATACATGAAAACAGGGGAAGAAAATAAGCCTCTCCCTAGGAAACATAGAAAAAGAGGTGGCTTCTACCTTGGCCACACTTATCAAACCCATCAAGGCCAAGAGGAAAAAGCCCAAGTGGGGTCTCTTGTAATTTAAGAGAAGAAATAGCACTAGGATCAAGCAAGGGAAACCTCAACCCCCTTCAATAGTCCCAATCAAAATACGTGAATTAGGAAGATAAGAAAAATAATTGAGGCCTGGTGAAGGGAAAATTAAGGAGGTCACCTCCCCTAAATCCAGGGGTAAATAAGATTTTCCACCCATAGGTAGGACCACCTCTAGAGCAAACACATCCAAGCAACTCAAAGCATAAACTACCCTACTACAGGAGAAGGCATAGGTGATACAAAAGAAGGTTGAGGTGCCACAGAGGAAAATATAGGTGCTACAGGAGAAAAAAAAGCTTCTACAAGAAGGAACATGTTTGCTACAGGATTAAGAGAAATTTCTACAGGAAAGGGCAACCACATCACAAGAGGAATGAATAGGTCCCCAAGGACTCCAATAACCTAAACCACAACTTGACCTTGGGTCCTATTACAAATTTATTGAGGAGGGAGAATTATACCTACCAAATTTTCAATTCCCCTCTTCTTTGAGCTAGAAAAAGAAAGAGGAAGAACTCACCGATGGATTCAAATTGAAAAATCCAAGAAGGTAGATGATATGGGCCTCATGGAGGAAACATTGAAACAAATCAACAAAATATTGACTGACCCAAGGTTAAAGGAATTAGTCATGAAGGAGTATCTACAATTAGAAAACAAGAGGCTAAGGGAGTGGCTGCAGGAAAAGGAGTTACAAATTTCCACCATGGAAATTTTGTTGATGGCAGACATCCAATGCAGAAAACCATCTAAGTACTATGCCACCTTCCTCAAGGAGCAATGCCTGCAATTCCAAATAAAAACATTGGCACACTATGGCTCTCTACCATTCCAAGGCTATAGGAGGTTCACTGAATTTTGCTAGAAAGTAAGCATTGAGGATAGATACAAATTGGATGATTTCTATATGCATAATATAATCCTCCAATATTATGTTTCTCCTTATAATTATTTTCTAATTGAAAGGGTTAAATAGTTGATAGGATTCTGATTCTTTAAATTATTTCATTATTATGCAAGCATGCCTCTTTACATCCATTTCATTTCTTCAGTTGGGAGAAGTATGTTCCCAAGTAATATATCTGAAAATTATAAGAGAATTAACTAATGGATTCTTACCACATCATTGCTTGAATAGATCATAGAATTGGTGGCTTTAGTTGGAACAAGATTTAAGATATTGTTGGCATAGTAAATAAATTCAAACAAACCTTTGTCATCAAATTTTTTACTTGTAAATGACATCAATCCATTTTGACTAAGGTTCAATTCTTATGTTCTGTCGTACCATTTTGTTGATGAGTATGAGGGGTTCACCTCTATCAAGAGGTACCAAAATAAAAAAGGTATTCTTTAATTTATTGATTCACATACTCTCCTCCATTATCACATCTCATGAATTTAATGGGCTGATCACATTTTTTTTCAACTAACTTCTTACATTCGTTAAATATTTCAAATACATTCAACTCTTATCTTTCAAGTAATGGATCCAAGTAAACCTTGAGAAATGACCAAAAAAGATTAAAATATACTTCTCACCTAGAAATGAAGGCTTATTAATATAGGAAAGGTCACTACAATCTAGCTCCAATGGTTTCTTTACGCACCATGCTATCCTAGAGTCAAAAGGTGCTTAATGATTCTTTCCTATCACACATCCCCTATACACGCCATCAGGTGTAATAAATATTGGTGAACTAGCAACCATGTTTTCTGTTGGCATTATCCTCGAGCTTTTAAGATTCAAGTGCCTGAGTTGTTCATGCCAAAGTTTGCTCTGATCATCAATCCATGTAATGATATTATTCAATTTAGCATCTAGTCAGAATGAGTTAGAAAATTTATATAGTCCATCTTTTGAGTCAAGATCCCCTTTGGAAAAAATTGATTAGTCCTTAGATATTTAATCAAAATTCAACCAAAATTCAATAAATTTACCAATCTATTTGGGTTGGGAAATAGTCAACTTATTTGCACTTAGACTATGCATTTGATAGACATTCATAATTCTACTATGTCAATAAAGTACATTAGTGTGACTAGCAATGTCGAGAGAAAAAATCATCTACTAGATAAATATTTTGCTCAACATCCTTATCTGAGGAAAACAAAGAAGTATCCTTTGCCATTTATGAGTGCATATAGAATAATTTCTCCATTAATTTTGTGTGGTGTGATCATGCAATGCTTGAGTTCCAACCTAGAAGGAAAAAATGGTATCCATTTGACTAGTCGATCTTTCAGTTAACACGATTCCTTCAAGTTGTATAACCTTCTTGTCGAAATCGTCTAACTTATTTCAAAAAAAATTCTTAGCATGTCCTGACTTTCCACATTATTGACATGTATTCTTCTTCAATTCTTCCTTGTTGATATCAACCCATCACCCCCTTCTTTAGGTTTCTAGCTCATGCTTTCCTACCTCCTTCCTCTCTCCTTCTCATTTGACTTATGCTTTCATTTGAGAAATTGAACTTGGTGTTTACTACAAATATTTCCTTCATTAAGCAACCTTTGTTAGTCCTTGATCAACAAATGATAAATGATCACAATCTACCCTCCAATGAATTTCTGAAAAAGGGGGTTCCATAGAAGAAAGGGGAGTATTTTGCAAGGAATATTTCACTAGCCTTATTTGCAATTCCCATGGAAATTCATATTCATGCAATTATGTCTTTCACTAGATCTCTTTTTCTCTCCATTTTCTCATAGTGTTTACTTCTTTTATGTACTATTAAAAAAATAATCTCTTTATTTAATATTTTAAATAGATTTATGAAATGTGATCATAATGATGTTTCTATAATTGAAAATGGTCAAAATGAAAGTAGTGTGATCATTATAGTATTTGTAGATAAAAAGATTCTGAATAAATAAGTAATAAAATTTGTTAATGAGAGATATACATGTTTAGGTTCTTGAGGCAATACTCAAATAACAAAGCTCAAAGTCATTACAAGAAGTATTCATTATGAAAAAAACATGTCACCAGGGGGAATTAAACCCTAATGGGAGGATAACAACATTTCTCCCAACTACCCTAACTAAACCCAATTAATAAGTAAATTTACCTCTTATAAAAAAAATAGAATATCTTATTAATTTCGTATTAACCCACTTTAACTTGTCCCACATGTTGTAAGTCACTTTATTGTTAAAAAAAAATTGTTCAAAAACATTAGTCACAGAAACTTAATTAAAAAAAATGATACTCATCCTCAATTTGCTATAAATTCATTTGTCCAAAATTAATTAATTAATTATATATATATATATATATATATATATATATATATATATATATATATATATATATTACATAAAAAATAATAATATCTTTATAATATTTTAAATTTTTTTATAAATTTTTTTATTAGCCAACAATTTTTTATTTTCAAATTTAAATATACATTTACTTAAAAAAAAACATTTAAAAAAATATAATTTAATTTAATTTCATAAAAACATAATTCCTTTAATAATTAATAATTAAGTCGCATGACTCAGTTTTTTTTCTTTTTCTTTTTCATCGCGCATTAATATATCATATTTATAATTTTAAACTGGTTAAACTGATATTTATAGAACAATTTCTTTATTTTCATATAAACGTGTTTTTCACTAAACCTTATATTTACATTCATGCAGATATATGAGAGTGAGAAATGTCTACTTGAATGGTAAGCCTCTTTACAAAGTGAAAAGAATCACTAAATATTCACCCACTTAAGAAATCTTACTCATCTTAGTAAAAGTCTAATGACAAGAGGTTTTCCGAATGAAGCTTTAAAAACCGCTATAAAAACTAGTGGCCAAGAGCATAAACATATACATAAGAGCTTTCTATAATGAAAAGCAGAATAATTTATAATCCTAATTCTCGAGAGAAAATCATGATCGTGCAATGGTTAAATACAAACTTGAAATTGAAGGAGACCTTCACGGAGCATAATGTTTAAGGGCTATTTCTTTTTTTCTTATACACTATTTTTATAGAAACTGGTTAAATTCATGTTTATTTTATTGCAGGTCAAACAATCTTTGTTTTATTTTTAATATTAAAAAATGTAATCTTTTTTCCTTTGGATAAAATTGTTATAAAAAATAGGTTAATAATAGAAATAATATTTTAATATTTATCATAAATAAAATATTTAAATATTTAGATGAAGCAAAATAATTTTATATTATTATTTTTAATTTTAGATAAATTTAATAGATGGCCTAACATGTAATTATTTGTAAATTTCTAGAGTTTTTAGAGGAGGATTTCATCACCAATCAAGACTCAATTTTATATAACTTTTATATTTATATAAAAAAACTAAATTAATTAAAAAAAATTAGTATATTAATAATCTATATAATTGAAAATTATTTAAATATGAGTCATAAATAAAATAATTTAATGATAAAGTTAAATAAAATATTTCAATATCAAACATATATATGAAAAAAATGCTTATTGGTTTTTTTCATATGAAAAGTATGTGTATTCTTTCCATGTTAAATAAAAGGCTACCATTTATTAAAAAAAAACAATAAACAATTATTTTAATATAGTTTATAAATAAAATATTTTAATTTATCATTTTAAAAGGAAAAAAATAATTTAAAATGAAAAAAACATTATTTTATTTAATAAATACTTTTTAAGTTTGAAATGCATAATTTCTTAAATACTTTATATTAAATTAATGCTTCATATTTAAATAGTATTAATTAAAAAATAATTTAATAATATAAATTATTAATAAAATATTTTAATATCAACATTTCTTTTATCTCTAAAATAATTTAAAAAATTTAAAACAATATATTATTAAGTTTTTAAAAATTTAAATTTAAAACTATATATTATTAAGTATGAAAGAAGTATATTAAAAATTGGTGCACATTAATTTTAGTTTTCCTAATATAAACAAATATAAATTAGAAAAAATTTAAGCTTTTTATAAAAATAATTTATAAATAATATAATAATAATTAAAATAAATCTATCACATTTATTTAAATATATTTTAGATTTTCAAAACATTATTTCTCCACATAAAAACAAATAATAAAAAATAAAATTAAAATAACTCTATCACATTTATTTAAATATATGTTAGATTTTCAAACCCTTATCTTTCCACATTTAAAAAACAAAATAATAAAACAAAGTACTATATTGAATTTTAAAAAAAAAAGGAATGTGACCTTTTCAAATGCTTTTTGAACATAAAATATGTTGAATCTTTCAAATGTTATTTTGAACTTTCCAGAAGTTCAACATAGAATTGGTAAAATACATATTCCTATAGTAGTAGATATGATAAGTGATTGAGTTCGGGAAAATAAATATGTTAATTGAATAAATATGTAAACTGGTTTATTTTATTATTTTATTTTTTTAATGTGTTTATTTTGAAATAAGATTTTTAGAATTTAATTTTAATTATTAATAATTATTATGTAGATAGTTGGAATTTAATTTGCATGAAATATTTTAGAATATTTTTAATTATGTAGATATATATTTTTTATTTTGAAATAAGATTTCCATAATTTAATTTAATTATCCATAATTATTTGGTGGATAACAAGTATTTTACCTTTATGAAATATTCTAGAATATTTTTAGCAGTCACAAATTAAAGGTTGAGATTACAAGTTAACAATCTCCATAAAGTAGGTGTTTTGATACCTATCATAGTTTGATTCATAAGAGAATTTATTATCCATTTAATTGATATGGCTGCTCTAGTAGTATTCATCAATCAAAGGCTGAGAGTTATTAGTCCCCTAGCAAGATTTATAGAAATTTATTATCCATTTAATTGATATGGCTACTCTAGTAGTATTCATAAATCAAAAGTTGAGAGTTATTAGTCCCATAACAATCTATTTTCTTATAAACCACTATTATTTTAGCATTAACCAATGTGAATTATAATCTTTAAATTTGATTTTTTTTTTTCAATTTATTAAAAAAATCAATTTTCAAACATTTGATTGGACCATAACTTTAAGGCCTTATTGCAGCTTTTGCACAATACAATACTATGTAGATATCTGCCTCAAATTTTTCTACCATAATTTTTAGATATAGTTGCAGTATTCATGCCATTATTTTTAGATCTTTTTGTAATGATTGTTCATTGTTAACCTATTGAAATTCTTGAAAATATCTCAAACTTACCTAAATAGAATATTTATCATCACCATAATATAAAAATTATTTTCCTAGAAAATAGACATGAGCAAGATGTAAATAAATATACTAATAAATTCCAATATATCACCACGATAGGGGTAGGGAATTGAACATGTTACTTCATGTTAAGGAGTGCCTTAACAGAGCATCTTATCACGGTCTATCTAAGACGGGCCGGACGATATATATCTATATTTAATAATCATTTAATTTGTATATTTATGTTAGTTTATTTATATTTCAAAAAAATAAATTGACATATATAAGAAGATTAAAAAAAAAAATTGAGTTTAAGTTGTTTAATTTGTAGAATTTTACTGTCTATAAATTTTTCAGGTGCTGAATTTATTTATGCATTCAAAAATATATTTTAAACAACAAAAAAGCATAATCTTGCTTGTATTGCCAAATACCAATAAAAATTCATTTCATCTATAAATTAGATTACACCTATATATAACAAAACAATTTTGTGTATTTTATTAAATCTCCAATAAAAACTTTTCAAACATTTTATAAATGATGAGAATATTCATTCATCAAAATTAAAGTAAATTAAACCTAAAAAACAAATAATGATAATAAAATGCTATATAGGTGTGTACTATATCAAATAGTTTGCAAGCTGCAGTGACTATCACTGCGGACAGATTCTGGGCTCTTCAGCGCAGTATCTTCCTATTTGACAAATCTACTTGCGGGACAAATGTTCAAATGCCATATAATATTTATGATTGCTCAGTTTTTTTTCCGTTTTTGCTGGATGCTATGCCTGTAATCAATGGATTATTTTGAAATTCTCCCAGTGCTGTGAACCTCCTTGGGAACATGTAACAGTCTTTTACTTTGAACGTCAAAGACTAGTTTAATTTCGCTGGAAAAAACTACCACTGAAATAAAAAGTTAATGGTATCCCTCTGGTCAGATTTCGTAACCAAGGAAGCACATTACGCTTTTCTAAGTTAATCTTATGAATTTATTCTGATACAGAATCCTGGTAAAAAAACAAAGTAAGAATAAGTCAATTCCAAACTCCAAATGAATACGTTAGATATAACGATATGTTAGCTTTGATAAACATCATATAATTATGTAAATTTATATAAACAATTCGTTGATTTAATAAAAATTCAACGCATTTCAAATTCGGATATTATAATAATAAGTCAAAACTAACTAGTTAAATAAAAAACTAGATGTTATTTTGCATAGACTTCACATGGTTATATATATTAGTTGATTTATTAAAAATTAAATACATTTTATCAATAGGCAATTAGGGTTATGAAACAAGGCCAATTTTAATTTAATAAATTAAATAAAACTCTTTATATAAATTATAAACAAATACATAATCAATTTAATAATTATTATAGGCAATTAATTTATCTAATAAAAATTAGATTTATTTTAAATTAATAAATTATAAAAATCAATTAATAAATTGCAATTCCAATAAGTTGAATTGAAAAACATATGTTATGTTTGGTATACATCACAATTAATTAGGTGAGTACAAATGACTAGTCAATTCAATAAAAATTAGGCACATTTGAGATTTTAAAAAACTATAATAATTGTTGAATTAGGCATATTTGAGATTTAAAAAAATTATAAATAGTTGCTTAGTTAAATAGCAATATAAAAGTTAAATAATATATTATAAATTTTTAATTTAAATTAAATAATATTATAAATGATTTATTTATAGTCATATTTGAAATTTAAAAAAATGATAAGAATAATTGAATTAGGCACATTTTAGATTTAAAAAAATATAAGAATAGGTGCTTGGTTAAATAGCAAAAGTTAAATAATAATACATTATAAAATTTTATTTTAAATTAAATAATATTATAAATAATTTATTTATTTATTGAATCATTTAATTTTTATTTTTAAATTTGGTAGGATTACATCTTTATCATGTCCAATATATTATCCATAGAGGTCGTGAACTGAACTGGTGTCCTCACATTAAGGAGTGTCACAACTATATACATAAAAACAAACTTACCATAAAAAAAAATTCATCTAAGTTAACTTTTCATTCTTACTATTATCAACTTACCTTTCCTATGGTTAATTTATCCATAGATTAACTACATATGCTACTAGCATATCTTTATTGACCACACATGTAACATAGTAAACTATATATATATATATATATATATAACATCTCATTGTTACAATGTAAAAACTGTTGACTTAACTACATATACATTACACTTAGGCTTTTGGGTTTGTCTATTCGCGTAGGACCACAGTACTAAATTATAAATATTGACATTAATAAACTATGTACTAAAGTTTTGTTTTTATTATTATTGTGGATAACATTGAATTCAAATTTAATAGGATAATCATATGGATTATCTTATGGTGTGATACTGCATTATTCAATATATTATTTCTTGATTACCGCTCCACCTCGATCTGGTGACATCTAGCCGGAGGATAAGGTAAGAGTTCCACAATTGTCCCGCAATGTCTGTCTGTAGCATCTGGTCTGTAAGATTTTCATAACCCTAGATATAACGGGTTGGAGGATGTCTGGGTGGTTAGGGTAACCACCCATCCCCATGTCCCGTCCCTCGAGCTCATTCTTTCACTGTCGCCATGACTAATTTGGCTCTACAACGTTTCTTCGATTCTTGTTAATTTTTCTGTAAGCCCGCCCTTATGGACGCTGGAAATCCCGTCCTTCATTATACTACAGTCAAATTCCGCTATTAACTGGTAATATTTCATCGCAGTTTCCTTTCTACAGTTTTTAATGTATCCTGTTCTTGTTCTAGAGATTCGATCACTTCTTCTGTTGTAATAAGTTGTATGTTCAGGTTTACAATACATATTATCTTGTGCTTGTGTTGATTCAAGGATTTTCCATTTGTATGGAGGGTCTTTCCTGAATAGTTTTCACACTATCGGAGTTTTCGTTTCATTCTTCGTAGGGTTTCTCTGTGTGCTAAGGTGCAACTAAACATCTGGTTTTTTTTAGTTTTTTCGGATCAAGTGGAGATGGAGTTAGGACATGGCATGCCCAAACCGAATTGGTAACTCACTCCTGACCCTGTTGTCGGTCTCATCCGCATCTAGATCTTTCGTTTGAACTGGTTAACCTCTCATATTAATGTATGAGTTGTGTGTTCAGTTTTCTATTTGCTCATATGATACTCATTGCAATTCTTTTGGACTCAGGCTAGGTGCATACCGGAGCTGCAAAAGAAGATTTGGGTTCGACATTTCAACACCGCTCTATCCCATAGGTAAGCCCCAGCTCCCTAACTCACTCCTTACTTAATTGCATCATTTCTATTTTTCTGAGGGTAAAACCCTCCTTGTGTGCAGGACGCCATATGGCCACGGCTGCCCCTGCATGCAAGAGTTTGTTATTCCAGGTTCTTGAAGTTCGATAAAATATGGCATATCTATTGTTTTCTCAAACTTAGCTCGAAATGGCTATGTTTATTGATTTAAGTAACTGCATGAATTGTTTCTTTCGGGACTTAAGGCCTCCAAGCCTGAAAGTTAATTTATATTGACAATGTAGCAATTTGGTTGTAATTATTTGTATTCGGAATATGGTTCTTGTATTTTGGTGTGTAACCTCATTGAAGAGATATTACATTTCTCTAATATGAACCTAAGTTCATTTCTCCTTAGTTAAATATATGTAATGGTTAGAAACAGTTCGGTCTTTCTTCCTCCACCTGAGGGTTTACAGATTCAACAAGGAATTTTGGGACTATTAATGTTATGACCATCTCGTCTTTATAAAATAACGTTCTGCTGTTTACTTTCATTTTCCTCTATTATGCACAGTTTCCAGTTTCTTTCTAAATTCTTTTACAGTGGATTACTTTTTTTGTTACTAGTTATTAAAAATATATTTTTCACATGATTCTTTCTTCTCTATTCATTGAAATGTATGCTACAACAAGTCATGACCCTTGCCCTATCACCACGGGGCTCGACGCTAAACCTCTATGCCTTAACAATTTGATGGTTTACAATAGATATTCTTCTTATATTCTTCCAATTGTGTAAATTCTTTCTAGAATTTAATGGGTCTCAGACAGAATAAATAATTGTTTCTATCTCGTTAAAGAAGACAAAATTTGTGCTACTACTTACTATATTTTCTATCTATGTTATACTGAATATGGTTTCTTGTACAAGACCAAAGCTTGCAGTACCTGTATTGTTTTGTTCCTTTGGTGTAAGAATTATAATAGATTATATTTATGGATTTTTATTTCTAGTTTTTCATCTTCTAGATTAAAGAAAAATAATTTCTATGTACTATTAACAGATATGAATCATTAAAAGAACAATAAAAATCAAGTCATACAGACTTCTTTCTTAGGTTGTCATTTTCACACTAATATAAACAAACCAAAAGGTACTTATCTCTGTACTTTTCTTTCCATATAACTTATGGTTCCACCCAACCATGAGAGAGGTAATCACGTCCTCTGCTCCCCCTGTGATCCTCTCCATAGACTTAGGTATTAAACAATCTTGATTAGAAGAAATGCCTCGGGATTTCAATCCAACCTATACTTCTCCGGGTTTTCAGAGCTCCACTAGTTTTCGACCATCTCTGGAAACACATGGACTCAAATGGTTAATTAGTCATGGTTACCTATATTTTGATTGAATACATGTATTTTCATTTTGATGTAAATATATAATTAAAATTCTTACATAGTATTACATCATTACATTAAAATTGTTCATTATGTTAGCCTAAATCTTACATTTACCCTAAAATGTGAATTCATGCATTCACACCTAAATGCACCCCTTCACCCCGCCCATACATACCATTTATAGGAGATGAAATAACACATCTACAAAAAAACATGTCTTACACCCTAGGAGGTAAAGGTAAGAATTTGTTCAAAATAATGTCGCCCTCCTATTAGAAATGTGATTTATTAGAAATGGAAAAAATCATATAGATCAAGTCTCACATGATGTAAATACATAACTAACATTCTTATAAAATATAATATTTAATGTTAATGCTTATTACCTCACCCTAAACCTTATTCTTAACCCTCTACCATGATCCCCAAACCACAAATCATTAACCATTAGCATCTTATTTTTAACTTTGAACATTAAACCCATACTATTACCCATGAATTTTTAGTTTTAAATTTTACCATCAAAACTCTAAATATTTATGCCATAAGGCATTCTTATTTGAAAACAACTCCCCTAGCTGCCACTATGTCCATGTCTGAGTCATTGGATCAAATGTTAGACAATTGAAACTTTTTAGGCCATTAGATGCACAAGTAAATAGTTTTTTTATATATTTTTTATAATTTTTTTTTTTTTTTAATAAGTTAGATTGACTTTAGGTTTTGGTGACTTTTAAGTTAAAATATTGTTATTAAAAAATTGTTTAATTTTTATATGTAAATGTAAATAGATTTATATATGTTATAATAAGTTAAATTGAATTTAGGTAATAATAATATACTATAAAAACAGCCCATGGTATTGACTCATGGTATTCATGTGGAATATAGTTTATTTAAAGGGGGAAATTATATATAGTTTTTCTTGCTCTATATTATTTTTGTTACAACTATTTTATTATTCCAAAAATACATGGTTTTTTTTTATATATATTTTTATAATTTTTTTTTTCTTTTTAATAAGTTAGATTGACTTTAGGTTTTGGTGACTTTTAAGTTAAAATATTGTTATTAAAAAATTGTTTAATTTTTATATGTAAATGTAAATAGATTTATATATGTTATAATAAGTTAAATTGAATTTAGGTAATAATAATATACTATAAAAACAGCCCATGGTATTGACTCATGGTATTCATGTGGAATATAGTTTATTTACAGGGGGAAATTATATATAGTTTTTCTTGCTCTATATTATTTTTGTTACAACTATTTTATTATTCCAAAAATACATGGTTTTTTTTTATATATTATTTATGTTACAACTAATTTTTTTTTTTTGTTAATTCCGTAGGACCTGAATTTTCTATTATTTAGAGCAAGTTGCTAAATAAATACATCAAGAAAATTGTGCCTCAACCTGCCCAAGGGGAAACCGGGTCTGTTGGCCATCTTAAAAAGTTAAAGGCCAGCCAAAAGCAATACTGTTTCAGTAAAGAAACAAAGAGGTCTAGCCATCAGAAGATTGCACAGGGGTTGGATCTTCAGTAGAGGATCCAAGCAACTCCACCCACTGCAAATCACACAACTACTCTTCAATGCGTCCAATTCTATCATTCTTCTGCTTTTGAATCTTGGCCATGGAAATCATGTCCTGTTTAATATGATTAAGCTCAAATAACAGAGAAGAATGAGCTTCCTGTTCCTTCATACTCATCAGGGCTTTGGCAAGAACACATTTAAACCTCCAATACATCTTAATAGTTTGCTGGAAAAGAGATACTCTGCCCCTAGTACTACCAGGGTCAAGCAGGAAATCCATTGTTGCTTGTTGCTGCTGTAGATCAACCTCATCTTCCTAACTGTGCTTCTCCCAATCCTGAATATTCTTACGAATAGGCAAAGGGGTCGTTGCAGTGTAAGAGTTAACCAAACTTTCAACAACCGGCGCATTAGTCTTGCGCCCTCGCTTGCAAGAGCGCGAAGAGAGATTTGTTTGCTTAACCTTGGCTCGTGTTTTGCGAGGTGGCGAGGTGGCGAGGTGGATTTGGTCATATTGGCTCCCAACAAGCCAAAACCCTCTTCGCCTACTCTGGAACCCTGTAAGCAGCCACTGTAACCGACTCAAAGCACCACTGTAATGCCCTCCTGCGTTGTGCCAAACAGAGGCAATAAACAACAGAAGTTCTTAGCTGAAATGGATCCTATTAGATGCATGGTGGCCAGAGACACTAAAACATTCAAAAAATAGATATTGAAGTTCTCAGTTGAAATGGATCATATTAGATGCATGGTGGCCAGGGACACTAAAAAATTTAAAATAGATATTTTCTATGACATCCATATTGTCTACAAACCATCCAAATTTCTCATCTTATATAACAATTTCTAACAACAACCGCTCAATTTACTCTCTAATTTTTGAAACCCCCACCCATGCTGGGGAGATCACAGTGTAAAATCAAATGTTCCTGTGTTCTTTTTAAAGGGTTCATAAACAAAACAGAGAATGAGAAAGTCAATTTTGTGGTATAATAACTGATTTTTAAATCATTGTGACAAAAAAAACATCACATTAGCTCACAAAATATATCTAATGCTATGGCGCTCGGATATGTAGATGAACTTGGAGTAAACTCTATTTCTGTTAATAAAAATTCTCTTTATTTACATCTATGATAGATAGATTGTACTTGAATGTATTTAAAATATCTTATTTGAGTTACATGCTCATTTCATGCTTGTTTCGAAGGATTATTAATCAGCAAAGGATTTTCACCTCAATTTCCTATTTCAATATCTATAACAATATATATATATATATATATATGAACATATTATGTGATAAAAATAACTAAAATCACTCAATAAATAAACAAACTCATATATTATACACAAATGGTGTATGTGTAAACACACTCACACACAAATTACATGCAGATTACTCTATTAAATAGAGTTTCTGAGATCCAACTTATTCCTAATTTAGAGAGAGAGGTTGAGAGAATTTCTCAACCATCACAAACCAACTTCTCAAATATAGAATGTAAGCATTAACTCCAACATCCCCCCTTAATGATTACATTACATGAATTTATTGAAATCATTCATAAATAAAAAAATAATCAATAATTCTTTAGCTTATCAGTAGATGCTCCATAAAGTTGCCTCATAACCCTCAGAAAGGTGTAGTTGGCAAGTTGGATTCCCGAGTTTGCTTCCTCAACTCCCGAATCAAGGACCTCCCGAAGTCAATTACTGGACAGCATCCCAATCTGTCGCATAACCTCATTAGAAGACCACTCTACGTCTTCAATGAATGAGGGATCCTTCCCTAGATCCGCAACTACCATACTATCTCGACAACCATCCATATTGAGCCTTACTGCCACCTTCAAACACAATTGATTGCATATTTGCAATAGCTGAACTCCTAGTCATTCTATGGAAGAGCTCCCATCCACCGAAATACATGGGTGCTAATCGCTGTACTCACGAGTTATCTAGGGAAACCATTTAGATACAGAATTTATCTAGAATCAGTTTTGCAAAATAACCTTTTTATCTAGTTTAAAATTCATCCTCACTTAATTTAAAAAATATTACTTTTTATAATACTACTAAACCACACAGATTTCAACACCTGAGATTCAACCATAAAACTCACATCTCCCATCCCACTAGAAGACAGTTCTTGCTGCTAGGGAGTTCAACGCATCTATGGTGACGCCACCACCATAGAGGAAATACAACACATCTGCACGTGTTTGAAGAATGAAGCCATCAACTACAATCTGAACGACAGAGCTCTTGAGAGTCTTCCATCTAACTACGATCTACAGCTCTCCTTCACTATTACCAAGGATATCGACTGCTCATCGATCAGTTTATAGATGAAAATCCCGAAATCCCTCTGTTAATGTTTCTGCTTCCAAGCGTAGCGGTAGGACTACTCTCGACACATTCCAAGAGTTTATTCTCAATCAATCTTGTATCTAATTTCAACCCTGCATACACATAAACTCCTCATCAAATGACCCTAGGCCCTGCTATACACAATCTTTCACTAATCCCACGCACTAGTGATATGGTATCAGCCTTTGCGAATACGCCCAGGTTTTCTCTCAGCTTAGCAAAGTCTGGACAAGCGAGTTCATCTGGATGTGTTTTTGTTGCTCTGCCTGCAAGTCCTCGATTTAATTTAATGGCGATGATTCATGGAGTAAAAAACAAATCGAATATTGCAAAGATAAATGAAGCCTCCCCAATACAAAAAGTCCTCCTGGTTAATCTGAATTGAGCTGTAACTGAACAGTGTTCTCGCAGATTTTAAGACTGAAGCTAAAAAAAATGTTTTGGAACACACAGATCGATGGACAGCGGCAATGCTGTATGTCTTTACACTGACTCTACCCTTTGCAATATCGATTTACTGGGCTTATGCAGATACACTGTCTCTCAAATGTACTCACTGGCAGCAAAGGACGCAGCCTGTTTTCCTGTTAGGAAGCCAGGGGAAATGGCTGCAAGCCAAACTGGTGGTGATGCTGTAGTTGAATTGGAGACGCAACAATTTAAAAAATGGAGAATACGCTGTCCAGAATGCACAACAAACAGCTCCTGAACGCAATCAACGAACAACTCCTGAACGCAAGCTCGGCTCAGTTCTAGGAATTTTCTCACAACACAACACACATGCCTCTGATCCTGTGCTCTGATACCATGATAGAAATAACTAAATACTCAATAACTAAACACAATCATATATTATACACAAATGGTGTATGTGTAAACACACTCACACACAAATTACATGCAGATTACTCTATTAAATAGAGTTTCTGAGATCCAACTTATTCCTAATTTAGAGAGAGAGGTTGAGAGAATTTCTCAACCATCACAAACCAACTTCTCAAATATAGAATGTAAGCATTAACTCCAACATTATGTTGGTTTACATATATGTTTTCACCCACAATTGCCTATTTCAATATCTATAAAAAAAATTTCTGGTTGATAACTCTTATAATCAATATCTTTGAGGCCTCCATGACCTGCTTCCATGGAAGCAAAATTTGTCTTTCATTCCTTCACGATGGCTCCTTCTCTGCAATAAATTATTTCATTGTGTTGATTTACATATATGTTTTCACCCACAATTTCCTATTTCAATATTTATAACAAAATTTTATGGTTGATAACTCTTATAATCAATATCTTTGAAACTTCCACGACCTGCTTCCATGTAAGAAAATTTTTCCTTTCATTCTTTCACTATGGCTCTTTCTCTGCAACAACTTATTTCTTCTAGGCTACTCTTTCCTATGCTATTGCATTATGACATTTATTTTTCAACATATGGTGCAATTGCTAGTAACTCTTATTTTACAAACATATCTCTTGAACTTTTACATAGTAATATTTAACTTTTAATATGTATTTCATAACTTTGAATCATAAATCCCCAATTTTTAATACCTACCTTTTAATCTAAAACCATCACAATTAATTCTTATACTTCATCTTTAATTCTAAATATTCAGAACTAAATTATAAACTCCAAATTTTTAATATTAACAATAATCATAAAATTTTGAATATTAATAAAAATTTTAAATGTTAAATTATATTTGTAAATTTTCAAATTGTAATTATTAATCTTGATATTTTTCTAATATCTTTCCCCACATCTATCTCTATATATGAGTGAGTTTAATAAAATTTATTAATGATAAGCTTTTTCTATCTCAATATTGAGCTTTCTAAATTGTAATTAGATTAAGACTTAAAAAAATTCTGAGCTTAAATACAAAAATATTAACATTTAGAAAAATCCTTTGATTTCAGCCACCTCCTAATATTAATTATCTTGAATCACCTTGAATAGATTGTTATTAATTAATCTTAATAAATAAATTCAACTTTAAACCAAACCTTTAACTTAAATTTAATTTCAATAAATTAATTCAATTATAAACCCCATCTTGAATCACTTTATATAAAAACATATTATTATTTAATTTCAAATAAATAAATTCTACATGAAAAAAACCCTTGATTATATTAATACTATATTTAGATTAGTACCTAAATCTTAGGTAAATAGAAAAATATTAAAATCCAAAAAATTATCCTTCAATAAATACCTTGGTTGCAACTTCCTAACTTGAATTACATAATGAATTACATAATAGGAAAAAATCAAATCAATCTAAATTAATTGAATAATTTAAAATGTCTATGTCCAATAATCTAGATGTAATTTTGACTTTTATTGAATAATTTAAAATGTCTATGTCCAATAATCTAGATGTAATTTTGACTTTTTAAATACCTTGGTTGCAACTTCCTAACTTGAATTACATAATAGGAAAAAATCAAATCAATCTAAATTAATTGAATAATTTAAAATGTCTATGTCCAATAATCTAGATGTAATTTTGACTTTTTAAATAAACTTATTCTGAGGAAGGAAATGTCATCATTATAATACTTTTTTTAATATAAATAACTAGCAAAAAAAAATCTGAAACATGCTGCAATATATTTATTTATTTATTTTTTAAATTTGTGTTTTTAAAAATTCTATAGTAATTCTTTAATAAATTTAGGATTTTATAAAATAATTAATAAATTTAGGATTCTATAATAATTATTTTATAAAATTGTGATTTGTATTATAAAATTGTGATTTTGCAAATAGTTTAATAAGAAAATAATATAAATTATTTAATAATAAAACATTTCAAGCATACAAAACATCAAATTTATTTAAATATTTAAACATATAATTTTAAAAATAAATACTAAAAATATATTTATAATAAAAATAATTTTTTATAATATATATTTTAAATATTCAAAAAATAATTTTTTTTTAATATAATTTTAATATTTTAATTAATTAATTAATTATTATTTTTTTTTGTATCTAGAGGAATTGGCAACGACGGAGGTATCGTACTCACGTAACACGGGGTCGAATCCCCCCGGCTACCACTATAACCCCTAGGGGAGAACGCAAGGCCCGCACGCACGCTTCCCGGGTAATCGACTCAACTTCCTCACGTAAACGCTTTTTGCATCACGGTCGGGGATTGAACTTGTGACTTGCTTATCAACATGAACGCCTTAACAGAACGTCCGCTTACCACTAGACCAAGCCCCACGGGCTATATTTTAAATATTAAAATCATTCAAAAATATTAATTAAAACAATATTTTTATTAATTTTGTTTTGTAAATAATATTCAAGACTTCTTCTCCAAGTTTTTATCTAGTAGCGTACACCCACTTCGAAAACACCAAAATACTAAGTAGGGAGGTGTGTGGGCCTAGCTTTTCATTTTAAATTTTACGTCAGTTGGACCAGTTCAGCACCTCACTGCGTCTTTTAAGGCCTCCCGCTCTAGTACGCGATCAGCGTCTATGTCAGCACCACTGCCAACATGATCTTATTCATTTCGTTGCCTATCGTTCACATTGACTGTATCACAAAATACCTTTTCAATTCGATTCTATTCTCTGCCCTTGAAAGAACAACACTAACGATGAAGACTTTTGCATCTAATGCTCTAGTTGTAGTACTATTTATTATATTCTCCATTAATAACGCTGTGATTGGCGAGATGATCCCAACGTTTTATGACCAATCATGTCCCATGGCGCTCTCCATAGTGGACGCCAGAGTGAAGCAGGCAGTGGCCATCGAGAAAAGGATGGGGGTGTCCTTGCTCCGCCTTCACTTTCACGACTACTTTGTCAATGTATCAATGCCAAACCTGGATTTCATTCACTAGCTGTGATCATAACTGACTAGTCCCTGGCCCCAATTATATCAAGTTATCTCCACCCTATTTTTTTATTTAACCCATGTTGTTGAATTTTGTTGCAGGGTTGTGATGGCTCCATAATATTGGATGACAACTCGACATTTACCGGAGAAAAGACTGCACTCCCAAATAATAATTTTGTGAGAGGATTCGACGTAATAGACACCATCAAATCTCAACTGGAGGCAGCCTACTGTGGTGTCATGTCGTGTGCAGACATTCTCGCCATTGTTGCCCGTGACTCATAATCCCATGGAATCAAATAATGTTGTGTTTGATTGCAATTTGGTAGCTGGGAGGCCCAACATGGACGGTATTGCTGGGAAGGCGTGACTCGACCACTGCTAGTTTCAGCGCTGCAAACAATGACATTCCCCCTCCCACTTCGAGTCTCAGTGGACTGATCTCATCTTTTCAAAAACATGGACTGTCTACCAAAGATATGGTCGCACTCTCAGGTATATTATTATTTAGTCTCCAGCAGGCTCATCTAAGTAAACCATAACATAACGAATGCATAATGCGTACTCATCCTGATTGCCTTTGTTTAACAGTTATCGTGTGGTTTTTATTTTTGTAGGTTCCCATACTATTGGCCAAGCACGGTGCACTTCATTCAGAGCTCGCATCTACAACAAAACCAACATTGACTCTTCATTCGCCACTTCTCTGAAGGAAAACTGTCTAAGCATTGGTTGATGGAAATTTCTGAAAATTTCGAACAAAACAGAGGAAGCAAAGTTCCTCAAATCAACACAAAGAAATGAGAGAAATCTGGACAAAGAAGATATGGAGAAAAGCTCTGTTTTTATTAACCATAAAAATGACAATAAAAATTACAAACTTCTTCATAACTACAGTTTTGGAATAATAAAAAACTCCATACTCTATTTTTACAAATTCTGTTTCTACACAGATTGGTGTTTCAGCAACAAACAGATAGTTGCTGAAACTCAACACAGTCTGTTGCTGAAACTCAAAAACAGTTGCTGAAACTGCCTGTAGAATGCATTGCTGCTCCAAAACACAGCGACTCTGTTTTTCCTGCTCTGTCTTCTTCTCTGTCTTTTTCTATTTCTCAAACTCTCTAACTTCAAAAAGAACTGCTGTTCATTACATTTATATGTGAAAAACATATTTGAATTTAAAGCATTAAAAAATACAAATATCTTTCAAGCTTATCAACGTATTGAATGCTGCAAGCGGTGGGAGTTAACGTCATGGCTTTTGGAAAATAAAAACGGTTGTCTGCAGGCTCAATAACTTCTGCAAACTTATTGCATGACTTTCAGGCATCCACCTTGCTAAAATATCTACAGCAATCAGATTTTCTATCCAGCTGTTTTATGTTGCAGTTGGAATTAAATTCCAACACTCCCCCTTAGTTTCAACTGCTGGGTTTTTCAGCATACCCAGGCATAAACTAAAATGATCAAAACTTTTCTTTCCCAATGGTTTTGTCAAGATGTCAGTTAACTGATCCTCTGTTCTGCAGTGCTGCAAAATAATCTCACCATTGTTAACCAATTCACGTATGAAGTGAAACGTATTGTCTATGTGCTTTGTCCTTTTATGAAAAACAGAGTTTTTAGACAATTCTATTGCCGAGCTATTGTCACAGTAAATGGTTGTGCCCTTTTCTTGTTCATGACACAAATCTCTGAGAACTCTTCTCAGCCATACTGCTTGGCATGCTGCTGCTGTTGCTGCCACATACTCTGCCTCTGCTGTTGACAAAGCCACAATTGGTTGCTTCTTGTAAGCCCATGATATGACTCCCGATCCCATATGAAACACATATCCCGATGTGCTCTTCCTATCATCAACACTTCCAGCCCAATCACTGTCAGTGTAACCTGTTAACATGAAACTTTCAGAAGAGGAGTAAAGTATACCAAACCCCTTCGTTCCATTCACATACCTTAGAATCCTCTTGGCTGCTTGCCAATGAGTCTCTTTTGGTTTTTCCATGAATCTGGAGATTAAACTCACAACGTGCATAATGTCCGGCCTAGTTGCAGTCAAGTACATGAGGCTGCCAACTATGCTCTTGTACAACTTTGGATCAAAATCCTTGCTGCTGTCTTCTTTGGTCAATTTCAACCCCATTACAGTTGGAGTCACAGCTGCCTTGCTGTTCTGCATGTTAAATCTCTTCAACACTGCTTCTACATATTTGACTTGGGAAATGAAAACACCATTTTCACTTTGGTCTACTTCAATTCCAAGAAAATATCTTAAGAAGCCCAAGTTAGTCATTTCAAATTCACTTTTCATGACTGCTTTAAAATCAACAATGAGAGAAGCATCATTTCTAGTAAAAATTAAATCATTTACATATAAAACAACAATAAGAATCTTATCGGCATTCTCCTTTATGTAGAGTGTGGGTTCACCATCACACTTCTCAAACCCATTCTCAATCAGATAAGCATCTATTCTGCTGTACCATGCTCTTGGAGCTTGCTTCAGCCCATAAAGAGCCTTCTTCAGTCTGCAGACTTTATGCTCTTGGCCTTCAACTTCATAGCTTGGAGGTTGTTCAACATAAACCTCTTCTTTTAACACTCCATTCAGGAATGTAGATTTAACATCCATCTGATAAATCTTCCATTTGTGTTGTGTCGCAATAGACAACACTGTTCTGACTGTTTCCGTCCTTGATACTGGTGCAAAGGTTTCATCATAGTCTCTGCCTTGTTGCTGCTTGTAGCCTTTCACAACAAGTCTTGCTTTGTGCCTATCGATCTTGCCTTCAGCATTGCTTTTGGTCTTATAGACCTACTTAACTCCAATGGCATATTTGGCTTCAGGGAGGTCCACTAACTCCCATGTTTTACTCTTCTCAATTGCACAAATTTCTTCATTCATTGCTTCAATCCATTTATCTTCATTTACAACATCTTCAAAATGAACTGGGTCATCAACATGACAATATAAAGCGAATAATGAATTCAGACCGGTATTGTTACTTACTTCTCCTTGTTCATAAATCTCATTCATATTTCTGAATCTTGGTCTTCTTGGTGTGCTTGGAGTTCCATCCGAACTTGAGGGTATTTCTGATCCCTGCGGTGTGCTTGGAGAAGCACTTCCTTGACTTCTCAAGGCTGTTCGAATTCCAGCTTGTGGTGTGGTTTGTTGTACTTGCTGTGGTGGAGGAGGACCCACCAAGGAAGGATTATTTGCTGCTGTCCCTTCCTCTTCTTCTTCGTGAGACACAATTGTCTTCACATTCACTGTCTTCTCTAAGCTTCCATCCCAAGCTTCATCTTCAATGAACTGTACATCTCTGCTTACTATCAATTTATTGGTGGATGGATTATAGAGTTTGTATGCTTTTGACTCATCACAATAGCCAATAAAGACACACTTATCCCCCTTACTGTCAAGCTTCTTCCTTAGCTGATCTGGTACATGTGCATATGCTACACAGCCGAATACTCTCATGTGAGTGACTGTTTGCTTTTGTCCACTCCATGCTTCTTCTGGTATTTTGTTCATGACAACTTTAGTTGGGCATCTATTCAAGATGTAAACTGTGCAAGTGATAGCTTCAGCCCAATACTCATGCGGCAAGTGTTTTTCCTTCAGCATACTCCTGACCATGTCCAGAATGGTCCTATTCTTCCTTTTTGCAACACCGTTTTGCTGAGGTGTATACCTCGCGGTGAACTGCTTTTGTATGCCATTCTCTCTGCAAAAACGCAGAAAGTATTTGGAGATGTACTCTCCACCTCTATCTGTTCTGAGCACTTTGATATAATGCCCACACTGCTTCTCAACAAGAGTTTTGAAGTGGCGGATTTTCTCAAACACTTCACTCTTCTGTTTCAGCACATACACCCATGTCTTTCTGGTGTAATCATCAATGAAATTTAAAACATATTTATTTCCGGAAAATGATGGTATTTGCATTGGTCCACACACATCAGAGTGAACAATTTCCAAGGGTGCTTTTGCCCTTATACTCTTTCCTGCTGGAAAGCTTTCTTTGTGTTGTTTGCCCAAGATGCAGCCTTCACAAAGGCTGTCCGGCTTCTCAATCAATGGAAATCCCTTTACCATTCCCTTTTTGTGCAACAGATTCAAGCCTCTGAAATTGAGATGTCCAAATCTCAAGTGCCACAACCAATTCTCATCTTTCACTTGTTCTTGAAAGACTTCTTGTGTTACAGCTGCAATAGTTCTTCCTTCCTTCAAATCTGCCCTGAGTTTGAGAGGAAACATTCTATCGCTGGTCATCTGCACCTTTGCAATGATCTTCTTACTTGGAGGTATGTCTCTGATTGTACACACATCATCTTTGAAGAACACATTGTAACCTTTGTCAATGAGCTGTCCAATGCTCAAAAGATTACATTTCGGACCAGGTACATAGTATACCTCTGGCACAATCATATGTTCTCCATTTCTTGCTCAGATACTGACTCAGCCTTTACCCTTGACAAATATCTTACTATCAGTTCCTGTTGTTACCTCAGATTTCACATTTTCATCCAGATTGGCAAACATTGCTATGTTTCCAGTCATGTGATTACTACAACCTGAGTCTAAGAACCAAAAATCTTCTTGTTTGTCTTGTGCAATGTTACATGTTAACAACACAATCTTTAGATTCTTATCTTCTTCATTTGCAAAATTAGCATTTTGTCTATTATTCATGTCATTTTTCTTTTTCCTACATTCATTGGCATAGTGCCCATATTTCTTACAATAATGACATTGGACTTGGAATTTGTCATACCTTTGTCCATGAGCTTGCTGTTTGCTTGAACCTTCATCTTGGTTTTGATTGCAGCTCTTTCCGCTTGTGCTAGCAGGATTATATCTGCCTTTGTTTTGGCTTCTTCCATGACCTCTCTTATTTGCTCTGCCTCGACCTTTTCCTTGGCCAAAAGACATCTGAGTCTTGAATGCTTGCTCAAAAGAGGAATCTATTCCTCTACTCAGTCTGTGTTCATGAGACATAAGAGAAGCACTGAGTTCATCTACTGTGAACTGTGAGAGATCCTTTGTCTCTTCTATTGCTACCACAACAGCTTCAAACCTTGAGGGTAAACTTCTCAAGATCTTCTCTACAATCCTTCTTTCTTCAAGAATTTCACCATGAGATCTTATCTGGGTTATCAACCCAATAACCTGAGTGAAGAATGAATCTATTGTATCAGATTCCTTCATGTTGAGTGTTTCAAAGTCTCTCCTCAACATCTGCAACTTTGCAGTCTTCACCTTCTCCATGCCTTGATAGGCAGTTTTGAGAATATCCCATGCCTCCTTGGATTTTGTTGCTACTGCAATCCGTGGGAAAACACTCTCATGTACTGATTGAAAGAGAAAAAAAATGGCTTTGGCATCCTTCTTCCTGTCGCTCTTCAAAAGGTCTCTTTCTGCTACTGTCAAAGCAACCAATGTTGCTGCATCTGTAGGTTCAGGGTAGCCAGTTTCAACTAGCTCCCATAATCCTTGAGAAGCAAATAATGCTCTCATAGTTATGGACCAATAACTGTGATTCTTCCCATTAAACTGTGGAAGTTGGGAATTTGTCAAACCAGTTCCAGCGTTTGCCATCTTAACTGTATAAGTAAAGAAAAGATACTGACTATATAATAAAACAAACAAGAACTTTCTCTGCTGGAGAAATTTGCTCAATAAGCTTCTTACAGCTCCTGCAGTGGAAAAAAAAACTCTGTTTTGTCTCACTGAGTGCCTAGACCAGCTCTGATACCATGATGGAAATTTCTGAAAATTTCGAACAAAACAGAGGAAGCAAAGTTCCTCAACTCAACACAAAGAAATGAGAGAAATCTGGAAAAAGAAGATATGGAGAAAAGCTCTGTTTTTATTAACCATAAAAATGAAAATAAAAATTACAAACTTCTTCAAAACTACAGTTCTGGAATAATAAAAAACTTCATACTCTGTTTTTACAAATTCTGTTTCTACACAGATTGGTGTTTCAGCAACAGACAGACAGTTGTTGAAACTCAACACAGTCTGTTGCTAAAACTCAAAGACAGTTGCTGACACTGCCTGTAGAATGCATTGCTTCTCCAAAACACAGCGACTCTGTTTTTTCTCTGTTTTTCCTGCTCTGTTTTCTTCTCTGTCTTTTTCTATTTCTCAAACTCTCTAACTTCAAAAAGAACTGTTGTTCATTACATTTATATGTTAAAAACATATTTGAATTTAAAGCATTAAAAAATACAAATATCTTTCAAGCTTATCAGCGTATTGAATGCTGCAAGCGGTGGGAGTTAACGTGATGGCTTTTGGAAAATAAAAACGACTGTCTGCAGGCTCAATAACTTCTGCAAATTTATTGCATGACTTTCAGGCATCCACCTTGCTGAAATATCTACAGCAATCAGATTTTCTGTCCAGTTGTTTTATGTTGCAGTTGGAATTAAATTCCAACATTGGTGGCGATAAAAACTTGTCGCCCTTAGATGTGGCCACCCCTACCATATTTGATAGTAACTATTACAGTAATTTGAGAAGCCAAAAAGGGCTTCTCCACTCCGACAAGCAACTATTTAATGGAGGTTCTACAGATTCTCAGGTTACTAGCTACAACACTGATCAGAACACATTCTTTGCGGACTTCGCAGCCGCCATGGTGAATATGGGCAATATCAGTCCTCTCACTGGTACCAGCGGAGAAATACGCAAAAACTGTAGGAAGTCCAATTAAGATCACAAAACCTTATGTCTTCCCTACTTTTCCATTATGCCCTCCCTGCTTTTCGATTAATGTTTTCATCGTAACCCATATGTCCTCCCTGCTTTTCGATTAATGTTTTCATCGTAACACACTAATGGGTCGAATCTATCGAAGGTAATCAATAAACTAATAATTCGATAAAGAGTCCAAGAGAACATGTGTGATATTTGGCATGTTGAATGGCAGTTTAAACTAAGTTAAAGTGGAGCAGGTTAATGAGATATCGTACTAAATAAGAACAAACCCTGATACTCTTAGGCCGGGTTTAAGCACGCTGCGGCAGATATAAATGCAGCTTAAGACTGCGTGGACGCTTTTCATTCCAGATTCAATGAGTCTGTATTTTGCACAAGTGTCCCTTTATAGGCTATTTATTTTAGTTGTAACGATATCTGTTTAGATAGTGTATGCATGTGGAATAGAAGGTAGAACTAAATAATTATATTATGTGGAAAATTTATTTATATGTTTGCTTTATCTTTAAATTGATTATAGGGTAATTTTATGTGGATGGTAGATTTACTAATATTTCACATTTTTAGATATTGTATGTATGTGGAATAGAAGGTAGTACTAAATAATTATAATTTATTAAAATAGAAAATTTATTTATATGTTTGTGTGGATTGTAGATTTATTAATAATTTAGAATTTTAGATAGTGTATGTATGTGGACTAGAAAGTAGAACTAAATAATTATAAATTATTAAAATTGAAAATTTATTTATATGTTTGTTTTATCTTTAAATTGATTATAATCCAGGGTAATTTTATGTGGATGGTAGATTTACTAATATTTCACATTTTTAGATAGTGTATGTATGTGGAATAGAAGGTAGCACTAAATAATTATAATTTATTAAAATAGAAAATTTATTTATATGTTTGTGTGGATTGTAGATTTATTAATATTTTAGAATTTTAGATAGTGTATGTATGTGGAATAGAAAGTAGAACTAAATAATTATAAATGATTAAAATGGAAAATTTATTTATATATTTGTTTTATTTTATTGATTATAATTATATAGGTTATTTTATGTGGATTGTAAATTTATTAATATTTTAAAATTTGATGATTGTTTGATATTTCTAGAATCTACATTATAATTATTTATTTTTAAGATTAATATTTAGTTAGATATTATATTGGGTGTAACTTACTTTTATGTGGATTGTAAATTTATTAATATTTCAAAATTTGATGATTGTTTGATATTTCTAGAATTTACAATCTAGAATTGGGTGTAACTTACTTTTTAAAATTTATAAAGGTATATATATATATTTTTAATATTTTCTATATATTATCATAATTCTAAACATATATATATATAGATAATATTTTCAAATATTATGGGCAAATACCATGCATTTGAAATAGCCAATTTCACATGCATCTCTCTTTTTATTATATTTTGATGCTTATATTTATACCATCTTGTTCACATCAACCCTGCTTTTTTATGGTTGTTTTAGCAATTAACAAGGGTGCATGTTTTGATATATTTATGGATGGCATGTCAAAGTTTCGACCAATTGAAATTTTGTCAGTGTCTTCTCCACACCAAAGTGACTTACCACCTCAAAGTAATGTGCCTCCCAAATTAATTTGGCACTCTCCCATAAAGGAACACAAAGGAGATCTAGGTACCAAAAGAGTGCATTGTCGAGGTTGAATTATAGAACTTGTTTACATGTGATCAACATCTAGTATGTAGTGGCAAAGTCATAATCATTGTTGTATAATTATGGCCACTTGGAGGTCTCATGCCCAAGAATTAAAATTTTTTGTTAGTGCCACAATCAGGGGCCAACTTAGGCAAAGTACAATGTGGTTACCTTTCCTGGATTGATGCTCAAGTGAAATTTTTGTGCCTATGTGGACCACTTATGATGGTTGTCATTCTATAACTTTCCTTGTGTCTCCATGAGTTGTGTAGGCTTGTTATTGGTGTCGATGATTGTCTCCTTCCCCATAATATAATGCTTCCACTAATAGAATAAATCTCTATGTCATAGGTGGGTATCTTTAGATAGTATCAAATAATGTTTCACTCTAATAGGCCACTAGATTTACTTGTTGGGTGAAGACTACACTACTAACATAGTTGGATGCCTCTATCACAATCTTACATGGTTGTTGCATGTCTAGCAAGGTGAGGACTAGTGCATTCAAACCAATAAAACCTTGTTTAGCTCCAAAATGACATGGATTTTTGCTAGGTCCACATGCACCCCATGTTCATTCATTATATATCGTGGTAACCTAATGTTTACTAGACCATTTGTCACAATAGATCTAATAAAATTGTGCTTAAAATATGAAATCTACACTATGAGGATTTATTTCTAGTTAGATCTTTGAATGTATAAATGATTTTTATTGAGTATGCATCAAAATTATAACTATGCAAATAGAGAAAAATGAATTAAAACTCAAAAACAAAAGGTTAAAAATTTAAATTTTTTTAATTAGAAATATTAAGTATAGATTCAAAAATACTAAAAAATAATATTTTTGATAGTTACTTTTGTTAAAAGATTGTTATTAAAATTATTAAATTATTTACATTTTATAAGTGAGTATTTGCAACTATTTCCTTTATGAAAATATATTACCTCTAATGGTAAGATTTGAATTCTTGCTAACCCATCCCATCCTAAATTTACATGAGTTCATCAATCATTAATTTATATGAATTGACAATTTAATAAACTAGATTTAGAATCCCCTTCTTCCTAAGCCTATGGAACAAATATGATGTTGATTAATTTAGACATTTGTGAGAAATTTCAGACATCTCATGAAACAGTGGAGTTAAAATTAAAACGTCAACACAGCATTCACAAAATACACGAACTCTAGACCGCCATGGTACATATTGACATACCTTGGTTTCAGGATGAAAACCATGAAATACACAGCAGCGGACTGGATGTGGATCATGAAGAAGTTCAGGAAGAAGATAAAATTGTGGTCTGTTAAATAGATTTCACGAGGGGGCAGGTTGATATTAGCACAAGCTGTTTTACAACAACTTACAGTTTTTTGGGCACATCTTTATATAATTCCCAATAAGATTCTAAAAGAAATTAAGAAGATCATGTCTCGATTTATATAGGGAGGTGAGGGCGAAAGGAGACGAATACATTTAGTTGGTTGGGACACCATAGCATGTCCAAAGGAAAAAAGGGGTTGGGGCATTTTGGATTTGGAGGTTTTCGGAAGATCACTTCTAACAAAATTTCTGTGGAGATGTCTAAATCATAAAGGCAAATGGCAAGAAATCATTAAAAGTAAATATTTGGGACAAAAGGATATGGAGGGAATATCCATTATGGGGTGGACTGAGCATAGTAAAAAATCCAATATCTGGAAAAGGCTTTGGTAATATTTGGCATGAATTACAACAAAATTTGATCTGGTGTTTTGGTGGAGGTCAAAAAATTATTATAGGCTGCAATCATTTGCTGGATTTCGGTAGACATCACTCAATTAATAAAGAAATGGTTTTTGCATTAAATCTAAGAGGCTATTTTATATGAACCAGCTCATCACTGGTTGGCATAATGAGATCTCGAGCTGGGTGACTTTGAAGAAATATGGGCTAAATGGGCGATGGGCACAGGAGTGGAATGATTATATGACTAACCTCCGGCAGCTGGGGTTGTGCAGAAACATCCAGGGAGACAGGCTCATATGGAGAGACAAAAATGCTGAGGGTGGTCCCAAGGTTCAAGAAATATATTTGACGTTCATTACTTCTAAACTAGAAAATGATGCCGACAATTGGTTCAAGTTTGTTTGGCAGGTAAATTGTCAAATTAAAATGATCATCTTCTTTTGGTTAGTGTGGAGGGACAAAAATCTTAAGTGGAAGAATCTACAAAGGAAGCGCTGGCAGGGACTGGGTTTATGCTGCTTATGTGGTGAGGATGCGGACGATAACTCTCATCTATTTTATCTGTGTTTTTATGCTAGAAAAACTCTTGAAATGCTTTGTGATTTCTGGAAATTTTCTAATCCAGATTACTTGAATCCTGAGGAATGTTTTAGATGGTGGTACAAAAAAGGTAAAACTTTCAGGGCTAATCCTCTCCTTTTCCATTGGTTCATTTGGAACAACAGAAATAGGAAAATTTTTGATGGGAAACCTTTAACCCCAGCAAGGACAACACAACAAATTTATACACATTGGGTGAAGATAAAACAGTAACAGAAACAGCCTTTGGATCTCTCCAGGAGACTGAGGCCACATGAATTCCAATATCCAGCTAGATACTTTGATGGAGCAGCACAAAATTTTATCTGCGGTTGTGGAATCTGGCTTATGATCTTTCCCACCTACCATTATAAATTCCACTGGAATGGTGGTTTCGGTTAGAATATGAGGGCGGAATGCATGGCTCTTTGGAGACTTCTATGGGTGGCTTCACACCTATATGTAGATAGTTTATGGGTTTTTAGGGATTCTAAAACACTTATTGATCACATGAATCTGAATTCTAATCTAAATCTTGGGCTGGTCACACACTGGATAGAAAGAATACATGTTCTTAAGAAAAATTTCTCATCTATTTCTTTTAGACATGTATATAAGGAGAAAAATGAGGAAGCCGGCTGGGATTTTTGGTTTTATGAGCTATGAACTCATTAATGCTCATGGACCAGGCGCTATAGGTATGATCCAGCTAGTTTAAGGCTTCGGAATTCTTAGATAATATTGGAGTTGGTATCTCTTTCCTTTGGTATCGTAGGGATTTTTGTTGATTTACCATCAGACACTGTCTTTTTAGATTACCTGTTGTTTTTGCCGAAAAGCTCGTAGTAGCCCAGTTTCTGAGTAGACTGTAAAGTGGAGGGAGTTTTTGTTGCTGATTTAATGATGATTCATCACTTTTTGTAAAAGAATAGTGACAGGCTTGTCCTCCTGTTTTGCCTTTGAATATTCAGTTTTGTAAAAGGTTATAAACAATTAATTGATCCAATACATATTATGCACATTATAAAACCGATGTCAACATTGTTATACATCATATATAAATGGTTTTAAACAATTAGTTGATCTAGTAAATATCATGAGCATTTCAAATTCGACCATTATAAAAACAAGTCAATGCTTACCCAAAAATATTTATTATAAAATTGTTGATTCACTATATAATTAAATATTTTTCGAATCGGTAAATTTTCATTTTAAAGAATAATAAATTAAATAAGTATATTTATATTTATATAAATCATTACAAATGATGATAAATTTAATGATTATTATAAATAATTAATTAGTCAAATAAAAATTAGATACATTTTAAATTAAAATATTATATAAATTGAATAAAAAATTAGATATAATTATATAAAATATTAAAAATAATTAATCAATTCAATAACAACTATACATTCTAATTTAAAAGATTATAAAAGTAAATGAATTTTAATTAAAAAAATTAATTTAATAAACTAATTATATATTATTTTCAATATATATATTTTAAAAATTAAATAATTTTTTTTTTCTAAATAAGACTATTTTATTAATTTGCACATAATATAAAATTCGAAGCTTGTCTTCGGAATTGCTATTCTAGCCAATTTCGGAGGGAGTAGAGTTCAAAAAGACAAAAATATGAGCTTCCCAGATGGGGAAACCGGTCCAAAAATTGTTGCCCTGAGTAGGGAAACCAACGTTAACAAAATAAAGACCAAGAGTTTATCAAATGGTTTAGGAAAAACATGATATCTGAGATATGAAACAAAATAGAAAGAGGTAACCTCTCATTGCTGTGTCTGCATGTAATGCTATGTGTTATGAGGCTGAGGCATAGGCTCTTCAATGATGAGACACCTGTAATCATCAGAAGAATCCTCGTCTTTCTTTGAATGTTGCGAGTTGGGCTCAGGCGTGGTGGCGGTGCACATGAGGCTTTCACTGCCTTTCCTCTTTTCATCCACAGAACGTTTTGGATTGCCGTTGTCGCTTCCTTCGTTGCTTGAGGAATGTGCTCCTAGTTTGATTGGGAGAGCCTCAGATTTCCGAGAGTGCTGAGGGGGAGCCAAAGAAATAGTTGATTTCCTGGGACGTTTTCTAGAACCAGATCTAGCAGAGCTCGAAGGCATCTCCTGAAAGCTCACAGTGATGGTGGCGGTGACTCGAGGTCTGTCCAGGGAGCAATAATAATGGAACTGAGACGAATTGCCTCAAGAGGCGAGGAGCGACTGTCTGCATGAATTGAGATGGGCGTGTGTGAGGACTAGCCCCTGCCACAACCTTGTCGACATCGCATCCTATGCTTTCGTGTTATTCTTGAGCATGAATGAGTGTGAGACGAGGGTGAGACAGTGGGGAGGCTGGCTTGCAGAGCTGTTGAGGCCGTGGGGTTGCTGGCGTGTAGAGGCGGCAAGGCAGTGGGATGGTAGGTGTGATGAGGCATCGAGGCCAGCTGAAGATGAAGGTCATAAAGGATCTTGGAGGGCAAAGAGGAGCTCTGAGCAAAGATAGCTAAGAAACGAAGGATGCAGGATGCGAATGAAAATGAAGGAGGGGGTGACACCATGAAGTAATGCTCAGGCCTGCGGACCGGACAGGCATTAACGAAAGAGGCAAAGACAACAATGTTTACGTGAGGCGAGCAACTGGTGTATTTAAGAGCTGTAGGACAAGCCCCATGCGTGACCATGTGGCTAGGCCATGTGCCACGCATCGGAGCTGCCACCTCTTGTATCGAATTAAGCACCTGCATCCGAGGAAAAATTAAATAATATTATAAAATTTAGGTTATAGACAATTATTTTATTGAGAGATTTTTAGATTTAAATGTGTGTATTGTTTTGAAAAAAAGAAAGTTATTGTTTAAAATAAAAATTCACTAGAAAGGTTTGAGTTTCAAAACATTGTACATAATTCAATTTAAAAAAATCTCAATATAATTTATTATGAATAAATAATATATTATTTGAATTATTTAATTATTATAATTAATAAAAAAATATTATTGTAAATATATGTGTGTGTGTGTGTGCGTGTGTTAAACCTTTTATGCTTTAGATTTTAGATATATGTAGTTATGATCTTAGCCTTGTAGATGATTTTAGATATTTGCAGTTTTGGTATTGGCTATATGGGTATGGTATTGGCAGGCATAAGTGTCTAGTCTTTGGATGTTGGTAACTTTGGTGGCATTATATTTCGATATTGCTTTTGTTCCTATATCATCTTACTTTATCTATTTCTCTTTGCATTTTCTTTGGCACTGGTTGTCACGATTGTTGCTTGTTTGGAATCAAGATTATGTTATCATTCAATATTTTTTGGTGAGCTTCATGTATTGGCAAGACAATTTTGTAGTTTCAATGTTAGCTTATGACAGTGATGCTTATCTCTGGTGCTCATGGTGTTTGGAAGTGATTTCAAAATTGTGTTTCTTCCTATGATTTTGGCCAATTTCTGGTCTTTGTGTTTGATAATGGAATATATATTATTTTATGATAATGGAATAATGGAATATATATATATATATATATATATATATATATGTTGCAATTAAGTCTAGCACCAAATTGGTGTATGAGACTTCCTTGTTTATTCTACTACAAACCCCATTCAGTATAGTGATTTTAATCGTTAGAGTCTTCACAAACACACACATAGACACACACACATGTAAAAAGAATGGAAAATTATTATGCAAAATATTATTATGAGTTTTTTGATTCATATCTTTCCAAAAAGTTCTATCATTCAATGTCGGTGAAAAATACGAAAAAAAGAACAATTATAATGTATCCATTATTATACACAAATGGAAATCTTCATAACTATAAAAAATATGTCCACCCTTCTCTCGAGGGGAGGGGATGAAGGCGTGATTTTATGGATCATAAGTTGCATGAACATATGCATGTAAATTAGTAACCAACCTCCCACTTTACCACCTTGTCAAGGAAGCGAAAATAGGAAATCATGCATAATAGGGTGACCCTCTTCCCATCATAACTATTAATTGGTCATGGATGTGTAATTTCACACATAATTTTTCTATTAGAATGTGTTCACATTTATACAAAAATATGTTAGTCTTGGTATCTCTAATTATTTTCAAATTCTATTTACATTGATAGAATTATGAAAGGAATATGTCTCACAATAACTCATATTATTATATAACATTATATCATAACATTAACACTTATAATTTTTTTTAGTGTAAATATTACATTTATTTTTGACATTGATGCACTTTTATCCTAATTTCTAAATTCTTCTCCATATATTGAATTGTGAATTTTTACATTTATACTTGAATAAAAACCTTCACCCCCAATGTGAAGGGAGGCTGAGTGTTGTATATTCCTATAAATTTAGGTTTCTTTGAGCTAAGGTTCCAAAAAAAACTTCCGATTCAAAGGAGGCTTAGTGTTCCACATTTCCTCCTTTATTATATAATTGAAATGAGATAGATAGTCAAGAAAGGAAAGAAACAATACATTTCTCATCATGGCCTCATTAGACTCGTTCTGATGGATGACTTAAGCCATCTCAGAAGCCCTGTGTTATGCGTTGAATTTGAGAATAGAAAGTAGAAGAGGGACCCCTGAGGAGCCTTCTAGATCTACAAAGACAAGAAAACAAGGGAAGAAAATAAGCCTCACACTAGGAAACATAGAACAAGAGGTGGTTTCTACCTTGGCCACACTTAGCACACCTATCAAACCCAAGAGGAGGAATTCCAAGTAGGGCCCCTTGTAATTTAAGAGGAGAAAGAGCACCATGATCAAGAAAGGGAAGTCTCAACCTCCTTAAATAGTCCAAATCAAAATTCATGAATTAGGAAGCCAAGAAAAAGAATTCAAACCTGGTGAAGGGAAAACTGAGGAGGTCGCCTCCCCTAAATCCAAGGGTAAATATCATTTTCCACCCATAAGGGCCCACCACTAGAGCAGACACATCCAAGAAACTCAAATAATAAACTACCCTACTACAGGATAAGGCATAGGTGCTACAGAAGAACGAAGAGGTGCCACAGAGGAAAATATAGGTGCTACAGGAGAAACCAAAGCTAGTATAGGAAGGAACAATTTTTCTACAAGATCAACAAAAATTTCCATAGGAAAGGGAAACCACATCACAAGAGGAAGCAATAGGTCCCCAAGGACTCCAAGAGACTGAACCATAACCTAACCTTGGGTTCTATAACAAATTTATTGAGGGATAATTATACCTACCAAATTTGCAACTCCCCTCTTTTTTGAGATAGAAAAAGAAAGAGGAAGAAATCATCGATGAATGCAAATTGAAAAATCCAAGAAGGTAGAGGATGTGGGCCTCATGGAGGAAAATGTGCAACAAATCAACAAAGAATTCAATGACCTAAGGCAAAAGGAATCAATCATGAAGGAGTAGCTACAATTAGAAAACAAGATGCTAAGGGAGCAATTGCAAGAAAAGGATGTACCAATTTACACCATGGAATGCTTGTCCATGTAAACCATCTAATGAAGAAAACCATATAAGTATTATGCTACCTTCCTCAAGGAGAAGTGGCTTCAATTCCAAATAAAAACATTAACACAATACGGCTCTCTACCATTCCAAGATTATAGCAGGTTCATTTGCTTTTGCTAGAAGGTAAGCATTGAAGATATATACAAATTGACTGAGTTCTATATGCATAATATGATCCTCACAAACATGAAATTTTGGGACCCCAACTCAAGATTGGGGAATATGCAACTAATGGCACTAGCCTCTTGGTAAATCCAAAAAGAAATAAGGGTTGAGGAAGTCAATAAAGTGATGAAAAAAGAGGTAAGTGATCCCTTATACATCTGAGTAGAGTTAGAAATAATACAGAATGGCTAATTATTTACTAAAAAAAAGACTAAAATTTGCATATAAACGATTATTTTTTGGTGAGTGACCAATAGTAGCTAATTTATAGTATCTTATAATGCGACCAACTTTTAGTCATTAGTTAGTTGTCTCAAATTTACCTCTAGTAGTATATTTAGTCATAAATTTTGTCATTGATTTAGTCATTAATTGTGACAATTAATGACCAAATATACAACAAAATATATTACTAAATGGTCACCCTAGAAAACCAATTAATGACCAAAGGAATATGACCAAAATGTTTGTCATGTTATAAGATACTGTAAATTTTCTACTAATAGTCATATATATGCAAATTTTAGTCATCGTTTAAAACCAATTAATGACCAAAGAAATATGACTAAATTTTGGTTTTGTTATAAGATACTGTAAATTAGCTACTAATAGTCATATATATGCAAATTTTAGTCATCGTTTGTGTTAGTGTCGGTATCTTCATCCCTCCATAAGTGATCAAAATTTCTCTTGTTGCATTGCATATTAGGTGTCTCACTCAGTCAGCTACATTCCATTAGGAGCATGGATTATCTGACGGTAGTGGCTTGTCACTCATGTCCCTCATGTCCTTTACCTGCTGGCCTATTTTTGTTCATTAAAATCATTTGCAGTCACTTTTGGTATTATAGTTTACAAAGAGTCATTTTTAGAATTTTAGTGTCATTAGGTCTAGGGTTTCATTAATCAGATCTTTAGAATGCCCAATAATGGTCAGCAGGCACATGAGAAAATTTTAAATAAGGTTTTAGTGCTAAAAATTTCATCATTATCTGCTTAATAATGTATTTTTCTTCAAAACTCTGTTTTGAAGAAAAATAGAGTATTTCATCTTTTTATGTACAGAATAAATGTAATTTTAAGTTTTATCAGTTGTAATAATACTTTCACTGGCAATCCTGGTCGCCTTTGTCAAAGCTCTAGCCATCCATTCCCTGCAAAACAAACAGAAAGCTCATCATTCAGTCAAAAAGCCAAATGAAGCAAAACAGAGTTTTTTTTTAAAAATTGTCAAAGTTTGAAACATTGCAAAGTGGGTTTTTGAAATCAAGAAGTAAAATCCTTGGCATATAAAACATTTTCATCTTTCCAAAGCTCATTTGTATGCCAAGAGAACAGAGTGAGCTAAGGAGAATTCGTGAAGAGCAAAAGAAGTAGTTTGAAGGTGAAATTTTTGCAAGTTCAGTCGCGTGACGCATTGGCTGGGTGTCGCGACGCATTGGGTAGGCACGACGCATTGGGTTGGCCCCCACTGTGGTGAGATTGTTCATGCGCGATGCATTGAAGCTGCATGACGCATTGGGTTTGTTGCGCGACACATAGGGCCGGAAAACAAATTCACTGCCATTCCTCTCGCATTTCAAATCAACTCAGTCCCTCTTTGTCCAAGTAAGTTAAGTAAAATCTCCATTTCCAATGAACATGGTCTTGTGTTGTTTATGAGGATTTAAATAAAAAATTCAAACCCTATTATCTTGTTTGAAGAATGCTCCTTTAGGGTTTATGATTTGGTTTTGTGTCCATCACTCCTACTTCCCCACCCTGTTATTCCCTCCTCACTAACTATCTTGTTACATTAGTCCATTTCCATAGTCCCTTATATTCCTAGATCACTCATTTCCTATCCCATTCCCATTACCCCACATCCCAATTATAAATTTCCCCAAACCCCAGTGCTATCCCAAAAAACCTAGTGACTATCCCTAAACTCTTCAATTGACAGATTTCACTTGGCCATATTCCATCATTTCCCCTATCCTCTCCCTACATACTCCCTCACTTATTATCACATATTTGGCAACAAAACCAAAGACACCAAATTCCTCATATTCATCCAAGACAACATAGACTTTGGAAATCATGGAGACAGATACTTCTTATGACCGAGACAATGATTCCACAACTGAATTGCATACACCTAGGAGACCTCACAAGAGTGGCAGACTTGTGAGGGAGGAGCCCACTTCATTGGCTGAGTTGCAGGCTTGTCCTCTTGCTATGGCATGTTTTCAACAACAGTCTTGTTATCAATTTTGTGAAATGGTTGCTAGGGTCCACCACCATCAAGAGCTAGCCCGATTTTTTGTGTTGCATTTACATGACGGCCAAGTCACCCTTGCAGGTGTGACATTCACTTTAACACCTGAAACTATCTCTCAAGCAACCGGAATACCAAATGTTGGAGAACTATGGAACAAAAGGCAGCAGGTTGACAGGGTACACTATGAGCCATATATCAAGCCTAGTTTTGTGAGACAAATCAGCAGAGTTTTTCCCTTCCGGTTCGTAAAGGATTCATATGCTCGTGTGATGAAACTTATTATCAAATATTTCAGTTGTGAGGGCCGGTTTTCACGTCTCTATGCCTATCATATCAGGTTGTTGATGCATTTTACCAGGGTGAGGATGATGAACCTCCATTATTTCATGTGCCGGAATATTGAGAAGATGACCACTCTCGTGCAAAGGAAAACTACTGAGCAGCAGTATAGCAGTATCTATCACTTTGCACTCATCAAAATTGCGGTTATGCATCAGCTTGAATTGCAGGGTATTTCATGGGAGGATTTCATTTCAAATGATTTCTTCACAGCTCCTTAGGTACCTTCGGAGGTTGTTCATGAGGCAGGTAAACCTTCATATCAGCATGAAGGTCATGAGACACAAACCACTAGTATGCCGGTGTTTGTCACTTATCAGAGAGGCACTAGAGGATTATTTGCAGCAGCCAGGCGAGTATTATCTCCACCTGGGGTGGAAGGGGTCTCGCTTCCTTCATCAGCAGTATAGGTACAGGACAAGGGTAAGAGGCCCATACATGATGAGGGGCCTTCAGGAGGCCAAGATACAGATTTCATACTCATTGATGATGATTTGGGCTCACCAAGCTTGAAGTTGAGAGAGATTGTTTAGGAGCAGAAGGAGAAAATAAACACTTTGTTCGTCAAGTTGCAAAGAGCCCAATGGATAATTAATTACCTTGAGCAGAGAAACAAACAGTTGGAAGATCAACAAACTATCATGGAGTTGCAAAATATACATGAGAACCGGTAAGCTTCCAAAAGGAGCCAAACCGAGATGACATCCATTGAGCAAGAGATTGAGGCTGATCGCGAAACTTGGCTTGAAAGGGTCAAAATTCATTTGTAAAAGCTATTGAAGAAGCCCAACAAGGAAAAGAAATTGTTGAGGCACATGGCGAATCATTATTGGGCAAGAAATCATGCTTGCAAGGCACGAATCAAGATCCTGAAGGCTAAGTTGAAAAGGGCCTTAAAGCGTCGGAAAAGGCAAGATAGAATTCAAATTTTGGCCAGGGCTTCCTTGGCCCAGCATAGTGCATGATGGAGGACACTCAACCCAAATTTCAAGAAATTTGGGAAACATTTTGCAAATTTTGTTTCTTTTGGCCTAAACACATATTTTTCAGCTCTACGCGTTGCGCCAGTTGGCACGCGCTTATGATTGGGAGCTCCTCTTGGGTAAAACTTTATATTTCTAGATTTTTCATGAAAATTTATGCATGCCTATCCATGGCCAAGATATTTTGACAGGTTTTTGGCTTCCAGAAGGGTCAAAAACACCCTAAAAATGACCTTTCTGCCCCTTTTTGGACACACCGGAAGCAGTGTTGGGAAAACTCATTTTTGGAGGGGCAAATGGCAGCCAAATTGAGAAATTCCACTTGGGTTGGAAAGTAGACAGGCAGACCTTTCCAACAAGCCCACTTGGCGCCAATTTGGACAACGAGAAGGCCTTAAAAGTTAGCTCCAAACTGGCATGATGCATAGGGAAATCAGGTGCGACGCATTGGGGATTTTGGCTCATTTTTGACTTAGTAACTTTGTTTTTCACCTAGTTTTGGCCAGTTTGATTTTCTTACTTCCAAATGTAAAAATATTGATGTAATTTGATGTAATTTTGTCAAATTTTTACTCATGGAGGTAGATTCATCCATCAAAAGGTGAATTGCAACTGAATGAATCAGTTTCATATCTTATAGAGGCAAGCTCTTCCACTACCTATTTTCCAGTTCTTAGTTTAGATCTTGTTGAAACAGCTCCTAGAATTGTGAGCTCGACCCCTAGAGGCTGGGGATGAGTTAGTGTTGTCTATATCTTGTATTTTTTCAGTCATTAGCATGGTTGGACACTTGGGATTGCTTTGAGCTTCATTGTACATTTCATCTCTACAGTTTGGCAAAGGAATAGACCAGGGTTTGCAGCACTCCTTGGGATTCATGTGGCTCTTTGTTTTGATGATGTGTTTCTCTTTGTTAATGTAAGTTTACTGGTGCTTTATGTGTATCATCTTCCCTTTTATTTCTTCTTAAGTTAAACAAACAAGGATAAAGGTGGAATTCATTAGATTTGCAGTGCTCTACCTAGAGTTTGTTTAAATTTCTATGTTTTCGACTGTTTGAAGAGGATTCCTGAAAGTCTCTTTCCCTCTTCAACTCCTCACTGGTTTGAGCTATCCATTTCATTCAAAATTGAAAGCGTCAAAACAATTGCCTACATTGCCCCATTCAGATCCCTGCAAAACTGCTCATTTCCCAGACCCAAAATCTGCCCTTCCCTTTGATCCAACAAACACCCTCAAAATCAAATCAAACTCTTTTACATATATACCTAGCCTAAAATTAGCCTTCATTCAAGTCATCTCAAGCCTCACTGATCGTTTTTTGCTGAGATTGACCAGGAGAGAGCCCTCTACCGATCTGGTAGGGCTAGCTACCAGATTAAGCATGGTTTGATGTTACCCTAGATTCTACCTTTTTCAGCCTGAGGTAGATTTAGGCCATAACATAGTGGCAACCATACTGGGGAAAAACAAAATGGTTTGCTTGTTAGTGTTATTCGTTTTATAAACTACAGACGGAGCCTGAAGTTATGCCAGGTAGCCTTCAAAACGCTCTTGCTTTGCATTAGCGAAAGTAGATCAATGCTGCTTCAGTCAATCGCTGGTCTAGTTTTATAAACGTAACATCTAACTTGTAAATTTCCCTAGTACATCAGACAATTCTGGACTTTTGGGTGATGAGTCTAGAATTCGATAGGCTGAACAAGTTGGTTTTGTCCATTTGATTTTTGAGAATAATTCAACACACTGGCTTCCAGACGACATACCAGAGCAAATCCGGATCCCCATCCACCTCTTGTGTATGAAAATCCAAATCTTGTTTCGAGAATCCTTCGTCGAGAAAGTCCTGTGATTCCTGTGTTCAAATCTCATTCATGTCCCGCTTTTTGAGTATCTTGAAAATATTGAGTTTGATGAACAATTTGAGTTGTCATTGTTTGAGACTAAGTCTGAAAGTGCTATTGATTCTACTATACTAAATCCAGAGTTTGTCAAAGATCTTGAAATTGAAAAAGCTAATAGATCCATTGACAGTTACATCTTGAATATTCAGAATTCCATTGTGGCAACAAACATTTCCAAATTCATAGAGTCTGCATCTGCAACTCTTGGGTCATCCGCAATTACATCTAGTTCACAAATTCCTACCAAGCCTCCTTTCATTCACACCATTCCCGTGCAACCTTCTATCTCTGATCAAAAATCTGCAGTAGTATCACCTCCATCCACACCACATACACCTCATATATCAACTGCTCCGACTCCTCCTATATCCCCAAACCCGGTTGTAAATCCACCCAGAGCAATGGCTGCCCGATTTGCACCCCTCGCATTGCCTCAAAACTTGGATGACATGCTCGCTGATTATCAAAGAAAAATTCCATTGTTTTATGGCACTCCTCAAAGTGTTACTGCTCAGCAACATGTGGATAGGATGGCATATTTCTTTGACCTTCATGAGATTGATGCGAAAAATGTGACAATGAGATTGTTTGTACAAACCTTCAGAGGTGAAGTAAGAAAGTGGTTCAGAGCTTTGCCGGCTATAAGTATTGCTACATTGCCTAATCTTTAGAGACAATTCTTGGATCGATGGGAAGTGAAGAAAGACCCTCTTTCAATCCTTTCCGAATATGACAATATCAAGCAGAACGTTGGTGAGTCTGTTCAAGATTATTGTATTAGATTCAATTCTGTTTACAATGCAATTCCTGCTGATATAAAGCCACCTAGGGGGTCGGCTTTAATTAAGTTTCCGGATGGTTTCGATTCTGACAATTAAGAGAAAGAGATCCGGGAAATTTAGAAGATATGCAGAAAATTGTAGTCATCATTGAAGCCAATTTGCTTGCTAGGAGAGCTAGAACGAAAGCTAAAAAGAAAGTAGCAATAAAGGAAGAGGTTTCCACTTTAGATCAAGTGCTTCGTAAGATGAAAATGATCTTTGAAAGATTAACGCTTGATAAGTCTGAACCGCAGATTATAAATCCTAACTTCCGTGGCCAGCAGCAACCACAATTTAGAGTCAAGCAAAGAGAGCAGCGAGTACAAGAACAAGCAGTGCAACAACAGGTGAAGACACCCTTACAGAAGAATTTTCTACATGGTCCAGAATCAGATGATGAAGAGAATGTAATAGGAGAAGAGAATCATTTCTTTACACCTGATGATATGCCAATTTTTATCACTGAAGATGAGGAGTATTCAGAAAACTCAGCTGTACAAAAGGACGAGAATTTCATCTTGGCCAATGAGACAGCTCTTGAAGAAGAATCTGATGAATATCAGAGGGGGTACATGAATGCCTTGACCGCCCAGCAGTGACAATATTCACTCAGAAATAGAGATGTGCCCATTAATCCAATCCAAAAAAGAAAGGAAGCTACAACACCAAAGAATGATTCACTTGTTGTGCAGAAAAAGGGGAAAGAAATAGATGATCCCTCTACTAGAAAATCGCCGTCAGTAAATGAAAGATCCAATCAACCAAGTATATCAAGGGAGAAGACTGAAAAGAAGGATTTTCTGGCTAAAGAGGTAGAGAAAACTTCAATTTTTAACTTAGAAAATGAAATTGCTAAGTTAAAAGTATCCATTCCTTTGACTGAATTGATGAAGAATAGCAACTATAAGGGTCAGGTGTCGAAGATTTTGAGTTTAGATCCATTGTTTGATATGGTGAATGTGGAAGATGATCAACCTAAGTTGATTTTTTGTCCAACATTGGATGGTGAGTCTCCAGATAATGATGTACTTCCTTTTTACATCAGCCTTAGATTACATGACTATGTGTTACACAATGCTATGTTTGATTCCGGAGCCTCTCATAATCGTATGCCTATGGAAATCATGGAGAAATTGGGATTGGATATCACTAGAAAGTATCATGACCTTTATTCTTTTGATTCTAGTAGAGTAAGATGCATTGGGATTATCAAAGATTTGGTGGTCAGTTTAGATCAGATTCTGACTAAAAATGTTCTGATGGATGTGGTTGTGGTAGATATTCCTCCTAGATTTGGCATGCTTCTTTCCAGATCTTGGGGAGCGAAACTTAAAGGGACATTGCAGCTTGATTTCTCCTATGCTACTATTCCCGTGTTTGGTCAGATGAGGAAATTATACCGGGAGCAAAAGATGAAGTATATGATCACTAGCAAGGAGAAACCGGTAAATCATCCAATCAATTATGTACATACTGATTTAGAATCATTTGTTTTGTATTCAGATAGATTTAATGATGTAAATATCCAATTAGTTGAAGTAGAAGACATTTTGGAAATCACTGAAAATTTCAGAGAGGTCTTAAAGAAATAGAGACAAAGACTTGATAGTACTGATGAGAAATCAGCCTCCCGACAGCAGCAAAATGTTGATGGACAACAAAGCGAAGCAAAAAAGAAAACATAATTTTAGCATTTGGAAGAAGACGAAGATGGTTTGTGGACCATGGATTTTGATGGTGCGGTAGGAAGGGACGGTGCTGGAATTGGAATTTGGGTACGCAGCCCTTTTTCTTCCCCAAACAAAGTGCCAAGAAATGTAAGGGTTTGTTCTTATAAATTGGCTTTTGATTGTTCAAATAATGAGGCTGAATACGAAGCTTTAATTGCTGGTCTGAAAATTCTTAGGAAGTTGAATGCTAAGAGGATTGCAGTGTATGGCGACTCCGAGCTAGTTATCAAGCAAGTGAAAGGTGAATATCAAGCTAAGCATCCTCGAATGCGGGCCTACCTCAATGCGGTACTAGATATCTTGAGATTGTTTCCAGATTATACTTTGACTTGTGTCCCTCGTATTCAGAATGGTATTGCAGATGCACTTGCAACGACAGCAAGTAATTTGAAAATTTCGATGAATTCAAGCAACAAATTTGAAATCTATTTGAAGCATCGTCCGACTGTTCCTAATAACCAAAGGTATTGGCAAGTGTTTCAATGTGACAAATAAATTGATGAGTTTCTGCAAAATGAAGGTAAATTCAAAGACACTTCTATTGATGGGGAGCATGATGATGCCGAGGTGGATGTACAAATTAATCAGATGGAAGTTTTGCAGCTGAAGGATAATGTCATTCCTAAAGGTATAATACCTTTAGAAGAGCTTTTCGACCAAGATGATGTAGCTCGAAAACCAAGCTTGCTGCCCACCGAGAAAGGAGTTGAGGATGTGAACATTGGATCAGCAGAAAATCCTAAAATGGTGAAATTGTCCAAAGCATTGCCCCCACAGGTAAAATCAAAGTATATCAGTTTATTATCTTCCTTTGCTGATGTATTTTCTTGAGACTATTCAGATTTGAAGACATATGACACAAACATAATTCAGCATACCATTCCGATCAAGCCAAATCAAAAGCCCTTTCGGCAAAAATTGAGAAGAATAAATCCAAAGCTGCTGCCTCAATAGAGAAGGAAGTGAATTGGTTGTACAAGGCTGGTATTATCGTCCCCATAATATTTTCAGATTGGATTTCTAATTTGGTGCCCGTGCGCAAGAAAACAGGTGAGATTCGCTTATGCATTGATTTTAGAAATCTGAATAAATTTTCTTTGAAAGATAACTATCCATTGCCCAAAATGGATCACATACTTCAGCGAGTAGTTGGAGCATCCTGCATGTTGCTACTCGATGTTTATTCCGGTTATAACCAAATTATGGTCCATGAGGATGATAGAGATAAAACAACGTTCACCACTCCGTGGGGAACTTTCCATTATGCTAAAATGCCTTTCGGTTTGAAGAATGATGGTGCGACCTTTCAACGAGCAATGGATATGGAATTTGCAAATGAAAAGGATGTTTTTCTAGTTGTGTATCTTGATGATTTGATATTTTTTTCTAATTCAGATGAAGAGCACCTTTATCATTTGAAGATTGTTTTTCAGCGGTGTAGAAAATATGGTGTGTCTCTCAATCCAAAGAAGAGTTTGTTTGACATGGATGAGGGCAAGCTTCTTGGTCATATTATATCAAAGGATGGCATCCGCATTGATCCAGCTCAAGTAGAAGCTATTCAGCAAATTGATCTTCCCCGAAATAAAAAGGAGATCCAATCATTCAATGGTAAGATGAATTTCTTACGTCGCTTTGTGCCCAATCTTGCAGAACATTTAAGGGAAATCACAAACATGCTCAAGAAATATAGTGTAGTGAAGTGGACTAAGGAAGCAGTAAAGTCTTTCAATTTAGTGAAATTGGCTCTTTATTCAGCTCCGGTTTTGATCAGCCCGAACTATACTCAGGATTTTATTTTGTTTTCATTTGCCTCGGATCATACTATGGCAGCTGTCTTGATGCAGAAAAGAGATCAGCATGAAAAACCAATTTCTTTTTTCAGCCGAACCATAAGAGATGCAGCCTTGAAGTATAATATTATTGAAAAGCAAGCTCTTGCCTTAGTGAAAGCGTTGAAAAACTTTCAAGTATATATTCTGCATTCTCACATTTTTGCTTATGTTCCTAATGCTGCTGTTAAGGATGTTTGAATGCAAACAGATCCAGAAGGGAGACGAGGCAAATGGATTGCTGCCTTGTTGGAATATGATGTGGAGATAAAGCCTACAAATCTTATCAAAGGATAGGGGCTGGCTAAGCTAATGGCTGAGTCAAATTTGCATGCCTTGGACATTAATATTATTGCTGCTATGTCCGAGGAAAATGAAGAAAGTTTGCTAATTCAGGTATCAGAAATCTTTGTTCTTTCTCCTTGGTATTCGGACATTGTATATGTGCTCCAAAATCTATCACCACCACTGGGAATGGCTAAAAAAAAAGTAGGACATTGAAATTAAAGGCTACCAAGTTTTGTATCATGAATAATGCACTTTATTGGAGAGATCCCAGTGGTGTTTTGCTCAATTTTTTGGTTGAAGAAGAAGCAAAGCAGGTTATGGAGGACTTTCATAAAGGAGATTGCGGAGGTCATCTTTTCTGGAAAACAACGACCAACAAAATTTTGAGAGCAGGAATTTTTTGGCCGACTCTCTTTGCTGATGTGTACAAAACTGTTAAAAGCTACCATGAATGTCAGATTTTTGAAGGGAGGAAAAAATTGCAGCCTTTGCCGCTCAAGCCCATTGAAGTAAGTGCTCTTTTTTAGCAGTGGGGTTTGGATTTCATTGGCGAAATCCATCCTGCTTCTTCAGCGCAGCATAAATGGATTCTTACAGTGACGGACTATTTTACTAAATGGATTGAGGCAATTCCCACCGAGCAGGCCACAGATTTGGTAATCATTTCATTTCTTGAAAACAATATTTTGTCTCGTTTTGGTTGTCCAAATAAGCTGATCAATGATAATGCAACAACCTTTAAATCTAAAATAATGATTGACTTTTGTGATAAATATCAAATTACTTTGGGGCACTCAACCACATATCATCCACAAGGCAACGGATTGGCCGAATCCTCAAACAAATCCTTGGTCAATATTATCAAAAAGCTGCTGGAAATAAACAAGAAAAGTTGGCATAAGAAATTGGTTAATGCACTTTGGGCAGACAGAGTGAGTCAAAAGAAATATATTGGCATGTCTCCTTTTGAGCTCGTGTATGGTGTTGACACAGTATTCCCGACCTCTCTCGCAGTTCCAGTGGTTAAACTTCTACAGGAAGCTGGCAGGGAAGATGATCATATGAAACGGAGAATAAATCAAATGATCCATTTACAACATACTAGATATGAGGTTTTTCAAAACACTTTCAAGCTGCAAGAGAGAATCAAGAAGATATATGATCGAAAGGCAAAGGCAGACAAGTTTCAATTAGAAGAAGTGGTGCTGAAATGGGATGCAAGAAACGAAGATAAAGGTAAGCATGGCAAGTTTGAGAATATTTGGAAAGGACCTTTCAGAATTGATGCATATCAAGGCCAAAATGCTTTCCTTTTGAAAGAAATGAATGGAGAAGATTGTCCAGGAGGGCCGGTCAATGGTCGGCTACTCAAACGATACTATTTTTGAAATGTTTTATGCTACCATACATATCACTGTACATACCGGTTTGTTTAAGTTTCATTGCAAGTATGTGCTGTCATCATTATTTCAGTTTGGGGCCCGAAGTGAAGGCTATAAAACTGAAGGTTGATCTCAGTTTTGGTTTGGTTTGTTGAGTCAGGTCTTTCAGTCATTTTGATTTCAAAATTGAGTCAGTTTTGAGTCAGTTTTCAGTTCTGAAAATGAGTCAAGAGTCTTGTTTTGGTTTGTTGAAGTTATTGACTCCATATCCCAATGGAAAAAGGCGCTGCCTACTTTCCCAGAGATCTGTAGTTCTTGGCACCTCTAAGGAGCTACCATCCCCATTGGAGCCAATGTTAGTGTCGGTATCTTCATCCCTCCGTCAGTGATCAAAATTTCTCTTGTTGCATTTCATATTAGGTGTCTCACTCAGTAAGATGCATTCCATTAGGAGCATGGATTATCTGACGGTAGTGGCTTGTCACTCATGTCCCTCATGTCCTTTACCTACTGGCCTATTTCTGTTCATTAAAATCATTTGCAGTCACTTTTGGTCTCATAGTTTACAAAGAGTCATTTTAGAATTTTAGTGTCATTAGGTCTAGGGTTTCATTAATAAAATCTTCAGAATGCCCAATAATGGTCAGTAGGCACATGAGAAAATTTGAAATAAGGTTTCAGTGCTAAAAATTTCATCATTATCTGCTTAATAATGTATTTTTCTTCAAAAATCTGTTTTGAAGAAAAATAGAGTATTTCATCTTTTTATGTACAGAATAAATGTAATTTTAAGTTTTCTCAGTTGTAATAATACTTTCACTGGCAACCTTGGTTGCCTTTGTCAAAGCTCCAACCATCCATTCCCTGCAGAACAAACAAAAATATCATCATTCAGTCAAAAATCCAAATGAAGCAAAACAAAGTTTTTTTTAAAAGTGTCAAAATTTGAAACATTGCAAAGTGGGTTTTTGAAATCAAGAAATAAAATCCTTGGCATATAAAAAAATTTCATCTTTTCAAAGCTCATTTGTATGCCAAGAGAACAGAGTGAGCTAAGGAGAATTCGTGAAGAGCAAAAGAAGCAGTTTGAAGGCGAAATTTTTGCAAGTTCAGTCGCATGACGCATTCGCTGGGTGTCGCGACGCATTGGGCAGGCGCGACGCATTGGGTCGGCCCCCACTGTGGTGAGATTGTTCATGCGCGACGCATTGAAGCTGCGCGATGCACTGGGTTTGTTGCGCGACGCATAGGGCGAAAAACAAATTCACTGCCATTCCTCTCACATTTCAAATCGACTCGGTCCCTCTTTGTCCAAGTAAGTTAAGTAAACTCTCCATTGCCAATGAACATGGTATTGTGTTGTTTATGAGGATTTAAATACAAAATTCAAACCCTATTATCTTGTTTGAAGAATGCTCCTTTAGGATTTATGATTTGGTTTTTTGTCCATCACTCCTACTTCCCCACCCTGTTATTCCCTCCTCACTTACTATCTTGTTACATTAGTCCATTTCCATAGTCCCTTATATTTCTAGATCACTCATTTCCTATCCCATTCCCACTACCCCACATCCCAATTATAAATTTCCCCCAAACCCTAATGTTATCCCAAACAACCTAGTGACTATCCCTAAACTCTTCAATTGACAGATTTCACTTGGCCATATTCCATCATTTCCCCTATCCTCTCCCTCCATACTCCCTCAATTATTATCACATATTTGGCAACAAAACCAAAGACACCAAATTCCTCATATTCATCCAAGACAACATAGACTTTGGAAATCATGGAGACAGATACTTCTTATGACCGAGACAGTGATTCCACAACTGAATTGCATACACCTAGGAGACCTCACAAGAGTGGCAGACATGTGAGGGAGGAGCCCACTTCATTGGCTGAGTTGCAAGCTTTTCCTCTTGCTATGGAATGTTTTCAACAACAGTCTTGTTATCAATTTTGTGAAATGGTTGCGGGTCCACCACCATCAAGAGCGGGCCTGATTGTTTGTGTTGCATTTACATGATGGCCAAGTCACCCTTGCAGGTGTGACATTCACTTTAACACCTGAAACTATCTCTCAAGCAACCGAAATACCAAATGTTGGAGAAAAATGGAATAAAAGGCAGCAGGTTGACAGGGTACACTATGAGCCATATATCAAGCCTAGTTTTGTGAGAGAAATTAGCAGAGTTTTTCCCTTTCGGTTCCTAAAGGATTCATATGCTCCTCTGATGAAACTTATTATCAAATATTTAAGTTTTGAGGGCTGGTTTTCACGTCTCTATGCCTATCATATCAGGTTGCTGATGTATTTTACCAGGGTGAGGATGATGAACCTCCCTTATTTCATGTGCCAGAATATTGAGAAGATGACCACTCTCGTGCAAAGGAAAACTCCTGAGTAGCAGTATAGCAGTATCTATCACTTTGCACTCATCAAAATTGTGGTTATGCATCAGCTTGACTTGCAGGGTATTTCATGGGAGGATTTCATTTCTAATGATTTCTTCATAGCTCCTCATGTACCTTCGGAGGTTGTTCATGAGGCAGGTAAACCTTCATATCAGCATGAAGGTCATGAGACACAGACCACTAGTATGCCAGTGTTTGTCACTTATCAGAGAGGTATAGGACAAGGGTAAGTGGACAAGATACAAATTTCATCATCAGTGTAGGTATAGGACAAGGGTAAGTGGCACATACATGATGAGGGGCCTTCAGGAGGCCAAGATACAAATTTCATAGTCATTGATGATGATTTGGGCTCACCAAGCTCGAAGTTGAGAGAGATTGTTCAGGAGCAGAAGGCGAAAATAAACACTTTTTCTGTCAAGTTGCAAAGAGCCCAATGGATAATTAATTACCTTGAGCAGAGAAACAAATAGTTGCAAGATCAGCAAACTATCATGGAGTTGCAAAATATACGTGAGAACCGGCAAGCTGCCAAAAGGAGCCAAACCGAGATGAAATACATTGAGAAAGAGATTGAGGCTGACTTGGCTTGAAAGGGTCAAAATTCATTTGGAAAAGCTATTGAAGAAGGCCAAAAAGGAAAAGAACCTGTTGAGGCACATGGAAAATCATTATTGGGCAATAAATCATGTTTGCAAGGCACGAATCAAGATCCTGAAGGCTAAGTTGAAAAGGGCCTTAAAGCGTCAGAAAAGGCAAGATAGACTTCAAATTTTGGCCGAGGCTTCCTTGGCCCAGCATAGTGCATGATGGGGGACACTCAGCCCAAATTTCAAGAAATTTGGGACACATTTTCCAAATTTTGTTTTTTTTGGCCTAAACACAGATTTTTCAGCTCTACGTGTCGCGCCACTTGGCGCGCTTATGATTGGGAGCTCCTCTTGGGTAAAACTTTATATTTCTCGATTTTTCATGAAAATTTATGCATGCCTACCCATGGCCAGGATATTTTGACAGGTTTTGGGCTTCCAAAAGGGTCAAAAACACCCTAAAAATGACCTTTCTGCCCCTTTTTGGACACACAGGAAGCAGTGTTGGGAAAACTCATTTTTGGAGGGGAAAATGGTAGCCAAATTTAGAAATTCCACTTGGGTTGGAAATTTGACAGGTAGACCTTTCCAACAAGCCCACTTGGAGCGAATTTGGACAATAGGAAGGCCTTCAAAATCAGCTCCAAACTGGCGCGACGCATAGAGAAATCAGGCGCAGCGCATTGGGGATTTTGGCTCATTTTTGACTCAGTAACTCTATTTTTCGCCTAGTTTTGGCCAGTTTGATTTTATTACTTCCAAATGTAAAAATATTGATGTAATTTGATGTAATTTGATGGGTTTTGATGTAATTTTGTCAAATTTTTACTCATGGAGGTAGATTCATCCATCAAAAGGTGAATTGCAACTGAATGAATCAGTGTCCTATCTTATAGAGGCAAGCTGTTCCACTGCCTATTTTCCAGTTCTTAGTTTAGATCTTGTTGAAACAACTCCTAGAATTGTGAGCTCGACCCATAAAGGCTGGGGATGAGTTAGTGTTGTCTATATCTTGTAGTTTTTTAGTCATTAGCATGGTTGGACACTTGGGATTGCTTTGAGCTTCATTGTACATTTCATCTTTGCAGTTTGGCAAAGGAATAGACCAGGGTTTGCAACACTCCTTTGTATTCATGTGGATATTTGTTTTGATGATGTGTTTCTCTTTGTTAATGTAAGTTTACTGGTGCTTTATGTGTATCATCTTCCCTTTTATTTCTTCTTAAGTCAAACAAACAAGGATAAAGGTGGAATTCATTAGATTTGCAATGCTCTACCTAGAGTTTGTTTAATTTTCTATGTTTTAGATTTTTTGAAGAATATTCCTGAAAATCTCTTGCCCTCTTCAACTCCTCACCAGTCTGAGCTATCCATTTCATTCAAAATTGAAAGCGTCAAAACAATTGCCTACCTTGCCCCATTCAGATCCCTGCAAAACTGCTCATTTCCTAGATCCAAAATCTTTCCTTCCCTTTGATCCAACAAACACCCTCAAAATCAAATCAAACTCTTTTACATATATACCTAGCCTAAAATCGGCCTTCATTCAATTCATCTCAAGCCTCACTGATCATTTTTTGCTGAGATTGACCAGGAGAGAGCCCTCTCCTGATCTGGTAGGGCTAGCTACCAGATTAAGCGTGGTTTGATGTTACCCTAGATTCTTCCTTTTTTAGCCTGAGGTAGATTTAGGCCATAAAATTTTGGAACCAATTAATGAAAAAATAAATATGACTAAATTTTGGTGGTGTTATAAGATACTGTAAATCAACGAATAATAGTTGTATATATGCAAAATTTAGTCATCATTTGTAGTAGTCATTTATCTTTTTCTGGTAGTTTCATATTCATTATATTAATGACTACTTTAGATTAGTTTATATTCATTTCATTTTATTTCATTAAAAATTATTATAAGTCGTTAGGAGATCATGTATGTTTCTCAAAATTGAAAGTGCTTAAAACTGTACCAAACCTGAGCAACCGAAAAGGTATTGTCGTTGCGATTCCAGCGAAGCAAATGGTTTAAAAAAATGATGTCATATGAGGAAGATATCACATTCTATTTGTTTTCCTAAACATCTAAAAATTTTGTGACAGGGTGACTAGGATGCCCAGTCAACATGCAGGTACAGTCAGCAAGTGGCATATACTGAGAATATTCCCTTTTCTCACAACCAATTGGATTGTGCCACGTGGCTGATTTTGGGCCATTGAATTGGTTGTATGAAGTTTGTTTCTGACTGTTGGATGGAGATGTATAGGTTTTAAGTGGCACCGTTGGATGTGCGACACATGGGAAGCCCAGAGGCTACCACATGTCCCTAGGAGGTTTGACCAAAATTTATTTTAGGTCCGGGGGGTTCGACCTCGCGACCTTCGGCACGCGCACAAGACCTTCCACTGTCTCTGCTAGACTTTGTTTCTTAACCTATAAGCAGACAACATAAATTTATGTTGTAAGCTTTTGCATTTCGAGGAGGGGGGGGGGGGCACCAGTGGTACCAACCCACTGGTGGCCCCAAGGTTTTGGTCACATGCTACAATCAACACCGTGACATGTTGTTAACCCGACAATTTGGAAACAACAACATTAAAACTTCAGTTGCAATCCTGTTCACATTGTTATTAGCATCGATGGTTAGAATTAACTCCGACATTTCCAAAAAAACCGCAACATTAAACTCCAAGTTATCACATGCGATAAATTCTCTGACAATTATAACGCAATTATCCAACTCCAGTTTAAACTCAAGTTGCAACTACAGTTGTGGCAATGGTTGCGCTCCAAGGTTTAATGACCGCGGGGTTTCAGGGGTTGGCATGTGGCCACCCCCTCCCCAGCATTCAATGTTATGGTTAACAGATAGTTAGATTTGGAGCGCGCCCTTAAATTTAGGGGTTTTTTCTATTTTTAGCAGCAGTTAGAGTGTAGTCTCCACTTTTAGTGGAGTTTTTCTAGCTGATATTGGGAAAAATGTATTAGGAAGTCAATTTTCGACCAATTTGGGTGAAACAAGAGTATACCTAGACTAATTTAAGCATTCTGGAGCCACTGATGTAGAGAAAAAAAACCATTATAGGCTTGTAAACACATGTATTTGCAATTTTTATCATAATGACAAAGAGGGACATGCCATTGGGAGCTGGACCAACAGATGTAGCCTAGGAGGGGTGAACTGCTTCATCATGCCCGCTACGTAAAACTTATGTGTGATGTTATTTCTCTATTATACAGTACTGTATAGTGTTATTTAGGCTTATTTTCATGTTTAAAACTCACAAATTCATCTATGTTTCATGGTTAAAAAACTCATTCCTTAAGCAAACAAATGGAGAATAATTGTACATGTTTTTATTGCTGAAAGGACACTTAGCACAACAAACTAATACACTCCTTTCAGATCAGGTTGGTATTGGAGCTAAAGTTTATTCTTTGGTGTTTTTGTGTGCAAACATTTTCTTAACTGTTTTCAAGGGTTTTCATGCTTACTAGGCTCAAGCTTAAGAGAGGAGAAGGCAAATTGGTGGAAGCAAAAGGTTCTCAAAGTGAGCCACAAAAAAGGAGGACCAGATTACCACATTCTCCACCACCTATTTCACCTCCAAAAGAAGAAGAAGTAGCATTAAGCATGCCTCCAGGAGAAGAGGAAATCCATGAAGAGGTGAATCCCAAAGAAGAATAAAGGGTGTTCAGGAAAGCATTCCTTGACATGGTTGAAATGGTGAGAGTCCTTTATCAAGAAAGTAATGAAAGACTAGAAGGAGAAGGATTCAAAATTCACAAGGAAGGTCAGGGATCATCAGGAGGTCACAATGATGAAGATAAATTAAAGAAGGGCAATGGAGGAAATGTAGGTAGTGGAAATTCACCATCCACACCCTCATCATCATCATCCTCTACTTCATCTTCAGTACACCAGTCGCACAAGTCAAAGAACACTGGTATAAGTCCTTTTCTAAAACTTGATGATAATTTTGAATTTCCAATGTTTAATGGTGAATTCAATGTAGAAAAGCTTGATATTTGGATTAGGCAATTGGAGGTCTATTTGAGAATTCAGAACCTTCATGATGATGATAACAAAATCCAACTAGCTTTGTTGAGGATGGAAGGTGCAGCTCTTGTTTGGTGGGAAGACAAGACAAAGGAGGAGATCAAAAAGCATGGTAAGATTATACTATCATGGACTGATTTCATTACTGCAATAAAACAACAGTTTTATCCATTATCTCACATGAAGAAAGCCATAATGAACTGGAAAAATTTTAGACAATTGAAAGGACAAAATGTACAAGAATACACCCAATAATTTAGGAGAAGAGCTCTCTTATTAGGGGTAGATTTGCACAACCAAAATACTTTTCTCAAGTACATAGGAGGCTTACATAGCTACCTTAAACATACAATCATGATGTTTAATCCTACAAGTCTAGATGAGGTATGTGTTCAAGCCACACATCTAGAAGCTAGTGGGAAAAATAATTTTGAAGAGGGTAGAAACAAACTTTTAAAGGGGAAAAACAAAGAGAAGACCTCAAAAGGAAAGGGAAAAAAGAATGCATCTGTCAAGAAAGAGGGAGAATTTTTTTTTTGTAAACATTGTTCAAGAGATGGACATGAAGTGAAAAATTGTTGGAAATTACATCCTGAAAAGAGACCCAAGTATAACAATAACAAAGGGAAGCAGAAAACTGCAGTTACAACTCAACATGACTTAGGAGAGGATTCAAGCGATGAAACTAAAATTACACCCATGGGATTGAAGAACATGAAGGGGAAATAAATTGAAACAAAACCCAGTACTAGTACTTCAAACTGACACATACAAGCTCCAAATGAAGAAGAGAGAATTGAATTGTTTCATGTGAGGGTCATATCCAAACATACCAACATTGACACACTGTTTGATAGTGGGTAACAAGAAAAATTAATCTCTGAAGACTTGGTCAAGAAACTTAATCTTGAGACCATTCCATATCCAAAACCATATCCACTTGGTTGGATTTGTAAGGATGCAAATTTAGAGGTTTCAAAGAAGTGCATATTGCGCTTTGCAATAACTGCACATTTTGTTGACATAGTTGAATTAGATGTGGTTCCGCTTGATATTATAGGTAATGTGTTGGGCAGTCCTTACTTGTATGATATGAAAGCGATCTTCCATTGCCATGAGAAAAAATACCATTTATTCAAATATGTCAAGGATTTCATTATTAGAGCACATAACAAGAAGAAAAATATTGCAATGGTAAATGCTGGATAGGTAAAGAGGCTGGTGAATTCAAGTAAGAATTTTGTTCTTCAAATGATTAACCCTAAAGCTGATGTTAATCATGAGTCATTTAAAGATTGTGATCCTAAGTTGAAATCAGATTTATATGAGGTATTTGATGCACATCATGAGATGTTTTAGGAGCCAACAGGATTGCCACCAAAAAGGGATATTCAACATGAGATTCAGTTGAAACAAGATTGTCCTCTTCCAAACATTGGCATGTATCGCATGTCGATAATGGAGAATGCTGAAATAAAGAGGCAAATCAAGGACTTGTTGGAAAAAGGACTCATAAGGCCAAGAACTTCGCCATGTGGTTCATCCATAGTCTTGATTCTGAAGAAATATGGGACTTGGTGCATGTGTGTAGACTTCAGAGCTTTGAACAAGATAATGGTAAAGAATCGATACCCACTCCCAAGGATAGATGATTTTATAGATCAACTGAAAGAAGAATTTTTTTTCACTAAGTTAGATTTATGAAGTGGATATCATCAAGTAAGAATTGCAGAAAGTGATATATGCAAGACTGCATTCAAAACCAAACAAGGACTCTTTGAGTGGTTGGTTATGCTGTTTGGTTTGTGTAAGGCACTGACGACTTTCATGTGTGTTATCGATAATGTTTTGCGTCCATTTCTTGATGACTTTGTGATAGTGTATTTAGATGATATACTTCTTTTCAGTAAAACAAGAGAAGAACATGTCTTGCATGTGAAAAGGGTGCTTGATGTTTCGAAGAAAGAGAAATTATTTCTTAAGATATCTAAGTGTGAATTTGGAAAGACTTCTCTAGTTATTTGGAACACATTATTGGAGGAGGCAAGTTGAGAATTGATCCTTCTAAAGTGGAAGCCATTGTGAATTGGCCCACTCCCAAAACGGTAACCGAGGTAAGAAGTTTCTTAGGCACAACTCAGTATTGGAGAAATTTTATTGCTAACTTTTTTGCCATAGCAGCTCCTATACATGCAGTGAAAAGTGTGAAGAAAGGATTCCAATGGGGAGGAAAACAGTAGCAAGCTTTTGAAGCTTTAAAATACAAGATCAGTTTAGCTCCGGTCCTTGCATTACCAAATTTGAGACAACCATTCAAGATACAAACCGATGCTAGTGATTATGCCATGGGCGCAATACTTTTGCAGCATGATAAGCCTATCACTTTTCATTCTGAAACATTCAATGGTGTTGTTACTAAATATCCTACATATGACAAAGAGTTGTATGCATTGGTAAAAAGCGTCAAGAAGTGGAAACACTACTTGATGGGTAAAGAGACGATTATACATACCGATCACCAACCCTTACAGTACTTGCAGTCGCAAACAAAATTGCAGCAATCACGACATTTCAGGTGGATGGGATTTATTCAACAGTTTCACTTGGTTATAAGGTACAAGAAAGGTATTTCCAATAAAGTTGTTGATATGCTTTCAAGGCCAATTATAAGTGCTTCTACTTTACTTAAAAATGATTCTATTGTACATGAGATTTACATAGAACAATATGCATCTAATGCCGATTTTCAAGATGTGTATGCTAGTTTGAGTGAAGGGATTCAAGTTGAGGAAAATTATTATCACATGCTTAAAAATTTGTTGTTTCATTTTGGAAAGCTATGTATACCACAGAGAGAGAGACTTAGTGTCATGAGAGAGGCTCATTCGTCTCTTATTGCTGGACACTTTGGGGTAAGCAAAACAATGGCGCATATACAGAGATATTGATATTGGCCTCAAATGATAGATAGTGTGTCACGTTTTATAAGAGGTTGTTCTATGTATGCAACAAGCAAGCCTAGCAATAGGAAGCTTGGGTTGTACACGCCACTACCGATACCATCAAGGCCATGGGAGAGTGTCTCAATGGAATTTTTTGGAGGTCTACCTATGTCAAGAAAACAACATGATTATCTTTATGTAGTTTTGGATAGATTCAGTAAAATGTGTATACTCATGCCATGTAAGAAAACCATTACTGCTGAACAAACTGCTGAACTTTATTTTCAACATGTATGGGTTGATTATGGTTTGCCAACTTCTAGTATTAGTGATAGGGATTCCAGGTTCTTTGGGAATTTTTGGTCCAATCTTTGGAAGATGATGGACACAAAGTTGAAAAAGAGTATTGTTTTTCATCTGCAAACTGATGGGAAAAGCGAGGTGGTGAAAAGAACCGTTGTGCATCTATTGAGAGGATATTGCAGCAAAAATCCCAAGTTGTTGGATGAACAACTGCATTTCATTCAACACGCTTACAATCGGGCAAAACGCTCTTCTACAAATACTTCACCTTTTGAAGTCTGCTTTGGGTATTTGCCGAAATCCCCATTAGACTTCATATTTGAGAAGGATGTTGCAATTGATGGGCATAATGATGTTTACAAGGATCGAAACTTCATTCAGAAAATTCATATTATTCACCAACAAGTTCAAGAACATCTTGAGAAGAGTAAAAGAAAATATAAGGAGAGGCATGACAAACATAGATTTGATCACAAGTTTCAAGAAGGATATGAAGTATGGTTGCACATAAGCAAAGAAAGGATGCAAGGAGAAGGTAAAAAGCTCAAGCCCATTCGCTATGGTCCATTCAAGATCATTAAACAAGTTGGTAATAATGAATTTCAACTTAAATTTCCTTCATATATGCAAATGTATTCCGTTGTCAATGTGGAAAATTTACGTTTGTATGAGCCTCCTTTGATTGATGATCAAGGGAGTGATATTCAGCTGCCATCTATAGAAGATTTCTTGCCAGAATTTTTGAACGAGCTCAAGGAGGATTCCATCTTTGACAGGAGGACACACACTTCTAAGAGGGGAAGTGTCGATTATCTTCGAATTGGGCTCAATGGTAGCAAACAAAGTAAGGCAAGGTGGATGGAAGTTGAAAAGGTGAGGGAGTTGTACCCTCATATTCTGAATAGGTAATTAAAGTCTTTTGGGGTCAAAAAGCTTCCCAATGGGGAGGTGTGATAAGGAGATCAAGTATTTTTCTAAAAATTGAAAGTGCTAAAAACTGTACTGAACCTGAGTGACCGGAAAGGTCTCATCGTTGTGATTATGGCACCACGAATGGTTTGAAAAATTGATGTCGTACGAGGAAGATATCACGTTATGTTCATTTTCCTAAACAGCTAAAAATTTTGTGACAGGGTGACTGGGATGCCTATTCAGCATGCAGGTATAGTCAGCAGGTGGCATATACTAGGAATATTCCCTTTTCTCACAACCAATTGGATCGTGCCACGTACCTAATTCTGGGCCATTGAATTGGTTGTATGAAGTTTATTTCTGACCGTTGGATGGAGATGTAAAGGTTTTAAGTGGCACCATTGGATGGGGCACACATGGCAATCCCGACGGCTGCCATGTGTCCCCAGGAGGTTTGAACAAAATTTATTTGAGGTCTGGGGGGTTCAACCCTGTGACCTCTGGCGCGGGCACAAGACCTTCCACCATCTTCGCTAGACTTTGTTTCTTAACCTATAATCGGACCACATAAATTTATGTTGTAAGGTTTTGCATTTCGAAGGGGGGGGGAATGCTAGTGGTCCCAACCTGCTGGTAGCCCCAAGGTTTGGTCACATGCTACAATCAACACTACGACATGTTGTTAACCCCGACAGTTCGGAAACCACAACATTAAAACTTCAGTTGCAATCTTGTTCACATTGCTATTGGCACCTGCAGTTAGTATTAACTCTGACAGTTTTGTTGGGGTTCCCATGTTTTGGCAAGGTTGGAAATACCAAAAGATGAGACAACATCAAAACCACTTTCAGACCTCAGGATCTAGCCCTCTTGGGTCCAGAGAGGGATCTCTCTATATGATCAAAGGTTTTATGTCTTTGAAGCTCAGTATTCAGATGTTAGGCTAGTTATAGGCACAAGGTTTGTTTTTTTTATTTGTTTAGTTTGGTTGCTGGCTACCAAGAAAGCAGGTTTCAATGTAAGACCAGGATGAGCAAAGAGAAAAAGGGTAGAGGTGAAGTATTCTAGGGAGCATTCAAAACCATTGGGCAAATGGAGTCAGGAAAGGAATTGCTTGCTACTCAATAGGCAGGCTTTCAATTGGGCTAGTCATCTAAAACATAGGATCTTAAAGATGATTGTGTGATATGAGAGGTAAGAGAGGAGGAGATAACACAGATTCAGAGCACAACGTTAAAGACCATCTGGTCGCACAAGGATCCTAGTGGACAGGGCTGACTCTAATCCCTAGTTTTTCCAAATCTTCCAACTAAATCCTTAACAAGAAGTATCTAAGAACTGAATTCATTTAATTCATACATCAGAGAGCAGGCAACAACATCCATTACACTGGTTAAACCAACTGAAATCAATTTTTAGATAACACATTCAGAAGAAAAACATTAATGGCAAGGAGAGCAGAAACATAGGGTACCTAACAAGGGTAAATCCTATGCAATTATTCTGATGCAAGCCAGTAGAAACGAAATGAAATGAATTAAACACAGATATAGGAAAACATCACCGCTGCTTTAGATCAGGATCTAAAGAAATGTGCTTGTCATATCAAATAGCAATACCAATCAAGTACAACATTGCCAATAGTAAACTCAGAAAAGGAAAAGAGGGCCGAAACCCACTCTGTTTTAAATCTCTGCATTTATCTCTAGTATGGCTTAGATGTATTCTGACTGCAGTACTTTGTGGTACTATTGTTGAGTAAAAAAAAGATAAATAAAAGACAGTGAAGTCTGCCATACTTGTGTAAAAAATGCTTCTGATCATGTAGGACTGCTGTCAGGGCAGAAACCTTCTCTAGAACACGGCATGGAATGAAAACTTTATGGGAACTTTTTCCTTTATGGAAGGAAACATTTTGCTGCTGTAGAAACCCTGATACGCATTGATTTCTATGTGCTGTACCTTCTGAGTGATTCATAATATTTTCTATCTAGTACTCTGCCTTTTCAATTGCTGTAGGGGGCTTAGAGGTCTTCGTTTGCGTGCCTCAAACTCTCTGCTGCTCCATTCATATCTCTGACTATGAAATCTGTGTGTTAATGGCGCCGGGAGGGTTTTACAGAGTCGAAATCTGTTCTTTTAATGAAATTTACATCGTAACCTTCCCAGGTCATTTCTTCATAAATTCACCCTCTGCACATGGTCTTCTTCGATTTGTCTGTCACTGTAACAGAGATTGTGCATCATGGCGGTCATTTACTGTTGATGATCCTGCAAAATACGAAACTGGTTAGGAAAACACACATGGGGGTGACAGACAGAATGGAGACGATGAAGTCGGCCATGCAGAACGATGAGACGACGGAATTGTGCAGGTTGGTGGTGGATAACACAACGAAACAATGAAAAATGGTCTAGAGAATCATGACGTACGGAGCAGGTTCTTTTAAATAAAACCTATGGAAATGACCTTTGAATGGATATAAAGAGGAAAAGGTGAGAAAAATGATGAAGATGCGTGGAAAATGACGTGGTGGGACCGGTCAACGGTGGGCCATGCAAATGAATCTGGACCATCCGATCTCAGAGGAGATCGACGGTGAAAAAATACCGAGGGTGATTGAATGTGGACCGTCGATCTACAGATCAGATCGACGGCAGAGATTAACTAGATGGCACGCTGTATCCTGAGCTATCGCATGTGCATTTGAGTTAACTATCGTGCATCTTCGGCAAGTGATAGCCGTTGGATGGCTTGCCCCAGATCGGACGGTCCACGGAAATATCGCTGGGCATCCGCGTCCGAACAATAATGCATGATGGACTGCGGTTAACGCGCGAGGACGACGGTTTCGAAAAAGGTACGGGGACGCGTGTCACGCGATGTATGGAATCGCTGGCCAATCAGAGAATACTGCCCTCTGCCCAAAGGCGGTGCGATAGAAACCGGATGGTTTATGAACAGTGAAAGTGGGCGGGGACCACCGGGACGGGTAAGCTCCGAACCGTCAGATCAATATAGATCCACGGATGAAAACGCGCCTGATATGGATGAATTGTGGACCATTGATCTGGCGAATTAACGAATGGTGGAGATGCGACTACGGGCGGTGAACGGGTTGCACGGTGAAAGCTGCGGGGGCGGCGATCGCCGTCCATTCTGTGGAGATCAACGATGCGGAACACACTGCGGGCCTTATTAACGAAACCCGATCGCATCAGGATTTTTCATTGTAACAAAGGAAATGCACCCGTTTACATGTTTCGATTGCGACTAGCACCAAGGCGTTAAGCACTCGGTCATGGGCTAAGGGTATATGGGGAAGTGGTTGAAGGGGCTGACGGGACAAGGGCTAGGCCTGTTATAAAGTTGGAAAGTGGGTTTTTAACCCATTTTGATACATTTGAAGGCCTAGGGAGGGTAACGATAGAGAGATAGAGGGGAAAGATGAGGAAACAAAGGGAAAGGGTGGGATTTCATGGGGATTATGGGAAGATTAAGGAGTGTAAAAAGGGGGGAACTAGGGGGAACAAAGGGTACTTGGGAAGAGGGAAAAAGAATAAGATGGGGGAATTTTGCAGGGCTACAAGGGGCGAAAAAAGGCCTTTTTGAGAAAAATTTCATCATTCAACAAGGCTCATGGAAAACAGATCAGCAGAGGGGAACAGTCAAAGGCAGGGAACTTTAACAAGACTTCAAGGATGATGTATTTTCAAAGGAAATGCATTCCTTGAAGGCTTATAAGACATTCTAGCCCCTTGCTTGCTTTGTCAAGGAATTCATAAGGGGGCTAACAGTGGCTCCACATGGGGATGAATTCTTCTTGAAGGAGTCAAGAATTCAGAAATTGATCTTTGGAGTAGGCCAGTTGCCTGCTGCTTGGCACATCCCTTTCTTTCTTTGATCAGCTACCACAATATGAAGACATTACATCAGCAGAAACACTCTTCCCAAAAAAGCTACCTACCCACACTACAATCCTAGCATTCTTTCTTCTGGGGTGCATTTGAACTAGCAGACCCTTTACATCATTTATTTTTATAACAGAAAATAAACCTATTCTAAATCTACCCTTATTACTCCATGAGACCATATTAGACTATTGGTCTCATATGTTTCTCTACCTAATCTAATATCTGCTGGGATTAAACTATCTAGCAGATTTCTTCTCTATATTCTACAACAGGAAATTTAAAACAGTCAAACTAGGATTAGACAGTCTAGTTTGTTGTGGATCCAAGGCATAAAGGCAGTTTCTTATGGACAAAAACTTGCAGAAAACTGGAAACAAAACTTGAAGGCTTGAAATCTAGAACTTGAAGTATCCTTCTTCTCTTGTGACTCAAGTTTTGAGCATGTTAGAGTCACTTATTTTCTTCATTTCAGCTCTAGTTTTGGGTATGTTAGAGCTGATTCTTCTTTCTTCTTTTGCTGGTCTAGGTTTTGAGCGCGTTAGGACTAGCTTCTTTGCTTCCTTTGGCCCAGGTTTTGAGCTTATTAGAGCCAATCTTTTGCACTTCTGAGGTTCATGTTTTTAGCATGTCTTAACCTCTCCTTTCCTCTGTTTTTTGAAACATTTTCTCCTTTTTCTCGAAAATAAAAAAATGCAATGGTATGTACAATGGAAATGGAAACTAGAAATGGAAAATCAGCAGAAGTAGTGTTTGAGCATCCTGCCATTGACAAGACCCCCAAACAACTCTGTACCATTTAATTCCTGTAGGAAGAAGGCATTTGGATCAATAGTGGCCTGGATAATGTATGGACCTTGCCACAAACTGTCAAACTTGCCATGTTTTCCTTTATCCTCTCTCCTTGAGTCCCACTTCAGAACTTTGTCTCCAATTTTGAAATCAGCAGCTTTGGTTCTCTTGTCAAACAACCTCTTTATGCCTTCTTGAACTTTAACAGCCCTGTTATAGACCTCCTCCCTTGTTTGCTGAAGATGGATTGTTTGGTTTATCCTTCTGATCATGCTATCTTCTTCTGTCTGGATCTCTTGGACAAGTTTGATCACTGGTATCCCAAGGCTGGTAGGAAACACTGCTTCTGTCCCATAGACAAGCTGATATGGTGACTTGCCAATGGATTTCTTTGTTGTAAGCCTATCAACCCACAAAGCATGCACCAACTTGTTATGCCATGACTTTTTGTTCTCTTCAAGCAGCTTCTTGATGATGGTCACCAGGCTCTTGTTTGATGATTCAGCTAATCCATTACCTTGAGGGTAATAGGCAGTTGAATGACCGAGTGTTATTCCATACCTGTGACAAAAATCAATCATTTTCTTGGAGCCCAAAGCAACAACATTATCAGTGATTATTTTCCTTGGGCAGCCAAACCGAGAGAGGATATGACCTTCTAGGAACCTAATGATGACGGAATCTATGGCATTCCTAGTAGGTATGGCCTCTATCCACTTAGTGAAGTAATATATGGTTGTTAGGATCCATTTTTGTTGTGCAGAAGAAGCAGGATGAATTTCTCCTATAAAATCTAGGCCCCATTGCATAAAAGGGCCTTCAACAGTGATAGGTTGGAGAGGTAAGGGGAGGAGCTTCCTTTTGCCTTCAAAAATCTGGCACTTGTGACAGGCAGTAATCAGTTTATGGACATCATTGAAGAGTGTGGGCCAATAATAGCCTGCCTTGAGTATTTTGTTTGCAGTGGCTTTCCAACTCAGGTGGCCCCCACACTCTCCAGCATGGAATTCTTGTTTGATCCTTTCTGCCTCTGTTTCAGGCAAACATTTAAGCAATAGGCCATTCAGATTTTTCCAATATAAGTTTTCATTCAGAATGCAGTAGTTTCTGGCTTTTAGCTTTAGGAATCTGGCCTTGGTCCTTGACAATTCAGGTGGAGCATTGAGGTTGGTGAGCACATAAAGGATATCAGAGTACCAAGGAGAGTTCTGAAAATTCTCCTCAATAGTAAGATCAGGCAATTCTTGTTGCTCATCCAAGGTATTTACCATGTTAATGTCTAAGGTTTGTAAGTTTTATTTAGCCATTAATTTAGATAAGCCCTGACCTTTAATCAGCTTGGTGGGTTTTATCTCAAGGTCATATTCTAAAATCACAGCAATCCATTTTCCCCTCTTCCCATCTGGGTCTTGGGACAGTATATATTTGACTATGATGTTGGGCACATAAGCTATGGTGTGAGAATGCAATATGTACACCCTGAAGTCCTTTAGGGCCTTGATTAAGGCATAGGCCTGTTTTTCTATTATGTTGTATTTCAAGGGTGCATCCCTTAGTGCTTTTCTAAAAAAGGCAATTGGCTGTTCCATTCCCTCTGTGTTTTTTTGCAGCAAGACTGCAACTATTGTGTGCTCAGAGGCGAATGAAAAGATCAGGAAATCCTTTGAGAAATCTGGGCTAATCAGAACAGGAGCTTGGGTGAGTGCAAGTTTTACTGATTCAAAAGATTGTTTAGCTCCAACAGTCCATTTAACTCCCTCACCTTTCTTCAGCATGTTAGTCATATTCCTAAGGTGTTCAGCTAGGTTAGGGATAAATCTCCTAAGGAAGTTTATTTTCCCAATGAAGGAATGTAATTCTTTGATGTTCCTTGGGTGTGTGATTTGTAGTATCCCCTCAACTCTCTGTGGGTCTATCCTGATCCCCTTTTCAGATATAATATGGCCAAGAAGCTTTCCTTCTTGCAGCCCAAACACAGTCTTTTTAGGATTCAGCGACATACCAAACCTTATACATTTTTCAAACACTTTTCTCAGATGTTCTAGGTGTTCTTCCTCAGTCTTGGAGTAGACTGTTATGTCATCCAAATAAATCACAATGAAGTGTCCTATCTCATATGAAAAATCTATATCCATTACTCTTTGGAAGGTGGCTCCAGCATTCATCAGTCCAAAGGGAATTTTTACATACATAAAGGTGCCCCAGGGAGTGGTAAAAGATGTTTTGAGTTGATCTTCTGGGAATACTAGAACTTGGTTGTATCCTGAAAAACCATCCAAAAGAGAAATCCTTTTTGAGCCTACTACCTGCTGTAAAATGTGTTCCATTTTTGGCAAAGGGTAGTTTTCCTTGAGTGAGGCTCTATTAAGATTTATGAAGTCTATACATAGCCTGATTTCCCCTGTCTTCTTTCTCACATCCACTAGGTTTGATACCCAATCAGAGAACCTCACAGGAACTATTATGCCTGCATCATACATTTTTTTAATCTCTTTTTCAACTGCAGGAAATTTTTTTAGGTTTATCCTACGAAGCTTCTGCCTGAAGGGTTTTGATTTTCTTAAAAAGGTATTTTGTGCTATATGATGTTTGTGTCATAGGCCTTTAAGTATTCATAACTCTAGGCAAACACATCAATGAATTCCTTGAAAAGGTCAATGTATTTTTTCTTCATGCCTGCAGGTAAAGACTTAGCCAGTTTAATCATTTTGGGTTTTTCTTCAGTGCCTATGTTGCATTCTTCCACATCAGAGTCTGCATGTTCTATAGTGGGCCTTTTTGCTACATCATCAAATTCAAAGAGGTCCTCTAAGGGTGCTAGGCCTCTGGGTATATTCTTATCTTTGGCCTGCAGCACCTCTACTTCTTCACTATCTGCATTTTCACATTTTGTGGTTGAGTTTCCAGTTTCTTCATTTAAAGCGTTTATTTCTATTTACAGGGTGTTTCTTCCTCATCTGAGGATTCTTCACTTAGGCAGCTACTGTCAGATTTAGAGTCTGAATTAGAAAATTTAAACTCATTTCTGCCTACTAGGAAATCTTCAATCTGTTTGTCTCCTTCAAAAACCTGCCAATATTTTTCATTGTCTGGCACTGCAGGTCTGAATTTGGTCTGAATGATGATTTGATGATCGCTGGGAGTCTTAGGATATGAGCAAGCTAAGCAAGCTAATCTGTTTGCAATGCCTTTTTGATCCCTAGGAACGAACACTAATTCATATTCAACAAATGTTCTCAATAAATCCATAGTGTCATTCCTATATGCTCTCAGCCTAGGATGTTTCGCTGTGTATTCACCATTCACTTGTTTAATAATCAGCTGAGAGTCTCCACGCACAGTTATCCTATGGGCTCCTAATTTTTTCAACAGAGTCAAGCCTAGGATAAGGGCCTCGTATTCTGCAACATTGTTTGTACATTTGAAGTGCAGATTGCAGGCATGGCTCTCTGTGTAATCACTCTTTATGTTATGTATCCATACTCCTGCCCCAGCAGTTCTCCTTGTGCAAGACCCATCAAAACTCATTTCCCATAGGGTTTCAAACTCGTTTTTGTTATCATTCCTTTCCCTACAGCTAGGTTTACCATTATGTTGCATTATAGGGTCTGCACTAGGTTGTGGGCTGTTTAGTTTTTCTTTGTGTGTGTGGAGGTTGGAGAGGTGGCCAGTTGGCTGATTGTGATCTGTTTCTGGTTCATTTTGCGTTTTTGTTTCAGTGCACTGCTCAAGGTTTTCTACATATTCCTCCTCTGAGTCTAGAGTAGCCATTATGTTAAAGTCCATTGGCTCTGTTTCATCATGTGTACCTTTGCTTGTATCTACATTTTTAGACTCTGGTCCCTCCAAAGATTCATCATTGCAGAAGATAAAGGAATCCAGGTCTGTATGCACAGAGTATAGAGGGGAATTTTCAGGCTTTTCAGGGCTACTAACCAGGAATTTCATTTGTGCTTCCCTGTACAGTCTTCTAAGTTGGCCAAATATTGGGATTGTGGCATATGAGCCATCCATCTGCATTGTACCCTGCAGCTTGGCTCCCCATGATCTTGATGATAACATGCCATACTTGGGTGGCACATCTGCCACCATAACATCCATGACCATACATCTAGCAGGAATCTGAGTAAGACTCACACACAGGTCTTTAATTAGGCCAAGGCATTTTACTCTGCTAGAGTCGAATGAATATAAATCTTTGTAAGGACGGGTTATCTCTAGGCCTAATATTTCCATCACTATCTTAGGCATTAGATTGTGTGATGCTCCAGAATCATGCATTGCAATATGAAGAATCTTGTCATGAATGTTAAGACTGATATAGAAATGTGGAACTACTCCTTCCTGAAACTTTCCCTCTATTTTTGGACCAAACAGAAGGGAAGGCTGGTCATCACTCAGATTTACAGTGTCACTGCTTTCACCTAAATTTAATGCTCTCAAAATTTGGCCTTTATATACATCCTGAGTGGCCAGCTCAGAGAGTGGGACAGAGATTTTGATTTTTGCAATCTCGCTCTCGAAATTGAAAGCAGACTGACTCTTTGGAATGTTCAACACTATTTTGTTTGCCACTGCCTTAGTGGCTGAATCAGTGGGCTGATTTTCAATATGTACATTGTTGGTGACAGTCTTATTATTAGGAGCACTAACTACAGTGCTAGTGCTGCTAGTTGGTTTACCTTGTGTATCAGTGTTTTGGTTGTCTTTTTCTTTTTTTTTCCCAGAACCCTCGGCTGATGGTTTGCTACTTTCAGCAGTTGCTTTAGAAGATTTCTCAGGCCTTTTCTTAATGGTGACCTCAGAGGTTTTTGCTTTGGAATTGTCTTGGCTCTTCTTACTTCTGAGTTCATATTGTCTGACCTGCATGATAGCATCTTCAAATCCAAGTCTGTAATCTTCATATTCTGATCTCTCCTCATCCCAATATGAAGGTGAGGGTTGGTCTTCCTCTGAATAACAGTTATGGATTGAATCTTCTGTTTCAAACATGTTTATTGTGTTTCACTTAGACTCTTCTATGATTCCCTCATCTACATCCAGGAAGTTCTCTTGGAAAGGGGGAATAACTTGTTGATTTGACTCTCTTTGTCTGTTGGGACTGTTATTGTTCCTTCTAAAGTTTTGATTCTAGTTTTGGTTACTGACTGTGACAACCATTTTTTCCATCATTTGCTGTAGCTTTTCCACATTTTTAGACAATTTATCATAGTTTTGGTCAGATGAGGAAGCTACATTGCCATCCCTGTATGTTACCCTCTTCTCAGATCTCAGTCTTGCTCTTTTCTCAATCAGATTTGCCTCTATATTCACTTCTCCTTTATGCATGTCCTCCAATGTGTTGTACTCTTTATCCCTAAGCTCATAGGCCATGTCAGCATCAAAGCCTTCGGGGTATTTTGCTAAAGCCATGCCTTGTGGAGGTTTCATATGTGGAGGGAGGGCATTGTAAATGCTGTTAAATCTTGTTGTGTAATCATGGACACTCTCTCCTACGTTTCTTTTAAGGGTCATGTATTCTGCTAGGAGTTGGCGAGGATTTGCCCTAACTTCCCATTTGTTTATGAAGGTCTGATATAGAGCTGGGAGGTCATTAATGCTACCCGGGGGTAGGCCCTTAAACCATTTCTTCACATCACCCCCTAAACTCTGGGCAAAGATTCTCATCTTGACTGTATCATCATCTATTTCCATGTATTCAAAATAAATCTTCCATCTTATCTACATGTTGCTGGGCTGTGATGGACTCCTTGGCAGTGAAATGAGGGATTTTTGATTGATAGTCATTTGGTAGGGGTACTAGAGGCTGAGGCAAAACCAGGGGTGCATACCAGGCTGCCATGATGATGTTTTGATGAGGTAAAGGATTGACTTGGGCAACAGGTATATGTATGACAGGGATACTATGGCCAACAGAAGACTGATGAGCAGATCTAGGATGACTGAGCCCCAAGTTTTGTATGAAATGTATATCAGGAGGAGTAGAGGGAGGGGTATGTCTATTTCCAAGGTGTCTACCCCTTTGGGGTGGTGAACCAGGAAGATCAGGGTCTGGCTGGTCTAAGATACTGAATGACCTAGTTCTAGGTAATCTATTAGGTAGGTCTAGGTCAAGGTGAAAGTGTGATAGAGCTGTAAGATCTTCTGGTGCAGAGTTAGCTCTATGGATGAAGTTGGAAATAGTTGGTTGTTTATGTGTATGAGATCCTTTGAGGATGCTCTCAGGGTTGTCAACTATTTCAGGTGGGTCTGGGTTAGGGTAATCTCTTGTATGAATGGTTCTTGAAGCCAGAATGTTGTTTTTTGGCCAAGAAGCTTAACCCCACTTGTTACTTCTACTGTGGTTGATGTTGAAAAGGAGGCTGATCTCCCAGTGGAGTCTAATGTGAACCAAGATAATCAGCAGGCCTACTGATCACTAGTGGAGTCTTTAAATCGTTTAGGGAATATGGAGCCACAAGGTGGAAAGGTTTAAGATGTTTTTGGAGGGTACACTGTCCACCATAGTGCTCATGAAATGTCCCCTTTCAGGGATATCTTCCAAACACAGCAAACTCTAACCAGATATTGACTGGGAGGGCATTTACCAGATATGTCACCTCTGAAAGAGAGTGAGATCCGGAGGCTACCTGGCCCTTTCCAGACTCTGTCCAAGAGTATGGGAGAACACAAAAAATGGTATATAGGTTGATGTGAGGATAGGACTGTTTAACTGCCAACCTAACCAGAGACTGTAGGTTTTTCTAAGGCTTATGATATAGCAAGGTGAGGGAAACTCAGAAATTCCCCAGCGGAGTCGCCATTATGTTGGGGTTCCCATGTTTTGGCAAGGTTGGAAATACCAAAAGATGAGACAACATCAAAACCACTTTCAGACCTCAGGATCTAGTACTTCTGGGTCCAGAGAGGGATCTCTCTATATGATCAAAGGTTTTATGTCTTTGAAGCTCAGTATTCAGATGTTAGGCTAGCTATAGGCACAAGGTTTGTTTGTTTGATTTGTTTATTTTGGTTGCTGGCTACCAGGAAAGCAGGTTTCAATGTAAGACCAGGATGAGCAAAGAGAAAAAGGGTAGAGGTGAAGTATTCCAGGGAGCATTCAAAACCATTGGGCAAATGGAGTCAGGAAAGGATTTGCTTGTTACTCAATAGGCAGGCTTTCAATTGGGCTAGTCATCTAAAACATAGGATCTTAAAGATGATTGTGTGATATGAGAGGTAAGAGAGGAGGAGATAACACAGATTCAGAGAACAACGTTAAAGACCAGTTGGTTGCACAAGGATCCTAGTGGACAGGGCTAACTCCAATCCCCAGTGTTCCCAAATCTTCCAACTAAATCCTTAACAAGAAATATCTAAGAATTGAATTCATTTAATTCATACATCAGAGAGCAGGTAACAACATCCACTACACTGGTTAAACCAACTGAAATCAATTTTTAGATAACACATTCAGAAGAAAAACATTAATGGCAAGGAGAGCAGAAACATAGGGTACCTAACAAGGGTAAATCCTATGCCAATATTCTGATGCAAGCCAGTAGAAACGAAATGAAATGAATTAAACACAGAGATAGGAAAACATCACCGCTGCTTTAGATCAGGATCCAAAGAAATGTGCTTGTCATATCAAATAGCAATACCAATCAAGTACGACATTGCCAATAGGTAAATACTCAGTCTGAAATCATATTCCTCAGCCTATCCAACACTTTACACAGAGACTGTGTCTCAACAGAAAACTACTTGCAATCCTCTGATAACTAATCAACAACCGTTACATTAGTTTTTCTCATGATTTTTATAGCAGGAAGATGAGCTGAGGAGGTAGGTGAAAACTAATTGCAGCATTTAAACTCAGAAAAAGAAAAGAGGGCCGAAACCCACTCTATTTTAAATCTCTGCATTTATCTCTGGTATGGCTTAGATGTATTCTGACTGCATTACTTTGTGGTACTATTGGTGAGTAAAGAAAAGATAAATAAAAGACAGTGAAGTCTGCCATACTTGTGCAACGAATGCTTCTGATCATGTAGGACTACTGTCAGGGCAGAAACCTTCTCTAGAACACGGCATGGAATGAAAACTGTATGGGAACTTTGTCCTTTATGGAAGGAAACATTCTGCTGCTGTAGAAACCCTGATACGCATTGATTTCTGCGTGCTGTACCTTCTGAGTGATTCATAATATTTTATATTTGGTACTCTACCTTTTCAACTGCTGCAGGGGGCTTAAAGGTCTTCGTTTGCATGCCGCAAACTCTCTGCTGCTCCATTCATATCTCTGACTGTGAAATCTGTGTGTTAATGGCGCCAGGAGGGTTTTACAGAGTCAAATTCTGTTCTTTTAATGAAAGTTACGTTGTAACCTTCCCGGGTCATTTCTTCATAAATTCACCCTTTGCACATGGTCTTCTTCGATTTCTCTGTCATTGTAACAAATATTGTGCATCATGGCGGTCATTTACTGTTGATGATCCTGCAAAATACGAAACTGGTTAGGAAAACACACATGGGGATGAAGGAAACAATGGAGATGATGAGGTCGGCCATGTAGAATGACGAGATGGCGGAATTGTGTAGGTTGGTGGCGGATAACACAGCGAAACAATGAAAAATGGTCTGGAGAATCGTGAGCATAGCGGAGCAGGTTATTTTAAATAAAACATACGAAAATGACCTTTGAATGGATATAAAGAGGAAAAGGCAAGAAAAATGATGAAGATGCATGGAAAATGACGTGGTGGGACCGGTCAACGGCGGGCCATGCAAATTAATCTGGACCATCCGATCTCGGAGGAGATCGACGGTGAAAAACTACGGAGGGTGATTGAATGTGGACCGTCGATCTGCAGATTAGATCAACGGCAGAGATTAACTGGATGGTGCGCCATATCCTGAGCTATCACGTGTGCATATGAGTTAACTATCGTGCATCTTTTGCGAGCGATAGCCATTGGATGGCCTGCCCTAGATCGGACGGTCCATGGCAATATCGCTGGGCATCCGCGTCCGAACAATAATGCGCGATGGACTGCGGTTAACGCGTGAGGATGGAGGTTTTTAAAAAGGTACAGGGATGCGTGTCACACGGTGTATGGAATCACTGGCCGATCGGAGAATACCGCCCTCTGCCCAAAGGCGGTGCGATAGAAACCGGATGATTTATGAATAGTGAAAGCGGGTGGGGACCACCGGGACGGGTAAGCTCCGAACCGTCAGATCAATACAGATCCACGGATGAAAGCGCGCCCAATATGGATGAACTGTGGACCGTTGATCTGGCGAATTAACGAACGGCGGAGATGCGGCTACAGGCGGTGAACGGGTTGCACGGTGAAAGCTGCGGGGGCGGCGATCGCCGTCCATTCTGTGGAGATCAACGGCACGGAACACACTGCGGGCCTTATTAATGAAACCCGATCGCATCGAGATTTTTCATTGTAACAAAGGAAATGTGCCCGTTTACATGTTTCGATTGCGACTAGCGCCAAGGCGTTAAGTGCTCGGTCATGGGCTAAGGGTATATGGGGAAGTGGTTGAAGGGGCTGACGGGAAAAGGGCTAGGCCTGTTATAAAGTAGGAAAGTGGGTTTTTAACCCATTTTGATACATTTGAAGGCCTAGGGAGGGTAATGATAGAGAGATAGAGGGGAAAAATGAGGAAACAAAGGGAAGGGGTGGGATTTCATGGGGATTATGGGAAGATTAAGGAGTGTAAAAAGGGGGGAACTAGGGGGAACAAAGGGTACTTGGGAAGAGGGAAAAAGAATAAGATGGGGGAATTTTGCAGGGCTACAAGGGGCGAAAAAAGGCTTTTTGAGCAAAATTTCATCATTCAACAAGGCTCATGGACAACAGATTAGCAGAGGGGAATAGTCAAAGGCAGGGAACTTTAACAAGACTTCAAGGATGATGTATTTTCAAAGGAAATGCATTCCTTGAAGGCTTATAAGAAATTCTAGCCCCTTTCTTGCTTTGTCAAGGAATTCATAAGGGGGCTAACAAGTTCCAAACAAACCGTGTTATTAAACTCCAAGTTATCACATCCAATAAATTCTCTGACAGTTATAACGCGGTTATCCAAATCCGGTTTAAACTCAAGTTGCAACTATAGTTGCGGCAATGGTTGCGCTCCAAGGTTTAATGACCGCAGGGTTTTGGGGGTTGGCATGTGGCCAACCCCTCCCCAACATTCAATGTTATGGTTAACGGGCAGTTATATTTGGAGCGTGTCCTTAAATTTAGGGGTTTTTGCTATTTTTAGTAGCATCTAAAGTGCGGTCTCCACTTTCAGTGGAGTTTTTCTAGCTGATGTTGGGAAAAATGCATTGGGAGGTCAATTTTCAACCAATTTGGGTTAAAATAGAGCCTACCTAGACTAAGTTGAGCATTCTAGATCCACTGGTGCAGAGAAAACAACCATTAGAGGTTTGTAAAAAAATGTATTTTCAATTTTGAGCATAATGACAAAGAGGGACATGCCATTAGGAGCTGGACCAACAGATGTAGCCTAGGAGGGGTGAACTACTTCATCATGCCTACTGTGTAAAACTTATGTGTGATGTTATTTCTCTGTTATACACTGTTGTATAGTGTTATTTAGGCTTATTTTCATGCTTAAAACTCACAAATTCATCTATGTTTCATGGTTACAAACTCATTACTTAAGAAAACAAATGGAGGCAAATTGTACATGTTTTTATTACAGAAAGGACACTTAGCACAACAAACTAATACACTCATTTCATATCAATAAGCAACTAACTTAGTCATATATTCATTTGATTTGTGTTCATTAATAAACATAAACTACTAATTTAGTAGTTTTAGATTGATTTTATTTGTTCATTATTAATCAACATAAATTATTTAGTATGATTTTGCAACTAAATTAAAAAAAAACTCGCATACGATGTACATGTTCATCTAATATAAAAACACAAAGTTACATATGTGAATTACAATACTAAATAATATCAAGTGCAACTATAAATAATTTCAACCACATAAATTATATTATATACAATATCAAGTATTACAATATGATTTACCAACTTAATATTGGTTGGAGTACAATTTACACACGAAATATTGTTTCATAACTTCAAAACATTATCATTATGTTTCCAAGGCATTGCAGGTGAATTCACCAACTCTGAAGACTTGACCGCCAATCTCTATGTGTGTCTCTTATGCGGGATATTGACTCTACAGGTACCACTAGAAGAATTATATTCTCTCTTTCTTTAATTTTCATTTTGTCGCTTTAGCATTATTGTTCTCCTCTTTCTTCAATTCCTGCTTCTTACCATTAATATTGAGTTCATTTTCTGAAAAGGAAAGAAGAACAATGCAGAGTATAAGACATGAAAGATGATGAACACTAGAATATAAACTAAAGTAGACTATAAAGGATTTATATGATATATACCTCAACAATAGCAATATTGTCAATAACATTTCCCCCCATAAAAATAATAAAATCGAACTAGTTTTCTACAGTTGGGAAATAATGGCTTCTATGTGGCCAAATGACTTGTATAAATAAAGAAAATAAAACGTCACCATATAAAATAACACCTTAGTAAAATTAGTATTCAACATTAAAGGAAATATTAGGCACAATCATGCCAACTAAGTTACATGCTAAAAATATCAAGTTGTAGATTACTTATACAATGTGGGAGTGAAAAAAAAAAAACCTAGAAAATGCCAAAGCTAAGTCTAGAATAAAATGAAATGAAGTAAAAAGTATACAATAATTGGATAGACTCGTATACATGTATATAACCAGATAATGTAGAACACTAAGTGAATAAGTCTAGGGCTAGATGTCGATGATGTCAAGAATGCCTAAGTATGATGAGAATTTCTTCAGATAAAAACTACTATTTGGGTCCATTATCACATATGAATATGCCAACTATTCTATATCATATTATTAATGTTTTTCTTATAATTATGGATCACTGCAATATAAGTGGATAAACTGTGAAGACAATTCCCTTCCCATTGTGTTCCTCACTTGTGGTACAATATATTAGCTATACTTTGGAGAAAATTTACAATATCGAAATATGTAGCAATCACCAATAGTAATCCCCCAGAAAGGTTTATTTTGGAATGTAACTTTCATTTTCCAGTTTCTATATGATTCTTGAATGGAAAATCCACACTGAATTCCAACACCAAACTTCCAATTTGAGGGAACACCTATGGCCATCCTCAATCACTAAAACTCAAAACATCAATGATAATTATAAGGAAAAGATAAAATAAGAGTATTTTTGATATGTTTTGAAGATTTACATGCAAAATAACAATATTTTTCCCATATTTACCATACTTGTAATTTCCAAGATATAACACATTGATTGATCTTTTACAGAAAATTCTTGATTCAATACAAACATGAATTTAACATATTACAACAATACCACCAATTTTTGATCCTCAATTACACAACAATAAAAAATGAAATTGGTGAGGGTCGAAAAATGTCGCCATAAGCTCATTGGTGACAGTCAAAAGAGCCTCCGTCACTAAAAATTGAACATCATCAAAGGTGGTGTCACCAAAAGTATAGGTGTTCGGGTGATATTCAAGGTTCATCACCAATAATGACTTATAATGACGGATAGTGACCATCACCATTTCATATGAGAAATGGTGATGGAACTTAACTTCATTCGCCAAAAAAGTGAACGTCACCAAATGTGGCGTCACCAAAAGTATAAGTTTTGTGGTAACATTCAAGGTCCATCACGAATAATGATTATAAGGACGGATAGTGAATGTCACAATTTCATATGAACAACATCTATTTATGGTGATGGACCTTTCATGGTCATCATTATTGATGCATATATATGGTGGCATTCATTTATCGTCACCATTGCATATTTTGGTGAGGGTCAAAAAATGTCACCATTTGCTCATTGGGGATGGTCAAAAGAGTCTATGTCACTAAAAATTGATCGTATCCATTCCATATAAATATCAGGGCACAATGGAATCAAACCACTAACCTTTTCTTGTAAAGAAGGTTTTGTTCCATTGAGCTAGCACCATTTAAATAATTAGACTTAAAAAAATAGATCTTGAAACTTTATAAATTGTAAATTCTACAACTTTCAATCAATTATAAAAATTTGTAAAGTCTTGGAAATTATTTTACGAAACAAGTGAAATAAGATCAAAGTTTGTACCTAATGGTTGTGAAAGTTATAAAAAGTAGCTGGAGAGAAAAAAATTCATGTATAAGATACCCAATATGTTCGGTTAAATACTCAATTAGAATTGAAACTTTAAATAAATTTATAGCCTATAAATGACCTACAATTATCGAATCTAAAATATGCAATAACATGAAAGTTTGATTTCTCACCTTGTGAATCATGTAAATATGTTGTGATGGCATAAAAATATTCCTCTAAAAGATTGATTTGCATGCCAAAAAGCCAAAAACACTGAGTATATATGATGCAATTATGAATAATGAGTTACATGCCTAAATCCTACTAGCTATGGGGTATAAAAAACTAATTCAAATTGGTTCTTGTTATTAATTAATTAAAGACGTCACAATACAACAATCAATAATAATGATCCTGAAACGTAACCGCTAAACAGATTTTAAAAATTTGAAGTTCAAATTTTGGCTAATATATGTTACACCAACAAGATATCAAAGGGGAATTTAGACACTTCCAAATCCACACCAAGCATGAGTATCCGAAGATGTAATTGTATGGATACAAGGAAAGCACTCTATACCTCTCAATGATAACTATGTCCTCCCACAAGTACTTCAACTAGAAAATGGGTGTGAAAAAAAGCACCTCAAAGCAAAAAAAGCTACACATTACAAAAACAAACTTCATCCCCCCTCTACCTTTATAGAATAGATCTAGGGGAATAAAAAAATATCCATAGAGAATAGGATTAAGGTGGGAAAAATAGAGATGATAAGAAAAAAATAACTAACAAAGAAAATATACTAATTTGAACATGTTTAAATTACATTAAACAAACATGGCATCCATAGTACATTAAAGTGACATTGGTCAATTTTGGGATTGGTCAATTGTCAACTATCCATAGTGCCACCAAACGTATAAACTGTGACAGGAGATTTCCTCGTTAATGGAGCAACATGTTTAAATACCACATTGTTTCTTGATAACCATTATCTTTAACTCACAACCATTCATATTTCTAGCGCATAACTACAAAACATGGATAGAAAAGTGAGCATAAAGTCCAGAAGCCCAATCTACCTTAATGGAGAAAAACAAGAAATCAAAACTTACTTACAATGTACCAACGATTGAAATGATAGAAACATGAAATAAAATGCAACGATGAATTTATAAACCTTTTTCAGAAAATGGTGTTAATACACTAACTATAGTTGGATCGCAAAAATAAATCAATGATATATATAGTTGGTTGGAAAAAAATAGAGAGTACCATTAGAGAGAACCATTTAGTTATGGGTTTTGTCATGTGGTGGGTCACTTACACTTAGTCCAATATTTGAGGAAATCAGCAACCAATTGAGGGTACATAATTGTTTTTTGTTTAAGTATATTAAATAGATCATCAAGTAACTTAAAGAATTTCCTACATCCAACCCATATATCTTTTCCAATAGTTCTTGAAACTTAAAATCATCAGGAAAATAAGCCAATATGAGCATAGAAGAATTTTTTTAATAACATACCTCATTGGGGGTATAAAGGGGAAACCAATGCTGCATAAAAAGACCATTATTCTTGAAGAACCATGGAACCCCCATTGTACTCATTTAAGATACTCTTGTTGTTGAAATTCCAAGTTGAAAATGCCATTCCTTTTCTATTCAAAGAGAAATATTCCCTTTACAGCTCTTTTTTGAGGTAGATACTCATCTCATCATTCCATCACATAAGGTGGAAAGGCCACTCCATTGAACTTTCCAATTAATGTTCTTTCATGTGAATACATGCAAAGAGTATCTCCTCAACTAAGACCTCCAAAATGATTAGCACACTAAGGTCATAGATTTTCCTAGGGAGACTTGATATCTTATCCAAGTTGATACAAGATTGGTTTAAAGAGGTCACAGGAGACCTAAATGGATATTTTATTGGAAAATTTCCAAAAGCAAAGAATTCCTTAAGGGTTTAGGGAATATTGGCCTCTTTTTATCAAGTAATTCCAATTCTTGTTGTCTATTACAGATCTACACTTGCTAGCATGCACCTACATCCTAAATATATCTATTACTATGATGAGTTGATTAGACAAAGAAAACTAAGCTGAAAAAATGAATTCTAGATTATTCGATATCCTAAAAATAAAGAATGGTAGATATTTATATTCATCATGGAGCCATGCTAAAGCTAAAAATAAAGGCTTCCTTTTGCAATAATTTGGATGAAAGCATGACAATAGAGTTTTCCTCACAAGGACAAAACCTAATCAAATTTTTATTCATGGCAACAAGAAGAATTAGGTTTTACTGAAGTAAACCAAGCACAATTAAGATTTCAATCAGGACAAACTAAGGCAAAAAGTAAATAGGTTTTGTTTTACTGGCCACAAAATAGTTATTTTACAGAAATTATGTAATAAAATTATCTGCAAGTAACAAAATTTGAGATGTAGGGTTTGTCCATGAAACTTCATTCGGTATATCAACTTTCAATCTGAGATGTAGGGTTTGTCCACTTAACTTCATTGGGGATATCAACTTACAAAAGGTTGTTTGAATCAAAATATCCTCTCATGATTGTAGCAGCCTTGATGTCTCATTTATTTCAAGATTTCTACTTAAAAACAATGATTTAATCTCTATCATTCAAAAAATACAACAAGAAAACCTCATGGCATGGAACATTCTCTTTTTTAAATCCTAACGAAGAAATGAATTATCATCTTCGGTTCTATGTAAAATATTGGGGGTTTGATGTAGAGACAACTTAACATAGAAGTTTAGATACATAAACGTACCAAAATAATATTACCTTTATATGGAGAAACCTAAGAAAATGTTGATTATGTTGAGCTCGTGAGGGAGAAAAACTATCTTAATGTGAAAACCTTTTAGAGGACTTCAGAGTTGCCAACATCCACTCGATATGGAATTCATAAATAAACTCATTATCCACATAACAATGAAGAAGCTTAGTAATAACATCAAGAGGTTTTAGTATTTTGATAGCTCTGCCAAAGTTTTAGGAGGGAAAATGAAAAAAACACTATTTATCAAATTTTTAAATAATAAAAAATAATAATTTTAAAATTGGAAGTACACTCATAAAATGTGTAAGGGTTTGCATTAAACATTTCACTAAACAAGCATGATTATGAGTTTCTAGCCCAGTATGGGGTAGATATCAAGTAAAAACTTAAACAAGTAAATATTTAACATTTTTAATCTAACGTCGCCCTATTTAAAAATCAATCTAATTATTATTATGTATAAACATACTATAAATTTAAAATATAAAGAGGGTTAAGAAAACCCAAACAAGAGGTATGGTAAATAAATAAAAATATAAATAAATCAGAGGTTTATGAAGTAAATATAAAAAGAGGTTTTATTTATTTACCATACATTTAGTTTATTTATATTTTTATTTCTTTTCCATACTTTTGGAGTAAGTATTAAAATAGGTTTTATTTATTTACCATGGGCCAAATACCATATTTATAAAATATGTATGGTAAATAAATAAATATAAAAGAGGTATAAAGAACTATGGTAAATAAATAAAAATATATCAAATAGGATTAGAAATCAACATCTTATTAGTTATGAAGCCTATGGGCCAAATACCATGGTAGATAATAGAGGTATGATAAATAAATAAAATATAAATAAACCAGAATTATGGTAAATAAATAAAACATATTTTTATATTTACTCCATAATCCTCTTTATATTTATGAACCCTCAAAAAAGAGGTTTTATTTTGGTGAATCCTATGAACCAAATACCATGGGCCAAATTATTATTAATACCATGCAAAAAAAAATATTAACCCTAATATCAATATTAAAAGATTGATATTATTAATATTATTAATTCTAATATTCATATTAATATATTATAATATTAGTATTATTAAATTTAATAAATTTGGATTAATACAATATTAAATTTATTATATTATACTATATATTAATATATCATGATATAAATTACCTCTAGATATATATGAGAAGGAATAATAAAGACATAGAGTGATAGAGGTGGAGAGATAAGTGGAGTCACAAGGGAGAGATGGAGATAAACTGAAGGAGGGGGGCGAGAAGGAATGGAGAGAGAGGGAGAGAGGGAGAGGAGTGAGAGAGGTAGATAAGAGTACGAGAGAGAGAAAGTGATACAGATATGGAAGGGGGACAAAAATAAGGAGAGAGGGAGGGATATACAGAGATGATTGGAGAGAGAGAGAGAGAGAGGTAGGAGAGAAAGGGAGAGAGAGGAAGGACGAGAGAGGAACTAGTATCATAGAATAAAGAAGATGTGACCAATTACTCTATAGGGATATGGGAGATAGGGGCACCCTACCTACCTAAGTAAATGTATAAACCAAATGTGGTGTAATCGTCTGTAATGGTGGTCGATTATACGAGGAGAGGATTTTATGAGGAGGCACTGGATTTTTAATGTGATTTGAAAAAAAAAGTACTGAACCTAACCATTTCACATTCACCAATGTTCTCTATGCATGTGTTAATTTGGTAGATTTGGAAAATGGAAAAGGAGTCTTTTTTATTTATCACCTCCCATGAGGATTCGCCAATTGTGAGAACACATCGGCTTGCCAAGTTGCATCTTTTAAATCATCATCACTTCCACCAACACCTCATCTAATAACACTGGTATAAAAAGTCACAGGATCTGGGCCATGAAAAGGAACATAATGAATGTGCCTTCAATCTCTTCTACATACATTTATCTCTCCTCCCAAACCAAACCCACTAGTGTTGTTTGTTCACTTTTCCCTGAATCTTGTGCAAACATCCTGAGGTAAGGAAATGTTGCACCAAGGTATGGATCCACTATGTTTCATTTCCACTGAAGGAGAAAACGTTCCAAAAAATAGGTAAATTATCACAACTATCCCTCCATGGGATGTTGAGAACTCCAAAATTCCACATGATCATTAATGAAATCTATAAAATTAGAATTTTCGTACAAGGCTTGAAGTCATATTGAACTTGGACCAAAAGGCTTAGGATCTGGGTAGCGTAAAGGAACATCTATAATATGATTTGTATTATTCTCATCTAGATCATTTTACATGGATATCTCCTAGAGTTAAAATGCATATTCCAGGTTCCATAGAACATCTCCCATGGAAGGCTTGTCAATGCCATTCTCTTCCAAGAACTTTTCAGCAGTCTCCCTAAACATTTTTAGAGAACCAAGATTGATGGTCCCAACAAGGTGAAGGTCAATGATTTTTTCAAGCTTTCCCTTTTTCTTCCAATGCATTTCCCACTCTACTTTATTTAATTGTTCATTGGGAAAAACAATATTAAGACCTTTCACATAAGACCTCCAGTAACACTACTCCAAAATACTACACATCAGATTTCTTTGTCAGTTGCTTCCTTATGAAGTATTCAAGATCAAGGTACCCAAGGGCCAAAACTACCTTTGGATCCAGTATTTGAATGTACAAAGTCCAAAACCTTTTCCTATGAGCCTGTTATCATGTAGATCTCTAAAATTTATATAAGCGCAGAGGATTCGTGACAAGGGAATTAGATTGCAATATTGACCATATATTGTAGCTTCATTGGTATCTCGTCTAGTCAAATTGTTTGCCAACAAGTCGAGGGAGTATAAATTGGTGTAGTTGAAAATGAAAGACAATATTGTTCCTTTGAGGTCAAATCCCATGATGTTAAGCTTTAAAACCCTCTCATTACTGCAGGTCACGCCTTCGAGCTTCGATATGGTGATGTTTTAGGGGTTTTGATCTTGTCTCCAATCCACGGTCACAAATTCAAGATCTAAGATGGTGACATTTTAGGGGTTTTGATCTTGTCTTTGGTCCACTGCATGAGCTTGGGTACATAAACCTGGCGCCATGTTAGGTTAAGGGGCATTATCAGTATTCGACGAATAAATATTGATAGAGAAATGGAATTCTGGAGACATTGGCTATCATACATATTTGGTTGGTCCATCAATGTACCAAAGTTGTTAGTCCTATAAAAGGAGCCTTCTTCTCATTCATTCCTCCAAACCTGAGGTTCATTAGTGCTTCCATATATGCTAATAAACCCCCTTCACTATCTCCCCCATCAGGAAATCCGATTTGTCAATAAAAAATGCGAAGGTTAAGCTCTCCACCATCGAGGGTTATATGGCCTATCTTGTAACTGTGCAAGAATCCTCTTTTCAATACATTGTTAGATGGTGGTATGATGTAGATATCCGATTTAATGTTTCTCACTCACCTTATTACCAAGCTATGTGGTACTCTATTATAGCTACAGGAAAAAGCTTCAAAGTCCCTACTATGCATGACTTGAGCGGAGCTCTTTTGCAAAAAGAGATTTACTGCTTTAATTATTAATCAAATATAAAACAAATAATTTTTTTTATTTAAAGCTTAATTTGATATAATCATGTAAATTATGTATTAAATGAAATAAATATATTCATTGGTACAATTCTCATAGAAATTGACAAAACTAAACACATTTATCCATTATTACATGTTAGATCCCTATAATACTAGTGTATCCCCTTATTGTTATTATTAGTATATCCCCCTTATTGTTATTTTTTTTCACATGTAGTCCCCATATTGTTATTATTGTGCCCCATATAAGCTCACTATTGTTATTGTTTTTCCCTTACATTTTTATTGTTACGTCGGCTAGGATTATATTGTGACCCATTGGACTCCTATATATAGAAAGGAGGCTTTGTCATTTGTGTCATCCAAGAATTATTCATTTATGTAATGTAAATGAGTTTTCCCGCTCGAAGTGTCTGATTTATAAGGTTTTTATCTCTCTTTTCTTATATTTTTGGAGTTGGTTTCATAACATTTGGTATCAGAGCTTTAGATTCTAGGGTTTCACTACTTCAAACAGGTTATCGTGGAATTTTCGCTATAAAAATTTTTTCTACGAAGGTTCAGAAGATTAAAAAAAAACCTATTTGCAAAGAAATCTTGAGGAACTTCGTGTAAAATTTTCAGATCTTGGTTTGCAATATTTTCAAAGATATGATCTGTGGAAGTTAGGGTTTTTGCAGGCTCCTGAATTTCATCTCAAATAGGTTACCTTGGGAAAATTGTCATAAATCTCTTTCTACGCATCAGATTGGAATTCTGTAAAAAAGTGGCCAAAATTACACGAATTGTAGTTTCCTTTGTATCAATTTTAGATCTGAAGGAAGAAACAGTGACACGTGGCATGTCGTACAAGTTCGCTCTATGAAACCAGGCCATAATTAGGACATTGTGGGATATTGGGAATAACTTTGTCTTGAAGAATCCAAATCAGGTCTGACCTGTGGCATTGGAAAGAGGACTTAGAGGACTAATATAGGATAGAAATTAAGATCTTGTAGATCTGAAATAACAGGGACAAATCACATTCAATACATACCTCATAAAAAGCAAGAAAAAGGTGTGTATTTTTTAAACAAGTTTGCATAAATTTTGTTTGAAAAATTAGTTTGAAGTGATTCCAAGGGCATATTGAATCATAGATATCATTATTGAGTTATATAGTTCCTCCAAAAAATAATTCCACGCTCATTAAGCTCTCAAAAATATCTACTATGACGCATGAAGAGGAAGAATTGCAATATGATATATCAAAACTACAATACCAAGTACAACAAATTTCGATCTTACAAAGAGAAACCAAAGATGACATAGATGGTTTAAAAGCATACATGGAGGCTAAGTTGGATTTTTTTAAGGATCAAATGAAAGCTAATATGGATTATAAAGTAGTGGAATATCACATCAAGCATCAACAACAAGTTCTCCAACTCTCAAAGGATAACCTAACTTTGGTGCAGAATCGAATGAAACAATAGGAAGATCAACATCACAACGAAAGAAGTTCTGAAGAAGTCACGGAAACAAGAACTCGACAACTACAAAATTGATCAATTTCAGAGTATCTCAGCAAGTGGACGAGCTTACCCGCTGAATATTCCACATGGGAGGATGAAAATTTTATACAGAAGCATCGAGAAATAATCAAGCGTTGAGGACAACACTTGTTTGAAGGAGAGGGGCTTGTTAGGTCCCTATAATACTAGTGTATCTCCTTATTGTTATTGTTAGTATAAACCCCTTATTTTTATTTTTTTCCCATGTAGTCCCCATATTGTTATTATTGTGCCCCATAGAAGCCTACTATTGTTATTGTTGTGCCCTTGCATTATTATTTTTATGTCGGCTAGGATTATATTGTGACCCGTTGGACTCCTATATATAGAAAGGAAGTTTCGTCATTTTTATCATCCAAGAATTATTCATTGATGTAATGTAAAGGAGGTTTATCCCTCGAAGTGGCTTATTTCTAAGGCGTTGATCTCTCTTTTCTTCTATTTTGGGAGCTAGTTTCATAAAATTTCATGGGAGGATGAGAATTTTATACAGAAGCATCGAGAAATAGTCAAGCGTTGAGGAGAACACTTGTTTTAAGGAGAGGTGCATGTTAGGTCCCTATAATACTAGTGTATCCCTTTACTGCTATTGTTAGTATATCCCCCTTTTTGTTATTGTTTTCTCATGTAGTCCCCATATTGTTATTGTTGTGCCCCATAGAAGCCAGCTATTTTTATTATTGTTCCCTTACATTATTACTATTATGTCGGCTAGGATTATATTGTGACCCATTGGACTTCTATATATAGAAAGGAGTTTTTTTCATTTGTATCATCCAATAATTATTCATTTATGTAATGTAAAGGAGGTTTCCCCCTCGAAGTGGCTGATTTTTAAGGCTTTGATCTCTCTTTTCTTCTATTTTGGGAGATGTTTTCATAACGTTACATAATAAAACATACTTGAATATTTTAATTGCATATTTATAACCATTAATAAAGGTTTATATATTATTAAAAAATTAAATAAATTTCATACCTAAATAATTAACAAAAGTTCATAATACCATAAAAAATTAACCAAGGTTCATATCACACAATTATTAAAAGTTCATACACCATTAAAAAATTAATTAAGGTTCATAAATAAATTAATGAAGGTTCATACAATAATCCCCGATGGGGGTGAGGTGTATGAAACACGTGGAAGGTTTCTCGCATGAATAAATATAAGTGGATCGAGGGTGAGGGACAGTAATCCTGGTTTCTTCACCATAACGCATGCAGCGGGAGAGTTACTAGCTTCATGTTGGAAATTCATGTGAAAAATTACTACGCATTGGAGTTTGGAGGTGGTGAAAGGATAAGGTGAGGGAAGTTGAGGGAGCCTAACATTAGACTCCTCACTCTGTTTTGGTGTTGGTCCTAATGGTGGCCTTCGCAGAGGAAGCGTAAAAATCGTAGGAAGGTTTACAGAGGGAGTGGCTTGTGTGTGCTTGTCGTGGGCATTTGCTGGTGCGGTGTGCTCAACTAGTTTCTTAGCCATTGTTTGTGTCTAGGTTGAGGATAGAAAGTTGAAGGTAAGTGAGCTCACTCGTTTCCATTTTCCTTGGATTTCGGTGAGCCTATTTTTTCATGCTAAGAAAGGAAGCCAGAATCTGTAGTCTAGGAAACCTCGAGGGTGGTGGTGGAAAACTAGTTTCTTTTCCCAATTTCGTGCCCTATGGGGTGGGTGCGACAGTGTTTGGTGGATTTTTTTGTGGTTTCTTTGTGGAGAATTTAGAGGCTGGTCGCTTCCCTGGGGGAAGTTACGATCAAGAGTCAACTACTTTGTCATCGTTTGTTTTTCAAATTTTTGTGTTGGTTTGGTGGGTGATGGTATTTGGTTTTCTTGGTGGTGGTAGCCTTCATCTGCTAGCGGGAGGTGGCTCTGTGCTTCCCTTGGATGGTGGGTGATGAAATTTGGCTCCTTTGCTGGTGGTGTTTTTTTTCTATGGTGGGGGGTCTGTTCTCCAGATTCTGTACATGGTGGGGTTCCTCGACCTTCGTGAATTATGAATCACCTGGTGTGGTGTGGGAGTTCTCCCTCCCCTATCATCCATGGCCCTGTGGGGGTGGCCTACTCAGAAATAACCATGGCGGCTCCATGCCAGGGTGGCAAGACTTCGGGGCGTGCTCAAATTGCTAGTGTCTTGCTAGTGTGGGTGCGCATCAGGGCCGTGGAGGAGGTAAGCAGGGGGATAACAAAGGTGGGGGTTTGAGGGTTCAAAATAAGAGTCGTTGGGGTAAAGGAATCCTTGGTGGCAAGGGGAATCATGGGTCTTATTTTTCTAAGGTAAATGAGGGGCAGGTTATCCAACATTGTTTCCTCGAGAACTGTCGTGCACTTATCAACATCTTGATGGAAAGAGTGGACATAACTAAGAGAGTTTGTCGAGAGGAGTATGAAAAGTAGATGGAAACATTGGACTGAATGCAATATATATAGTGCTAAGTCCGGGAGAGACTGGTAGTGTTTTGGCGAGGCCAAAATAAAATCACTGAGAAAGTAGAAAAGCTAGAGACTTGGTTGGCGCACTTTTGAAGGGCACGGTCAGTGTGACTTCTGTCCTCCATCACATCTAGGAATAACCCTGGACAACCCTACATCCATCACGCCGGACGACTAGTATGCTATTTGGTGTTCTTTGTGTTTTGTATGTGTTTTGGTGCCTCTTCCCCAATCGTTTAGGGATAATGTCCCTAGTCTCTCTTTTGTATTTTTTTTCATCTGGTGAAAATTTTTGTCGACAAACCCATTCGGGGTGAGACCACTTGTTTTGTAAGTGGCTATATGTAATCCTTTTTTCCTACATGAATACAACATTTACTTACAAAAAAACAAAGGTTCATACATCATTAAAAATTTAATTTAGTTTCATAATTAGATTAATAAAGGTTCATACCTATTTACTAAATAGGTCTATAAATATATATTTTAGGTTTATCTATTTATCTATTTATTAAATGAAAATATGAATATTTAACCTTAGATTTAAAACAACTCACACTTTTAACATAAATCAATGAATTTTAAAAATTAAAATTTATGGCCAAATATTAAATATAAATATAAATATTAATTTGAATATCTGAATATTACCTTTACTAAAATTATAATGAAGGCACTAGTGTAAAGTTGATAGATGATACATGCAACTATGCTAATTGTAGATGAATCCATCTGTAGTGTTAAACTTTAGAGACAAAAGGGTATTCATAATTTTAACACTGTAAATTCAGATACCCCTTTGTCTCTAAATTTTAACATTGCAAATGGATTCAGAGACACTCGATAAAAGGTATAGTTATAATTAAGGTATTCCAATCACTATTACTAGTAGTTAAATAATAAAAATGCATCTTTTCAAATTTGAATACATCATATGAATATATTTATTCTTCCTGAACCCAAATTATTCCTATGTTGGCTACATGAGAAAGATGAGATTGATAACCAAGAAGAAGAGGAAGGATCACTACCTCGAGTAAAGAGAAGGTTAAATCTGACAACTCAGTTGATGTAACAACTAATTCCTCCAATACCAACTGTTATTGTTCATGGAAAATAGATTATGGAATATGAGAATGTGACATACTCTTGATAAAAAATCCTTGCGAGATGCTTGTAGGTTAGCTTCCACCTCTAATAAAGATACGGGAAATAAAGCTGAAAATGAAAACCTGTATGTATCTAGTTGGATTCACTTAGAATAATCAATCAATTGTATTACAATTAGGATTTTGTTACTTCTATCTGTAGTTTTATATCTACTATATTGTTTTGTAATATTGACCATCTCTATTAAGCTACTTTTTCTATCCGAAATAATCAAGTTTTCTTTTTAAGATGAAGTCTTCTAAGAAATATTGTACACAATTTTTTACTTGAATTTTTTATCACATGGCCAAACTATATTTTTTCAGTACCATAATCATTTTAAGAAAATCAATGAAATTCACTGCTTCATTTGGCAAGGCCTTCGGGAAGCTTCAAAAATCTAAAAGATTGAATGTAAATTATGTTTTGAGGATAACATAAAGCTTCATGGATGGAGCAAAGAATTCAGAAGATGAGTTATTTAGGTAGTGTTTCTCTTTGAACAAGACCATTAGTTGTAGTGGATTATGAATATTTATAATTGTTTATCAATCTTCAACAAAAATCTTATCCTTTTTTGATTGATTAATAATTGTTGGATTTGTTATTTCTACTTGTTGCTCTTTCTTAAATTTGTTTTTTCTAACTAGTTTGAACTAAGTAAGGATCAAACATTGGTGGTATTGCTATAATATGTTAAAGTCTTGTTTGTATTGAATCAGCTATTTGTTGTAAAATATCAATCGATGAGTTATATCTTGGAAATTATGAGTATGGTAAATATGGGAAAACTATCGGTGATTTGCATGTAAATATGCAAAACTGATCAAAACTACTCTTATTTTGTCTTTTCATTATATGATCACTGATGTTTTGAGTTTGAGTGTTTCAGGATTTCCACAGATGTTCCCTTAAATCAGAAGTTTGGTGTTGGAATTCAATGTGGATTTTCCATTCAATAATAAAATAGCAACTAGAATTTGAAATTTACATTCCAAAATAATCCTATTTGGGGGGTTACTAGTGGTGATTGCTACATAATTTTTATGTTGGAAATTTTCTCCAAATCACAACAAATATATTGTACCACAGGTCAGGAATACCATGAGAAGGGAATTTTGTTTGAAATTTATCCACCTATACTATAGTGATCCATAATTATAAGCAAAACATTAATAATTTGATACAAAATAGTTGGATTATTCAAATGTGATAATGGACCCAAATAGTAGTTCTTATATGAAGAAATGCTTACCAAACTTTGAAATACTTGACATAATTAACCTCCAACCCCAGCCTTCTACATTATCTGGTTACATACATGTATACGGGGCTATCATATAATTGTATCCTTTTTACTTCATTTTATTTTATTCTAGACTTAGCTATGGCATTTTCTATGAGTTTTGTTTGCGCTCCGACATTGTATAAGTAATCGACAGCTTGAGATTTTTAGCATGTAACTTGGTTGGCATGATTGTGCCTAAGATTTCCTTGAAGGTTGAATACTAAGTTTACTAAGGTGTTATTTTCTATGGTAATGTTTTATTTACGTTCATCATATAGGTCATATGGCCACATATTGGTCACTATTGCAAAACTGAAGAAAACTTGTTCAAGTTTCTTGCTTTTATGGGGAAAAATGGCATTGACAATATTGCTGATGTTGAGGTATATATAGTATAAATTGTTGAAAATCAACAAGAAAAATCACCACATACTAGTGTGTGATTCCAGCCACACATTGGTGAGGAATTCAATCACACATTAGTGCTAAATGTGGGTGTCTAATTTATTTTTCCCTTTAATAAATTGTGCAATAAATTGTAATCTCATCTCATAACAACCTGTATCAGTTAAATAAGTCATGAATACTACGTTAGCTCAATAATTTCAAGTTGAGGTTCTAATATGAGGCATGAAGAGTGATTCTAATATTTTGGGGGTCCAATTCCAGTTATAGCACTAGTGTGGTGTGAGTGTAATCAGTCAACTCAAATTAATTGAGTTAAAATCAGTTTAACAAGTTCTAACTGAATGAAGAATTAGTGAGAGTTCCAATGAATTAAATTAGAATTAATTCACAAGTAGTGAAAAATCATATAGCTGATCATTTTCTATTAATATTTTCATGCATGTCAGTTCTGATGAAGACCCAATTGAGGAAGAGGTTAAAGGGAACATAAATATCAATTTTATTATAAGCAAATTTCCCGGGTGAAATTATAAAGTCATGAAAGGCCTTGATGGATTGCGCAATCGAGGAAGGTTGAATTTCCTATTTAATAAGGAAATATTTCTCTAGGTATTACATGAGCAAGGTAGGTTGGCGGAAGGCAAGGAATTGGCTAAGTGTTTGTCAAATTTTGCCTAGATCAATGTGAGACGATTGGTAGAGTGCAAGATATTCTTGTGAGCATGAATGCATTGTATTGTTTCATGATTCCTTGAATTTATAAAATATATGATAGTGGGGTTTTGAGAAGTTGCTTTCCCCAAGAATATCTTTTGTTGTGTGATTTACTTACTTCTTTCTCTTACTTGCATGTGATTCAACGATCATGTTTTATATTCTGCAAATATTGTAGAAGGATTCAGTATATTATTTTATTACATCACAAGATCGGATTGAATCCATTGGTATAATTTTGACATGGTATCAAAGAATCAAGAATCACAATAGAAGAGATGAAATTGAGTTTGTGTTGAACATGATTCAAATTTTCATATTCATTCTTTCGTACCTAGCAGTTGACCAGGATGTCTTTCATTGGCTTGAGACTCAAATATGCACTCGAAGGAAATTTGAACTATATTTCATGGAAGGACAAGATGGAAGAAATATTGGAGGATAATGGACTAAAGGAATTCACTCACATTGATATTCCTATACCTTCTCAGGAAGACGTTGCGCAACATGAAGCATGGAAGAAGAATGTTGCAAAGGTGAGGAGGATATTATTAGAGGGAGTTTGAGATCATATTGTCTTGAGTCTCCATGGCAAGGAAACTCCATATTTTATGTGGAAGACCTTGACATATATGTTCCAAAGCAGCAGTGACCACAGGAAATTGGCACTCAAGGACAAACTCAAGAAAATCAAAATGGAGAAGGGCGACACAATCTAGAAATACTTGACCAAGTTAACTCAATTTCAATATGATCTTGGAAGTGTTGGGATTACTGTGGATGATGATGACTTGGTGAGCCTATCACTTCTAGGCCTTCTTGAGGGCTAGAATAGTTACCAAGGCTCTGTGAACGGGAGGGAGTAGTTAATAAAGTGGGAGCAAATATGGTCGGATTTGGTACAAGAAGAGGAAAATTGTGGCTTAGCTGGCAAGGCAAAGAAGGGGAAAGGGAAGAAGTTCCGTTCCAAATCCAAGACTAGAAAATAAGGCAAGAAAAGATACATGTCAAAGGTGAAATGTTTCAACTATCATGGTCATGGACACTATGCCACAAATTTTCCACAAAAGAATAAGAACAACAAGAAGGCTCTAGGAGCTGCAACAGGTGAAGCTTTGGCCTCATAGTTTGAGTTGGACTTCTCTCTCATCACATGCATGGTGTCAACTATGATGGGATCTATGTGGTACTTGGATAGTGGAGCATATTTCTACATGATTGGAAACACATAATTATTTAGTAGCTTGGAGGAGAAGGATATTCAGATGCACATCGAGATAGGTGATGCTGGGAGGTATAGTGCTACCAGGATTGGTACAATTACTTTCCAAATAAATTCAGGTAAAAATTTCACACTAAAATATTTCATGCATGCACCAGGTTTGAAAAAAAATCTAGTTTTAATTTCTATGTTGGAGGATCTTGGATATGATGGGGTTTTCAGTGAAGGAAAGGAGCTCCTTCATCATAAAGCCACAAGGCAAGTAAATAATATTGGTGTTCGAGTGAAGAACCTCTACAAACTTGATGTAGATGGCTTCGTAGCATTGAGTAGTAAAGTAGATGAGGTGGTGAGCTAGAATATTGGTGAGTTATAGCACAGGAGGTTGGGTCATCTATACCACAATTCTTTGAGGATCATGCATAATATTTTTACAGGGCTTCCAAAGGGTACACTTGTGCAGAGAGACACATGAAAGGGTTGTACTACGGGGAAGTATAAGAAGACCACCTTTCATGAGAAGGAGAACCAATTATCAGCAGCCCTTGAGATAGTTCACACAGGTGTGTGTGGAACATTCTCAACTGCTTCCACAACAAAGCATAGGTATTATGTGATTTTTGTTGATAGAATTTTCTAGAATTTTTTGGATTTTCTTCATGCAAAATAAAGACCAGACATTATCCAAGTTTTGTGAGTTCAGAGCACTGGTAGAGAAATATACAGGGAAGAAGGTGAAGGCTCTAAGGAGGGGAATTGATGGTGGTTATATCTCTAATTAATTCAAGAAATTTTGTGCCAAAGAAGTAATTCAAAGATAATTGATTGCACCTCATAACCCACAACACAATGGGGTTGAAAAAGTAAATAAATAAACAATTGTGGGAGTAGAACAAGCTATGTTACATGATCAGGTCCTACCGTTGCATCTGTGGTCAAAGGCAAGCAACACAATGAGATTTTCGCATAACCGTATTTCTCGTCGGATACTTACCATGAGTACACCAGAGGAGGATTGTTTTAGGTCAGAAATCGAATGTTTCATATTTTAAAATTTTTGGCTCATCTTTCTATTGCCATGTGACCAAAAATGCCAAGAAGAAGCTAGAAACAACAATAGAGTTTGGGATATTTTTGGGGTACACAAATACTCCCCACAACTATTAGGTGTATTTTCCAACACACAGGATGACAACTACCAGGAGAGATGTGAAATTTGATGAGGAGAAAGCCATGAGATTATCCCTTGAGAGGTAGCTTGAATTGCATGCAGAATAGGAACTCTTAGTTGAAAATGATTAACCTCAGAATGTGGAGCAGCCACAAGAAGAGGAATAGAGAGTGGTAGAAGCCACTCATGCATAGCCATCCACCAGAAGTGGTAAGAAATGCACTAGAGAAGCTGATAGATTGATGCTAGATGTGAGAGAGAATGTAGGTGCACTAGTTGCAAGGTACTCATCGATTAAATTGATCCTTTCACTCTCGACACAGATGGGATGGCATATACATCAGATGGATGTAAAGAAAACCTTTCTCAATGGAATTATTGAGGAATAAGTGTACATTGAGCATCCAAAATGTTTTGCAAACTTAGACAGGGAGTTGCATGTGCGCAGACTCAACATATCATTGTATGGGCTGAAGCAAGCACCTTGTGCTTAGTACACCAGGTTCGACAACTATTTCACCAAGCTGGATTCATAAAGAGTGAAGCAGATGCGAACCTATATCATATTGTGGTTGATGGTAAGCTTTTGATTATTGTACTTTATGTAGATGATATGATACTGACAGGTGGTGAGCAGCTCATAAATTATTTCAAAGAGGACCTTGCAAGAGAATTTGAGATGAAGGAAATGGAGCTCTTGCATTATTTCCTTGGCTTGGAAATAGGGGAAAGAGATGGAGAGCTATTTGTATCTCAAGGAAAGTATGCCAAGGAGATTCTGAGGAAGTTCCACATGGAGGGAAGAAACCCATGGAAACTCCTCTTGCAGGAAACTGGAGGAAGGAGGATGTTACTTCAGGTGAGTTAGTGGATGCTACTATTTACAGACATCTTGTGGGTTCACTTATGTGTTTGGTGAACACACAACCAGATATATGCTACGTAGTTAACCAACTTAGTCAAGCTATGTTTAAGCCTACCAAGCTCTTTTGGATGGTGGGGAAGCATGTCTTGAGATATCTCAGGGGCACTACAGAGTATGGATTATGGTGCAGACGGGTAAAGGGAATGAAGCTTCAAGGCTTCACTAATGTAGATAGGGCAGACAGTCCATCAGATAAGAAAAGCACATCAGGGGGCATCTTCAACATAGGATCAACAACAATTTCTTGGTATAGCAGGAAACAAATATTAGTTGCACTCAGTTTAGTAGAGGCAGAGTACATGGCAGCTAGTCAGGCTGCATGCAAGGCCATTTGGATTAGGAAGATGCTTGTTGGTTTGTTTGGTAATTATATGGATCCGACGATGATACATTGTTATAACCAGAGTTACATAAAACTCTCAGTTAATTAGGTATTCCATGACAGGTTCGAGCATATTGATATCCGGTGCCACCATCTCAGAGATTGTGTTTAGAGGTGCATTATGTTGATGGAGTACAATCCCATGGAGGATCAGGATGCAGACATCTTGATGAAGGAATTTGAAAAGAGAAAATTCGAATACCACAGAGGAAGGATCAAGGTAGCTAATAATCCCTTTCTTTTTGAGAGGGAGTGTTGAAATTAAAGAAGAAAATGTACCACATACTTGTGTGGGATTCCAGTCACACATTGGTGAGGAATTCAGTTACACATTAGTGCTAAATGTGGGCATCTAATTTATTTTTCCCTTAAATAAATTGGACAATAAATTGTAATTTCATCTCATAAAAACTTGTGTAAGTTAACTAAGTCATGAAGACTAAGTTATCTCAATAATTTCGAGTTGAGGGTCTAAGATGAGGAATGTAGAGTGATTCTAATATTTTGGAGGTCTAGTTGCAGTTGTAGCACTAGTGTGGTGTGAGTATAATGAGTTAACTCAAATTAATTGAGTTAAAATAAGTTTAACTAGTTCTAACTGAATGAAGAAATATGAAGAGGTACAATGAATTAAATTAGAATTAATTCACAAGTAGTGATCAATCAGATAACTAAATATTCACTATTAATAGTTCCATGCATGTCAGTTCTGATGAAGACCCAGTTGAGACTGAGGTTAAAGGGAAATTAACTATCAGTTGTATTATTTGCAAATTTCCCGGGTCCAATTATAAAGTCATGAGAGGGTCTTGATGGATTGCGTAATCAAGGAAGGCTGAATTTCCTATCTAATAGGGACCTAATTCTCTAGGGGTTGTGTGAGCAAGGCAGGCTAGAGGAAGGCAAGGAATTGGCTAAGTGTTTGTCCAATTTTTCCTAGATCAGTGTGAGACGATTGATAGAGTGTAGGAGATTCTTGTGAGCAAGAATTCATTCTATTGCTTCATGATTCCTTGACTTTATACAATATATGATAACGGGGTTTTGAGTAGTTTCTTACCCCAAGAATATCCTGTGTTGTGCAATTGATTTACTTATTTCTCTTACTTGCATGCGATTGAGTGATCGGGTTTTATATTCTGCAAATATTGTAGAAGGATTCAGTATCTTGTTTTAGTACATCACAATATCGGATTGAATCCATTGGTATAATTTCTACATAAATCCTTTATAGTCTACTTTAGTCTATATTCCAGTGTTCATTGTAGTCTATGTCTTATACTCTACATTGTATCTTCTTTATTTTTCAGAAAAGGAAGTCAGTATTGATGGTAAGAAGAAGGAATTGAAGAAAGAGGAGAACAATAACAATGGAGTGACAAAATGAAAATTAAAGAGAGAGAGAGAGAGAGAGAAGAGAATTGGTCTAGTGGTACCCGTAGAGCCAATATCCCGCATATGACACACACATAGAGAATGATGGTCAAGTCTTCAGAGTTGTTGAATTCAGCTACAATGCATTGGAAACAGAATGATAAAGTTTTGAAGTGATGAAATAATATTTTATGTGTAAATTATACTCCAACCAATATTAAGTTGGAAAATCATATTGTAATACTTGACATTTTATATAATATAAGTTATGTGGTTGAAATTATTCATAGTTGCACTTGATATTATTTAGTATTGTAATTAACATATGTAAATTTTCTTTTTCATATTAGGTGAACATGATGTACATCGCATGACATTTTTTTTTATTTAGTTTCAAAATCATACTAATTAATTTATGTTGATTAATAATGAACACATAAAATCAATCTAAAACTACTAAATTAGTATTTTATGTTGATTAACAATGAACATAAATAAAATTAATATACGACTAAATTAGTTGTTTATAATGATTGTTAATGAAAGTAAATTAAATGAATATAAACTACTAAAGTAGTCATTTCTATAATGAATATGAAACTACCAAAAAAAAAATGACTATTGCAAATGATAAATTTGTGGTTACAAATGACAACTAAATTTTGCATATATACGACTATTAGTAGATAATTTACAATATCTTATAACACAACCAAATGTAGTCAATTTTTTTTGTCATTAATTGGTTTCAAACGATGACTAAAATTTGCATATATATGACTATTAGTAGCTAATTTACAATATCTTATAACACGACAAACATTTTGGTCATATTTTTTTGGTCATTAATTGTGGCAATTAATGACTAAATCAATGATCAAATTAATGAATAAATATACTACTCGACAATAAAATTGAGAAAACCAATTAATGACTAAGCTAAAAATGACAAAAGCTGGTCACATTATAAGATATTGTAAATTAACTACTATTGGTCACCGACTGAAAAATAATCGTTTATATGTAAATTTTAGTCCTTTTTTTACTAACTAACTAGCCATTTTGTACTAGTGATGTGTTTCCTTAGTTTAGGGACTAGTAATATGGGTTTGCATTGTAGTAAATCATGAGAGGTGGTTTTCTCTCCATTTAGGCCTAAGAGTCCCAGGTTTGGGATATATGGTAAAGCCTGTAGAGTATGTCTCGATTTAGGGCCTAGTGACCCCTGATTAGGATTGTGAGTTTCGGTAAATCGTAAGAGACTAGGAGGTAGGAAAATTCCTCACCGTTTAGGCGGAGATAATCCGGTGATATCCATGATTGTGTTGGCTTAGTGATCAGGTGCGGATCATGGTAAATCCTAATTTTTATTTGATGAGGGTGAGGTGGTTGAGCCTCGGGATGCCTTGGTTGGTTCTTTCAGTTTGTGTCCCACATTCATTCTTGGAATATAGCATGGGGGTGATTGTTTGAAGACAGGTTTGGCTCAACCAATATACGGTTGGGTGGAACATGAAAGTCCCATCTCCGGTTGATTTTTTACACTCATTAATTAGAAGCTCATTCCTTTGGTATTTGATGTATAATTTCACTGTTTATTATGTGGATTCTATTGTTGTTATATCCATGGTATTTTTGCTGTTATTATGTTGGTTATAAGCATGTATTTTATCAATGATGATGTATGGCTCTATCCATGTTTTTACCTGTAAATGAATGCACATTGTATCTATGGTCAAATGGATTGTATGAAAGCTAATGATGTAGGGGAGAAATTCTTCTTAGAAATTCTTAGATAAGTATGAGACCCTTATGCTCATTTCTATTTTTTATACCTATAGCTTTCGTGTTTGTGACATGTTTGATAAAATGTATGCCATGGCTAGGAGGGGTCTAGATGATTTATTAATGATGTGATTGCTTCTGTATCATTGTCCTATTTTTATTTATCATCTCTGAAATTTTCATGAAGTTTTGGACAGAGCTCTGGGTTCTCGGCCTATAAAGGTGGCTCAAATCCCAGGGATGCTGGCACAAAACTGAGTGTTTGGGGCCCTCGCTACTATTATGCATTGTTATGCCTGCGCCTATAGACTCCTAGATGTGGGAATGCAAGTATGTGCCTGCGTCTTTGGCTCAAAGATGTCAAAATGTTAGTGTGACACAAGGATAAGAGGACTGAAAGGTTCGGTTACCTCCTAGGGGTGTTGTTGTTATTGTACAAGGTTTTATGTTGTGTTTTCGTTAGTTCCACTTCCTTAAGGTCACCTAGGAGGTTTAATCTCATTATAGTATCCTCTCGTCACATATCTACCTCGGTTGGCCAGTTAATTTGGTAAATGTGGGAAGAGGGTGTTACAGAGTGGCATCAGGGCATGGTTCAACCCTTGGACTAGATGGGAAATGTGTTGGTCATGATTTTATATTGGTTGCATATGTGTTTCTCATAACTATGGTGTATGTGCTTGTTGCATCCATGTTGTATTGGTTATGGTGGCAATGGTGTCATGATGGAATGACTGATGGTGTTGTTGTCAACATTTTGTTATGTGTATATGACTAATTATGTCGTGTTCATGCTTGTGTATTGTGCGTGCACACTTTATTACTTATTGTTACATGTTGTATATGCATTTCTTGTTTATGCTAGGTCACATATTGATCATGTTTGTATGTTGTCCGTGGATGCTTTCTTGTGTGATGTCATATGCTGAACATGCATTGGTAGTTCATGCTTGGTTACATGTCACTTATGCTTGTGTATGGTTCACACTTGTGATGGTGTGTGGTCAAGCTTCATTGGTATGATTATGCATTAGGTCATTTTGTGTATTTGGTATGGGCATGCATTGATGACTGAAATCCAACTAGAATGATGTATATGTGCTAGTATACCATGTGTTATGAGTTTATATGTTATGATTAAATATACACATGTATTATGTTGATTGGTTGATCTTGCAGGATGTATCCTACCAAAATTACACCAAGGTACGATGTTTAATTGTCATTTTATTAGATGACATATTATTCTTTGCAGGAGAAATATCATAATGAATAGTAATATGGTAGACTACAAGGACTCTCCCTATTATTCATATGAGCATCATGGTGGCTATTCTTCTGATTTGATAGACACATTGAGAATCATAAAGGAAGAAATAAGGCATTGTACGACAGATAATGAATGACTTATATAGGCACAAGAGAAACAAGCAGAGGTAAATGTACTACTTCTTTAGAGCTTGTGATATTTGCAGAAATAAGGGCCACTTCAGATCAGTTATGGATAGGAGAACAAAACTAATGGAGCATATGGCAGTAGGTATCCTAGTAGACATAGGTCAGATAGAGCACATATAGTGAGAGATCGAATATTGTTGGATACTCTGGATAGGAGGGGTGATGAGTACAGGTACCATTCTAGTTCTGATTCAGATAGACATCATGATTTTCATCGGTATCATCCTTACATGAGGAGTAACAGGGGATACATGCCAGATGATTTTAAGAAATAAAATCCACCTACTTTAGAAGGGGACTTGAAGAAACCAGAAGAGGTAGAAGCTTGGATACTTGGGTTGATGAAGTTCTTTAATTTGCATGAGTACTTAGATAACATGAAGGCCAAGATTTCTATTTTCAGCCTTAGAGATAAAGAATACATATGGTGGGAAGATGTGAAGCGGGTTAGACACATCAGGACAAATCACTTGAGTTGGAATGAGTCCAAAAGAATTTTTAGGAAGAAATACTTATCAGACAGGTACTACTACATCAAGGCCAAATAATTTTATGAGCTAAATATTATATCAATGAAAAAAGTGGATGTTGGAGTGGGGTCCCCTAAATGCAATTTTTATATAAATTTGTAATATTTTGCAATAGTTTAGTCTAGCTCAGGGGCTTTGGGGTGGGTCAAAGACCCTAATCAATTGTAATGGGTCAAGGGGTAGACTAAGGGGCTGCAAACCACGGTTTTCGGACCATAGAGTAGCGCAAGCTAAAATAGTATGAATAGATGAATAGATCGAGTCTAGAAGTAAGTTTTTGATAATTCTGAATGAGAATATTGGATCCGTGATACTTGTGTGTAGATTTTTCTGGGTAAGGGATCTTGCTAGTTGTGTGAGCAGAGACCCTAGTTCTGTTGTGTGCGGACCCCGCTGGCTATGTGTGTGGGTATGTAGAAGAGTCTCTAAGAGGAATCTGAAGTATTAATGAATGAGAAGATGTTTTTCTAATATTTGAATATCTCTGTGTTCTGTTATGGGTTGTGCTACATGGTAATTCCTTGTTATTTCTATATTATATCTACAATAGTAACTGCTGATTATAGATTAAGTGTGTACATGTAATAGATGATTAGAAGAACAATGGATGCATAGATATGAGTTATATTTCTCATGTTAAGTGATTACCTTATGGTTTATGGGATGTGCAAGTTATTTTTTTACACATATTGTTAAGGGTTCTGGTTAGGAATTTCTTAGCGCGGGCCTGTTTAGATCTGAAGGTGCCCACTTCATTAAATCTCTCTCTCTCAAGGTGCAAAAACCTGGTTCTAGCACCCTCCCATACTACTTTGGGTGAGACCTTGACCTGTGCAAGCAACCCATTTCCGAAAGGGCCAGTAGTATAGGGGTTTGTTGGTTAACCTCAAGTCCGAACCTGGGTTAAGATCCCTGAAACTAACAAATAGTCTTAATCTTGATTGACTGCACCTATTCTAATATTTCTAGATTCGGCAAATGTATTTCATGTACATGTGGATGCATCAGGAATAGCTCTTGGGGCTGTCTTTGTACAGCTAGGACAAGGAGACATTGATCATCCAGTTGCTTTTTCTAGCATGAAACTCTCTAGCACAAAGTGAAACTATTCTACTACCGAACGAGAGGGACTGGCAATAGTGTATGCCCTGCAAAAATACATGCACTATCTATTGGGAGGATACTTTAAAATTTTCACTAACCATTTAGCTTTAAAATACCTATTCAATAAGCCTGTGTTGGGGGTGAATATTTGTATATCATTGCTACTGTTTTAGGAGTATGACTTTGAGATTATTGTGAAGCCCAAGAGACTAAATGTAGGACCTGATCACTTGTCTCGGATTGAGAGTGGGGAAGAGACAACTAGTTTGGAAGAAGGATTACCTAATGCACAACTGTTCGCTATTAAGGTGGTTGATGAACACTTTGCGTAAATTATTCACTTCTTGACAAATGGAACAGCCCCTACAAAATATGTGGTGCCATAGAAGAAAGAATTGGTGGCCCACACATCTAAATTCACTATAATTGCAGGACAACTATATAATTTGGGCATAGATGAGGTATTGAGGAGGTATGTGTTAGAACATGAGAGGAAAGCTATCCTTGCTTAGGCCCATGGACGAGTGGCAGGAGGCCACGACGCAACGAAAGCCACTGCGTAGAAGGTGATATGTGTAGGGTTATGGTGGCCCACATTGTACAATGATGCACAAGCATACTACCGAGCCTATGACACCTGTCAGTGAACCCGAAATCCCTCACACAGAGATGAAATGCCCCTGCAACCACAGATGGCCCTGCAGGCATTCGATAAATGGGCTATATACTTTTTGGGACCAATCAATCCCCCGGGAAAGAAGATTGCTGCACGTTACATCATTACTGCCATTGATTATGTAACCGAATGGGCGAAGGCAAAGGATGTGAAGGATTGTACTGTAGATACCGCTGAGCATTTCATATTTGAGCATATTTTAAACAAGTTTGGTTGCTTGAATATCTTAATGAGCGATAGAGGTATGCATTTCATTAATGAAACTATTGAAGCTTTGATAGAAGAATTTCAAATCCACCATGCGAAAAGCACCCCATATCACCCACAAGCTAATGGCGCAGTAGAGGCTTTCAACAAAATTTTTGAGAATGCGCTCACTAAGGTTTGTAATACCAATCATAATGACTATGATGTTTACATCCCTTCTGTGCTATGGGACTATAGGACTACATGCAATAAGATGACATGGAAGACTCATTTTGGGATGGTATATGGACAGGAGGCCATGATGCCCATGGAATATATTTCCCCTAACCTATGCATTGCAGCTTTCACAAATATGGCGGAAGCTGATATCATGGAGGAATGCCTGGCGCAGCTGGTTTCCTTGGAAGAATATCGGTTCATTGCTAGCTTTCATCAGCTTGTATAGAAGGCAGGTAAAAAATCTTGGCATGACCGACACATCCAACATAAAGTGTTTCAGGAAGAATAATTGGTGTTACTCTATGATAGTTAATTTGCGCGCCACCCAAGGAATTTTTGTAAGCACCGATTGGGATCTTATATAGTAAAAGAGATTATAGATGGTGGTGTGGTGCCCTTGGCCACGTTGCGCGGAGACTACCTTCGCAGGTACGTTAATGGAAGTCGTCTAAAACCCTATAGGGAAAACCCGATTCCTACCAAATGACTATATGGTCGGAGTATCAGCATTGAAGGAGCTAAACGTGCTATGAGGAGAAGGCGTAGGTAGGTATGACAGAAGCGTAGCAGTAGTGCGTAGGTAAGGAGGTGCAAAAAGGTGCGATTGAGGTGTAGGGGTAGTGCGCAACTAGAAAAACTAGCCATTGGAATAGTAAAACTGGGTGAAAAAGTAATTTTACCATTGGATGGAGTGGGTTTTTGGCATTTAATGCAGCAAGCTTGGAATATTTTTTGACAGTTTCCTCAATGGTAAGTCGCATTTAATGGAAATCTGATCATTTTTACCCATGGTGGCCTATAAAAGGATGGGCACCTGTCATAATCGGTTCCTTTGCTCTCTGAAGATTTCATGCGTTGTGTTTTGCTGTAATTTCTATGTTCACTTTATCTGCACAATCTATATGCCTGGGAGAGGTACCCCTTCCAACAGTAGTAATCCTGAATTTTTTTTTCGAGCCAGGATGATAGCCACTAACCCCATTGAGTCATGGCCTGTGACTTCCTCCACTAAGCCAGGGTCTAAAGAGGTCTTTGAAGTCACCCCTGAAGTGGAAGAGGTTGTGTTCACACCGAAAAAGGGGAAAGGAAAGGGACAGGGAAAAGGGAAAGAAGATGGCAAATAAAAGGGCAAGGAAAAAGCCACTAATTGGGCTTTAGTTAAGACATGTACCTCCCTCAGGATTGTGCACTCACCCCCACAGGTGCCCCAGGCACCCTCCCCTGTGTGCGATCCATCAAAGCACCCCATGACAGCTGAAGAGGAGGCCCTGATGGTAGCACCACTCTCTTGGCTACCACCTTATGTTAAGCCGTGCAAACCAATGGTGTGAGCTCCTAAAAAGGTCGATTTCGTCCGAGAATATCTCTAAATGTCACTAGTTCCACAGAAGGTCCCTCTCATCGGAGAAATTTATAGTAGCATACCCTTGGAAAAAATTGATGACCATGACTTGGCTGATGAGGAAACCTTTCCAGATCTGGCTCCTGAGCTTTATTTGGAGCGGGTACTGTACGGAAACGTGCTGACGGTCAAGTCGATGCCTTGGGCACGTGGATTACATGTCTCAAGGCTCTTGAACCTATTTTTCATCCCCTATTTTGGAAAATACCCTATCACTACTATGGTAGTGCAGCAGATACTTGCCTTGATCCACGATGGCTGCCTCTAGATTCAAGGCCATATCCCTATTGATGTTGCGCTAATCCACAGGATCACTGGTCTTCCCATGAAGGGGCCCCATACCATGAAAGGAGTTACAAGAAATAGTATTGAGATGAAGGTAGCTACGGCTGTCTGGGAGAAGTATAAGGTGGAATGAGACAAAAGAGGCTTCCTAATCAATAGCATCGCTGACCCCAGAGTGTGAATGGGCACTCTCTTTCTCGGTTTTAAATTGATGATGAGGTGTCGGCCATCAGCTGTCCCTGCGCACATCATCTAGCTAGTAGGACAACATGATAAGGGAGTTAACTTTAACTGGTGTCAATACCTGTGTGAGGAGTTCCTTGCCAATGTGTACGAAGTGTAGGATGCGGGCAAGCCGTTCTGTTATTCATGGTTGTTATTGTTGATTTCCCTAGTAACCTGGGAGACACCTGAGGATGCAGTGCTCCTCGAACTTGAGCCTGGCATATGTGAAGGAGCGCACTATGCCAACCTATGGGACTCTAAGAACCCACAACGCATTAAGGAAAACAAGGTTTTTTGGGTGTTGTTTGAAGGTGTGCCAGCGGCAACGATACAGTCCACCTCGCGCTTGTCACTTGCTGTATATGAGAAATATAAATGCATTGTCGAATTTCATGTCACCATGCACAATGTGAAAAGCAGGGCATGCAAGGATCCTGTGTGGTACAACCTCCCTTATATGGTCACCGAGGCAGAGTTAGACCAAGCCATAGCCACATTCTCTCCTGCATGGAAGATAGGCCTCAAATCTACCACTTCGGTCACTACAAGCATATCGGATAAAGATGCAACACCAAAAGATATTGTCCCACCAAGCACAGTGAAGGAAGCTAAGTTACGCTCCACTAAGAAGACGGCCACCAAGGGGCAGAGTAGGAGACATAACATGATGTTGAGATCGGAGGAGTTGGGGGGGAGGGTGTGGATCCCCCACAAGGAACAAAGCAGACTGGCAAGCCTCCCAAAGGTCAGCAGAAGAAACGAAAGGGTGACAAGTCCAGGGGAGAAGCCGCCGCATCCAAATATCTATGGAATGCCCTAGAAGATCAACACAAGGCCATGGTGGAGGCCATGCAGTCCGGGCTGCAGGTGCTACAGCTGAAGGTAAACACACTACAAGTGAGCATAAACCAAGCGAGGCCGATTCAAGCAATCCTAACAGCCACATCCATGGTCACATCAACCAAAAGTAGGATTTTCCCCTTCCCAGGCGCAACCTTGACCATAGAACCGTCAGCTTTGTGCACACAAGTCTGAGCATGCATAGAGGTCAGCCTCGACATTGCCAGGATCATGAGTGGATAGCTACACGCTCTCCACTTGTTCATATCTGCTAAGATATAGTGTAGAGAAGCGCATGCACAACAATAATTGAGCGATGCATAACAGAAAATTGCTAACAAGGCTGCCAAATCTGCCGAAGCACAGGCAGCACAGCACACGACAGTCACATAGGGAGTAGAGTTAGAGCACCTAATTGACTGGTTATGTGGAGAAATGCCTGAAATAATTCCTGTCTTTTTTTTTCCCCAGGCCAAGATTGAGAGCTTGGTGGCTACATTGAAGGCGTCCAGAACCGAAGTGTAGACCATTAAAGCATACCTCGAGCACCAGATTGTTGCGTTGCAGGCCAAGCTGCACCCTGAGACCCCTCCGGAGGTGCGAGCCCAGAGAGCTTCTCTGGTTAAGGAAGAAATTGGAATTATTTCGACACACATCTCAAAGGGCTTTAAATTGATGGACACTACTATGGAGTTGTGGTCAACAGTGCAGTGCGACCCCCTTCTCCAGCAATTCATTCGGGAGTTGCGCTAAAAATAACAGGAAGTCAAGCAGCTGGAAGTCACCATGCCAACCCTGGTTGTAGCCCAATGCCTAGCATGCCTTTGCACTAGTCATGCACTAAGGGACGAGATCGAGGTGCTTCACCATAAGAAGCAAGTTCTCAGTGATCATCTGAAGCCCTGGGCAGATGAAGCACTGAAACTCTCGCAAGACCTTGACACAATTGTCAAACAGTTGAATCAAACATTGGAAAGTGTCACTGCAGCTACTGAGGGGCCGACTTCAAAAAATTTGGTCGAGATCGCACAAAATGCAGCTGCGCAGAGTGAGGGCGTCCTACCACCTTTTTCCACTACCCTCGAAAATCTCCACAACAAGATAAAGAGCCCACTGCCACTGTGATTCGGGACAAGTTGTCCCAAGTCACAAGATTGTGTTGGGGGCCTATTGGAGTGGGGTCCCATGAATGAAATTTTGATATAATTTTGTAATATTTTGTAATATTTTAGTCTGGCGCAGGGGCTTTGGGGTGGGTCAAAGCCCCTAATGAATTTTAATGGGTGAAGGGGTAGAACAAGGGGCCGCAAAGCACAGTTTGTAGACCATAGAGTAGCGTGGGCTAAAATAGTATAAATAGATGAATATATCGAGTCTAGAAGTAAGTTTTTGATAAGTATTAATGAGAATATTGGATCTCTGATACTTGTGTGTGGATTTTTCTAGGTAAGGGCTCCTGCTGGTTGTGTAAGTGGAGACCGTAGTCCTACTGTGTGTGGACCCCGCTGCCTATGTGTGCAGGTATGTAGAAGATTCTGTAAGAGGAATCTGAAGTATTAATGAATGAGAAGACGTTTTGGTAATATTTGAATATCTCTATATTCTGTTATGGGTTGCTTTACATGTTAATTACTTGTTATTTCTATATATCTTTGTAATAGTAACGACTGATTATAGATTAATTGTGTACCTATAATAGATGATTAGAAGAACAATGAAAGCATAGATCTGAGTTATATTTCTCCTATTAAGTGATTACCTTATGGTTTATAGGATGTGCAAGTTATTTTGTTACACATATTGTTAAGGGTTCTGGTTAGGGCTTTCTCAATGCAGACCTGTTTAGATATGAAGGTGGCCACTTCATTAAATATCTCTCTCTCAAGGTGTGGAGACCTTTTTCCAACACCCTCCCATACTACTTCGGGTGAGACCTTGACCTATGAAAGCAAGCCATTGCCGAAAGGGCCAGTAGTACAGGGGTTTTTTGGTTAACCTCAAGTCCGAACTTGGGTCAAGACCCCTCAAACCAATAGTGGAGTACACAAAAAAGTTCTTGGAGCTATTGAGGTATGTACCATATCTATAGGATGAGTAGGCTAAATTTTAACGATTTGTTAGTGGTTTTCCGTTATAATTTAGAGATTGGATTGAGTATGATGAGCCTCATACAGTTAAGAAAGTCATTGGGAAGCTAAAGCATTGCTATGAACAGTCAAAGCACAAGAATGAGTCTTAGCAAGGATGGAAAGGGAGGGAAAAAGGTAGAGGTAAATGGAAAATGAAAAGAGAAAGGACTTATAATGTAGAAGGGAAAGAAAATGTGGCACCACAAAAGAAGTTTAATGCAAGTGGAAAGGGACATATGCCACAACAACAACATAGATCACAATAAAAACATGGAGGTAATGGTACAAGACGATTGGAGTATTGGACATGCAGTGAGGAGAATACTAAGAGATATTTTCCACAAAATCATGGTGGTAGGCCTAACATATACAGTGCACAAGAGGCACAGACTGTTTGGGATGATAGGCAGAGCATTCATCATACTTATGTAGCAATGGACAACATGTAGGAAGACCATGAAGCTTCTATCATTGAGATGGATGGTAAGATTTGTGATCAAGTTATTTCTATTTTGATTGACCCGGGATATAATTATAGCTATGTCAGTCTTGACTCGGTGGATAAGTGTGGTTTGAGTAAGGAAATGCATGCAGAATTTTGGTTAGTGCAATTGGCCACATATATGAAGAAAAGAGTTCACCATTAAGTAGGAGCTTGTGCATTTGAGTTAAATAGTATGACTATAGAATCACACTTGAACATATTACCATTGGGTTCATAGAATATGCTATTGCGTATGGATTGGTTATACCTTCACAGGACCAAGGTATATTTCTATGACAAATCCATTGAGTGCTTGGATGACAAAGGGGAACCAATAGTTTTACAGGGAAAAAATAAATCCACATCAGTTAGGATGGTGATAGCCATGTAGGCCAAGCACAATCGTAGGAAAGGGTCTGTGATTTTTGCAGTTCATATCTCTAGTGAAAAATTTAAGGAGGTTGAGGATTTAGATTCCTTGAGTAGGTATTCACTTTTGTAGCAGTTTCAGGATGTGTTTCCCATAGATATTTTAGTTTCCACCTCACAAGGAAGTAGACTTCTCTATTGAGTTGGTTCCAGGGGCATCTCTAGCATCAAAATAACCTTACAGAATGAGCACACTTGAGTTGGTAGAATTAAATTTGTAGTTGAAATAGATGCTTAAAAAAGGGTACATTAGGCCAAGTGTTTCACCATGGGGTGCACCAGTGTTTTTCGTGAAGAAGAAGGATGGAACTCTTAGGTTATGCATTGACCACATGTAGCTGAACAAAGTCACCATCCAAAACATGTACCCATTACCGAGGACTGATGATTTGCTTGATCACTTGAAGGGAGCAACATTGTTCTCTAAGATTGACCTGAGATAAGGATATCATCAGGTACGTATCAAAGAGAAGAACATCTACAAGACCAAATTCAGGACCAAGTACATGAAATATGAGTTTTTTGTAGTTCCATTCGGTTTGACTAATGGCCCAGCTACATTTATGTGTTTGATGAACAATGTGTTGCATTATTATTAGGAAAATTTTGTTATTGTATTCATTGATGGAATTTTGGGATATTCTAAAAATGAGGAAGAGTATGTCGAGCATTTGGAAGCAGTGTTGAGGTTGTTGAGAGAGCCTTAGCTGTATGCTGAGATTAGCAAAGGCAGTTTCTTTAAGGCTGAGGTACACTACTTGGGACATGTTGTCTCCAAGGAGGGAATTGCAATAGATACGGAAAATATAAGGGCCATCATGGAGTGGTTAGATCCTAAGAATTTATATGTGCAAGATTATTCATGGGATTGATAGGTTACTATAGGAGGTTCATCATGAACTTCTCACAGATTTATTATCCTATTACATTATTGTAAAGGAAAGGTAAGAAGTTTGATTGGACAAAGGAGTGTGAGGCTAGTTTTTAGTAGTTTAAGTAGTTGTTGACACATGTTGCAATGTTAAATATTGTATATTCGGACAAGGAGTTTGTAGTGTGTACAAATGCTTGCAAGAGAGGACTTGGTGGGGTCCTTATGTAGGATGGATAGGTGGTGTCAGACTCCTATACCAATAGGTGTCATATTTCATGATTGACTTGATGAACTATGTAATATGTTCATACCTTTTTCTTGCTGCAAAGGTTCTCCATATTCTCAAAAAATAAAAAAATAAAAAAATTCAAAAAATGTAAAGAGGGTATACCCTAAAAGAAAAATCAAAGGGTGAAAAAATAAAATTGGCCAAGAAAAAAAGTGAAAGAAAATGAACCCCACCAAAAGAAAGGCCAAGGAAAGTGTGCAAGTCTAAATGCCACTACTTTTTGCTCTGATGTAATAAACAAATTGTGTGCAAATTGTATTCTACGCCACAATTTATGAACAGTCAAACAGTTTAAGCTTGGCTATTCCATCTTTCAATTTCATGTTTTAGAGATAGAGAATAAAATCTACCAAACTGTTTAATCTTGGCAGATAAGTAGATAGGTAGAGTAAATAAAAGGAGCTCAATAGTTTAATCTGAGCCCTTGGATGTAATAAGGTTAGAACTAGATAGATTTTCAGATGTAAAAGAAAAAGTGTGATAAGGGTTTTCCAGTCTAAGTGCACCCTAATAAAGAAGAAAAAATGGTAGAGTAAAGTAGGTAGGGTAGGTAGATGATGTTGTAGAATTGCATGTGATGGACAATGACTCTAAATGTGTTAATATTTACTTTCATCACAAAGTGAAAAGGCAGACACTATACTGGAAGAAATTCAAAGCAAAGCAAAGTCAAAGTTATTAACTTCCCTTCTCATCTTCCCCTAAAGATTTCACTAATTTCCCCTAAGTATTAAGGTATTTGAAAATTAGAGGGGCTCAAGGCATTTCCTTGACTTTTGGAGGAACCGGACCCTCGGCCCAATAATTGGAAAAAAATAAGTACTAAAAATCATTCATCATCACACTCACTCACTTCTAAAAAATCTTTTCCTAAGTAAAATCCTATTTTACTTAGAAAATTCATGCAATATTCAATAAAAACCCTTTTCATACAAGCATAAGTTAAATACATTATTCTGATGTTTTATACTTAGTGCTTTAACTCATATCCATATTAATTTCTAATTTATCCCTATGAAAATAACCTTCCCCTATTATATATAACTCCTTCTTTATAAAATACCCAAAAACCCATTTTATTTTAATTTTAGTCAAAGTATTTTATCCCCACATGTTTAAATAAAAACCCCCATTATACTCCCTTTGACTAAAATATATCTTTATATTATTCCCGCCCCTATGGTAAGCAAATCACTATGGTTTAATTACCATATAATAAAAAATATATGAAAAAAACCCTTTAAACATATGTTATATGTGTTTAAAACAAAAAATAAACCCGAAGTTTAATTTAAACTAAACTTCAAATAACCCATCCCTTGCGCATTTTCTTCCCCGATCCCCTGTCGTAAAAAGGGATTGATTAACCCTCCAGGTTAATTAATAACCTCTCCCGCCAATAAGAACGCCCCCGATGAGATTAATTAACAAATAATTGAGTCGAGCCCGCCCGTTAAATTCCCGTCATTTCCACGTCCCGATGACCGTCCGATCGACTGATCCAAGATCTACGGCTATTATCGATATCGGTGGCCATCCGCGTCCAAACGATAACCTGCGATGGCCAAGCGGTTTTATCAACAGTGCTCCACCACACGTCAGTCATCGTATGGAATCACTGCCATTCCGTCCAAAACCACCTTTCCCCAAAAGCGGTGCGATGGAAACCACTTACTGCCTGTCCTCTGTGACGAAGCCTCCGTACCTGCTGATGTCATCAATCAAAATCCGCTACCCTTTTGACTTTGTAAATAAAAAAAATACGTTCGCGTAATTTTCATTATTTCGTGCGCTAACCAGTCTCCCATGTAACAAATTTCAAAAATCGACGGTCGAAGCTGCCAACTGTTACCTTCCTGAAAACAATTGCTGACAAGTAATTCAGAGTTCAGTCTCCATAGTGTGTACCTGTTTAATCGCTGTTCATTTCCCGTAAACAAGTATTTACTCCAATTTCCCGTTAAACTTTGAAAAAAGTCTTGATTCTGGTTTTAATTCCACACCAAAGTCTGAAAAGAACTTCAATTTGATCTGTTTTAATTCCCAGAACTGCGATTATATTCCCAAAACTGGTAATTGTGCCCCTTTTCACAAAAACCCTAAATTTCCATTTCTGAATCCACAAGAACCAGAAATGGAAGTTCCTGTAGCTCTGAATGTCGTGCCCCTCAATGCCCCTCACAAGGACTTGGATTATTTGCCTTTAGCCGATATGGATTTTCAAATTAAGTACCTGCTTCTCAGTGAGAATCCTCTTCGAATTTTTTGCCTCTGCAGAGACAATTATTTGAATGGTTATGACATCTTTGGACTTTGGGAATCTAATCTTCCCATGTACCTTCTCCCCTCAGTCCATATTTTTCCTGAGTTAATCCATTACTGCCATGCAAAATATGATCCGGACCAACGAGAAGTTTTATCTCCAAGTCAAAATGTCCTTTTCCCAATAACTTCTCAGTCCATAAATGAAATGCTACAATTCCAACCTGGTCAAGCCCTCACTCCCCTGTCCTTGGCTGAATTACTTGAGAAATCTACTAATTTATCCCATGAAGAGTTAAACCGCCTGTGCCAAACCTTCATGTTACCTGAGCATCAGCCCAAGGGCCCTCCCCCTTATGGGTATACTTTTTTCACTGAGGAAGGTAGACTGATTCTGAACATGATATCTTTCATAATGGGTTTCAATACTAGTGAGTATGTTGACCAATTAACCCTAGTATTGTTATCTATTTCTACCCCTGGACAACCTCCTGCTGTCAAGTACGATTTTGCATCTTATATTGTTGACAAAATCCATGATCAGTTCATGAGATTTGGGAATGAGAGAGTGTTCAAGTATTCTTCTGTCATATATCACCTCATGATTTACTTTCAATCAGAGAGTTTCCCTTTTTATGTTAAGAAACTTGATGCCAAAGGGAATCCTAGGTCAGTCATCTTTTGGTCTGCCATTACTCACAATTCCCCTGATTCTCCTTATTCCTATAATGAGTTTGTTGACCTTTTTGTTCATCCTGCAACCAAATTGTTGACAGAAGTCTCTCCTCCTAGGGTAAATAATGACATCAAGAAAATCCTTTAGCTCTCAAAGCAGTACAAGATAGGTGATTGGTACCTATATCAAAACCACACAGAGATCAGAATATATGGATGTGAATTATGCCCATTTAATTTTCCCAAATATGTCCCAATGAGACTCTTTGCATTAGAGTATTTTAGGCAGATGAATAATTCAGATATAGTTCATTTCTGCAATGCAAAGAAAAAGGCTCAACTCAGGATCAAGAGCCAATTAGGTCCTTTTATTTGTAACTCTAGGGAAGCTGGAAGGGAAGCCGAAAGAATTTTAGAAGACTATATCAGACTACAAAAGAGTTTTTACTGGGTGCCTTATGATCCAAACAACTTTATCTGTGATAGAAGAGTGAAAAATAAACTATCACCATACATCCATCACAGAATCACAGAAATAGAACAATATGCCAATATGGATGAATGGGTGAAAGGGACATTGGTTGAAAAAGATAGTGAGCAGGTCAATGTTGAGAATGTGATGAAAGATATTGAAAAGATACTTGACGTAGACTCTTTTGGACAGGTGCAGATAGCAGGTATTGGTCTTTCTTAGGCTGGGACTTCACAACGAAATTTGCAGGAGATTAGAACAGTGGCAGTAGAATCTAAAGGAAAAGAAAAGGAGCCTGATATACAAGTAATTGAAAAATTCATAATGATAGAACAACCTAAGACTTCTAAAGGATAAGAGCAAGCACATATTCCTCCTACTCAGATCAATGAACCATAAATTTCAATTTTACAAACTCCTCTGAATATAGAAAAGGTCAAAAAGAGAGAGGTTGAATCAGCTACTCCTATTGGTGGCTCCTTTGAACAATAAGGTATTAAAAGGTAGAAATTAACTCCCCTCCCAGAAGTTGAATCAGTTCAGGAAATCCCTGATAGCCAGGGAAGAGAAGACAGTCAGCAAACAGGTACAGGTAGTGGGACTTCCACTAATTTTCAAAGAAAGGAACTACAGAGGCAACAAAGTGCAGAGATATCTTCTTTCAAACCTCCAGTAAAAGATGCCTGGGACATCAAAATAAAATTCATCAATATTAAGGCCAGG
>CM076582.1:88910094-89066251 GCA_034641835.2 Pinus albicaulis
TGCACTGAAGATGCGGAGGCACTATATTATTAGTAGGAGGTTTGTACTGATGAGTGATTACATTGAGTTGAGGTACTTGTTTGACCAGTTGAATCTGAATGGTAGGCAAGCTAGATGGTTGACCACGATCAATAATTTTGACGTTGGTATTAGGTACATCAATGGAAAGGAGAACAGGGTTGCAGATGCTCTTAGAAGGAGGGTATAGGTAAATCACATAGCAGCGATGATCTCCTATGGGATAGAATTACAAGATAGGATATTGGAGGCAAGTGAACATGATCACAAGTATATGGATACTATGCACAGGTTGCAGCAGAGTACGGGTATAGGTAGTGGCATAGGTAGATGTATAGGAGTTGGTACAGGTACATGTACAGGTGTTGGTATAGGTACAGGTATAGGTACATGTACAGTTACGTGTTTACAGGATTTGGACTATCGTCTCACAGCAGATGGGTTGGTTAGATTTAGAGACATGATATATGTACCAGATGATAGTGATCTCAAGAAGATGATCTTGAGGGAGCTTCATGGGAAACCATATTCAGGTCATGCAGACTACGGGAAGAAATATATTGCAATGAAGATATTCTACTATTAGTCAAATCTGAAGAAGGATGTGGCAGATTTTGCAGCTATATGTTTGGATTTTCTGATGGTTAAGGTAGAGTGTAAACATCCAGGTGGACTTATACAATTGATTTTGATTCCAGAGTTGAAATGGGAGGTCATTTCGATGGATTTGATCATAGGTTTTCCTAGGAAAACAAGGCAACATGATTCCATCATGGTTTTGGTGGAGAGGTTGAAAAATGTTTCACACTTCATTCTAGTGAAGACTACATATTGAGCTAGCGATGTAGCATAGGTGTTCATCAGAGATGCAATCATATTGCATGGTGTTCCAAAGAAGATTATGTTGGACAGAGATACAAAGTTCACTTCCAAGTTTTGGAAGGATTTGCTTGTTTTCTGGGCCCAAAGTTAGCCTTCAACACAACTTATCATCCAAAAAAATATGGAGAAATTGATAGGATCAACAAGATATTAGAGGATATGTTGAGTATGTATGTGAAGCATCAACAGTGCAAGTGGGAAGAATATCTTCCACTGGTAGAGTTCACCTACAACAACGGGGATCATGAGTCATTGAAGATCAATCTGTTTGAGGCTATGTACGGGTAGAGTTGTAACACTCCCATCAGCTCGAGTGGTCTGGTTAACAAGGTATTGATTGAACTAGAGCTGTTGGTAGATACGGAATAGGAAAATGTAGGTGATCAAGAAGAACTTGAAGGAAACATAGGATAGGAAGAAGAGTTATGCAGAAAGGAACATGTTGTTCAAGTATTTTCAGGTTGTGGATTAGGTGTACTTGTGTATCAAGCCAAAGAAGAGCTCCTTGCGGATTGGATCATGTGAAAGTTGGCACCACAGTTTTTTGGACCCTTCAGGATCATTGAGAGGACCAGAACAGTGGCCTATCGTCTTGCACTTCCTTCCACAGTGAAATTCCATGATGTTTTTCATATATCTTTTCTTAATAAGTATGTTAAATATGTTGATAATGTGATTGATTGGTTTGTATTGGAGGTGGAACCCGATGGAGAATTCGAGTCGGAGCCTCAGTGTATATTGCAAAAAAAGATGCTCATGCTCTGGAATCAAGCAATAGAGAAAGTTAAATTGAAATGGAAGCACTTTGGGCCTGATGAAGCTACATGGGAGATGGCTGATTAGATGTGGGTCATGTATCCTTCCTTGTTTTCCGGTTGAGGCAAATAATTTTAGGTGTGATGTTTCTTTTTGTTTGGCATATGTTTTGGTGATATTTTGATACATGTTTTGATGTGGTGTTTGGGTATATGTACATATGTATATGGATGTAAATAGCACCATGAGCTATGTGGAGAAATTATCCAAAGGGATTCTACCAACCTTGTAATGTACTAAAACAAAATAATGAATCCTTTTACAAATTGCAGAAACGAATTTCAATCGCACAATCACATATCAAGTTAGAGAAAGAAATTATCAATCGCACAACATAAGATGTATCTGGGGAAAAAAACTACTCCAAACCCTGCTATCTTTATATCACATAAATTCAAGATCATGAAACAATACAATTTTATTTCCCTCACTGAGAAACCTTTGCACTCTGATGAATGTCTCACTCTAATATAGGAAAAATTGGTCCAATACCTAACAAATTCTTAGCCTCTGTCTGACCAACCTATTAGTCATCAGTAATTTTTTCTTTTTATAGATGACTAAATGCTCATCCTAGATTTCTACAAACAAAATTCTTGAATATTGTGAGTTTTATAAATCTAACTACCTTCATTATCCTTAGGATAAAGTTTTCACTACTTCACTACTTTATCATGTCATTATCAGCCTACCACTCCCAGAAGGCCCATCATGGGCTCATGCCACTCATATTCATCATTTTTAGCCACCTTTGACCTTAGCACTTTGTTTTTCCATACCTAACCCCTCCACTTGCCACCTAGGGTCACAAACCAACTTCCTCCTTCTTGGGTTTCCCAAATGCCTCAAGCATTAATAATCTCAAAAAAATATCTGTAGGCTCTTTAGATAAATCAATTACATTGGATTTTGGATCTTGAATACATAAAACTGTCAAAAACTCTGTTTTTCATACTTAAGGACCCTAAACCAAGCTTTCAATGAAGGGACAAGCCTAAAGAGCCTCCCACTAGGCCACTAGGGTTTCATAGGTTGTAGGTTTTTTTTTTGATGTTCCAAATCACTGTTTTCTTGGGCTAAGAAGATGAATGAAATGAAAAGAAGGATAGCACATGATTTTCCAAGATAGATAAAAAATCCTTCAAGGAAGGCCTCCTTGGTCAAACACAAATTCTGCAAAGGACAGCTGCCCATTTTGACATTTCTGCAGGAGTGTCAAGGTGGCTATCAGCAGAAAATTAGGTAAGGTAAGAGGCCAACTCCTCACTAAAGGAAATCCACAGAAAATAAGAGGAAGAAGCCTATGTTAAAAAAGAATCAGGGTTTTTAAGGACTAATTGGACTAAAACAATGTTTCCAAGCAAGAAGCCAATGCAAGGTACCACAAGGACAGAGGCACATCAGCAAATAAAAGCATGAATTGAATATTTTTAGAAGTTATAAATAAAAAAGGGAAAAAGATGAGGTGAACTAGATAGAAATGAATGAACTTGAAAGGGCTACAGAGAACTTAGAAGACAACACTGAAAATTCTTCTCTAACAACCCCAAAGCCTAGGGTTTTGGTAATATAATCAAATAAGGTGAAAGACAAGTTTGGAATCCATGATAGAAGCAAAGTTTTCCTAAGAATATCACTTCCTACAAACATTCCAAACTCATTTCAAGGGGTTTGTCATGATGAAGATAGGCAAAGAGGGTGAAATGAAGACTAGGAGTCCCCATCATAACAACAGAAGTTTTTCATAAGATCTTGAAGGTGAATTCCATGGTTTTCCAAGGTAACACTGCTTCACTTCCTCAAAGGGAAAGAATGCAAAGAGTATCAGTGTGAGGGAGATCAAGTTTTCAAGTGCAGTCAACTGCTATCAAATGGTCAAAGGAATCACAGCATAGGGTTGAGGTTAAAAATGGGATACCAAACTGATCTTGAGGTCACTATTATGAAAGTTTCAAACACCATAAAATTAGACAGAGCTAAAAATCAGTACATCATAGGCACCTGCAAAGAAAAAACAAAAGTGGCCAAAGGGAGGTGGCATGCCTAAGTGTGAAGACCATTTGATTGGTCAAAACTAATTATATCATGCCTAAAAACAATAATAAAGATGAAAACAGGTTTCTCGGTCATCCATCAAGCAAAGGGAAGTTTGATCTCCAAGGCAAGGACAAAGAGATTTTTTAAAGGGGTGCTGCCACCATTTAAACGCCTAAAAAATTTGTGGAAATGGTCAAAAGACAGAAACAACAAAACACAGTGAAATTTGGTGATTCAAATAGCCATCTACAAAACAATTTTTGAAAGCATCCATAGGCCAAAGGAAGTCAGAGTTCACCCTATCAGAAAGATGAAGAGAAATAAAGAAAATGATCAGGAGGAAAATGTACCATTTTTGTGTTTTAAGTCACCCCCTGCAAAAGGAAAAAAGGATATCAGTGAAATAACACAAAGGTTAAGAAACATTACAAAGTGGGTTTGGCTAAGATAAATTGTTTGCTTAAGACTATAAAGGGTCAATTCACTTTTCACTTAGCTCATTATGTGTTGAGGAGAGCAAAAAACCCTTCAAAAAACAAATTCTGAGTTTTCGGTAAATTTCTGGGCCAAGTTACCGGTGTTGCGCTCAGAACCCAGCGCTACGCTCACAGGACCTGGTGCTGTGCATAGAAAGGTACTCGCAGTGCAATTTTTCCACTGCATTGTGCATATAGCAGGAAGCACTACGCTTATATCCCGGTGCTAAGCACAGGAAAATCCGACGCGCCTAGGCTCGACTCACCCATTTTTCGGCCTGGCGCTACGCGCAGAAGGTGACCCGACAGGCTCGGCGCTACGCCTAGGGGCCGACAAGCCTGCAAAATACATGCAGCTCTATGCCTAGAGCACCCGACTCACCCAAGGCTCGGGCATGCTATGCAAAGAGGCCCGACTCGCCCATTTTCTACCAGTGTTGCGCCCAGACAGAGACACGACAGGTCTTTTCCTGCCCGGCGTTGCGTCCAGAGGTTGGCAGGCCTACACGAGGCGTGTAGCGCTACACGTAGAAGGCCCGAATCGCACAGTTTCCTTCCTGACACTGCACTTATGTAGAAAATCCTCGAAACTATGAAAGTTTTTGCCAAAGGCTCAAGGAAATCACCTCCACATTGCCTTCAAGACCTGCAAGCAAGGTTAAATTGATGAGAAAGGAAGTAGCAATGAACAGTCAAGTGAAAGTGAGGGTAAATATGACTATGAGGCCAAGCCCAAAGGATGATGAGGGTGAATGATGAATTAAGTCAACAAGAGGTAGGAGACATAAAATTAGAGGAGGGTAGTGGTAGTGAAGACAATGATGAAATTAACAGTAAGAATGGGTCAAGCCAAGGTGAGAAAGAAATTAGAGATAAGGTAGAAGACATGGAGGTTGATGATGAAAAGGAGGTAAATGATGAAGAAAGTAGCAACCACATTGAGAATTATGAAGGTGAAGATGGGATGGACAGCGTGGGCACAAATGAGGCAGTTAACCAACAAACAGAGGATGATCTTACAAAAAATGAAGAAACAACGAAGAGCCCTAGAGACAGTCGAAACAATGAAAATATTGGTCAAAATAGAGATGAAAGAAAGGATGAAGAGGGTTGTTCAAATGAAGAAGATGAGAAAAAACATATGAAGAAGATAAAAAGAGACCTTGGCCTACACACTATGCCTTGAAAACCAAACTCACTAGTGCCAAGCACAAAGAGGCCCTCATTGAAATTCAAAACACTAAAATGAGGAAAAGACTAAGTAAACCTTGAAATATTGCCTCAAGATTTTCTATAGGATTTTTAAACCCCATGAGAGAGACATCCACCAAATTTGAGAAAATTTTGACAATTTTCGATTTTTTGTGAATTTGGAGGCCTATAAGCGCAACACCCCTAGCGCTACGCTTTTTCCTCAGACATCCTCAGAGGGAAAAATTTACATTTTTTTATTTCTCATGCCTAGTACACTATGCTCACCAAGATTTAGAGCATTTTTTTTACCCCTCAAAAGGTCAAAAAACACCTCATTTTCTACCTTTTTGCCTCATTTTTAGGCTTGGCACTGCTCTCAAAGAAATGTTGGGAAAATTGACTTTTGGACAGGTTACAGGAGCTCAATCAGAAAACCAATGGTAGATTTAAAAATTAGACTCAGCCAGATTTCCAGCAGGTCATCACAGGGAAAATTTCAACATCGGGAAGGCCACCAAAACTTGGCTGCAAGTGGGCCTATTTTCTTCCTGTCAAGGCGTTGCGCTTATAAATAGTACTTTGTGTTTTTGGCCAAAAGTAAAAAAAACACACTCATTTCTTGAAAAATTATTTTTTAATGTTTTTTGAGGAAAATCACTCTAGAATTAGGTGCTATAAGTTATTTTGGCATTTATTCCATGGGATATTTTGTGCCTTGGGCCTTACATGGTCTCTTGGGCATTTATGACATTTATGAGTGATTTTGACATTTTACAACCCTATCGAGGATTTTTTCCCTCCTTTTCTAGATAAATGGAGCATGATGGTTTCATTGTAAATGTTGGCATTTGATGGCTCTTTGGAGAAATACATAGTCTTTTGGAGGTTGAAGAGAAATTTTGTGTTGTGGAGCTTGTGAATGGCTTGTTTTGCTTGTTGATGATGGAGGCTTGCTTGTAGGATCCCTGAGCTTGGTTAATGGTGAAGTGCTTCTATTTCAGTTATTTTTTTCTCATGTTTCATTATGTTTCCATCTTTCTATGTTGTAATAGAACAAAGGATTTAGACTAAGAAATGTTCTTCAAAGGCACCTTAGCTCTGTTTGTTCTTCATTGCCTCTATGTTTTCTTCTCTTAGGACATTTTACTGAATTTTTAATCTCTCTCTAGACCCCCTGAGCTTTTTTATCTCATGAATGGTTTAATACAATAGATATATTAGATGTTTTATGGTTATCCATGCTTGTTTGATATCACTAAAACACTATTTTGAGGTCTCTCTTTGAAGTACCATTTCTCAGGTTTGCCAAAGAGGCTATGTTTTGATCATACGCTTTGTCCTCACTTGAAAAATTGTTTCAAAGATCATCATAGCTATGATCAATGATGTTTAGGCGTTCCCTCTCCTTTGATTAATGTTATATGTGTATCTTGAATGTTTTCTAACCTTGAAGGTGAAATCACTAGAAGTTAAATGAGTTTCTCGCCTTCTATATTTCATTAGAATGTTTGTCTTGAATGCTTATTTGCCTAAGTTGAATCAAAGAGTTACTGGTTTGCCCTGTTTATCGATTGCTTCTTTATGCTTATGTATTTAAGTCCCTTCTTGTTAAAAAGGTACATGATAAAGGATTCTTGATTTCCCTTTACCCTACCTTTGCTCCCAAACTTGATGTCCATCTCATTTCTTGTAAACCTTGAAAATCTGTTGACCAGTGCTAGATTTTCCTATGATGCTCCTCGATCCATTGTTCAAATTTCCATGACATTTATAGACTCCATAGCCTAATGAATTGAATATTTCCTCATTCGATTTATTCTACTTGATCATCTTACCACACCAAAACAAAAAAACAAAACCCTACACTTAAAAAATAGCCTAAAATCAAAACCCTAGAAGCAAACAAGTTCACATTATTTGCACAAATAGAGAGAGCCCTCTCTGAGTCCAGGAAGGCTAGGTCTTAGGACTCCAAAGACTGGTATGATGTTACCCTGTGCATTTGATCTCACCAATCTAACAAATCACGGGAACCTAACATAATGGTGATCACGGTGGGACCTTCTGAGTCAATAACCATATAAGCATTCCTTAGGGCTTCAAGAACCCTTATTACATCGCATCTATTGACTTATCACCAACTCATAGCCTAACACAATTGGAAATCAAGGTGAGAGGCTTTCTGATATTAGTGACAATCTAAGCATTCCTTAGAACTTCAGAAATCCTTATCAAATCATAGAGAACTCAAACTGTTAGCCAAAGAGTAGAATCTAGCAGTTTCACCATCCTAGCAAAATTATGACTCAGCTATAGGACACTCATAGAAACCTTACGGCTACATAAAGGAACTCAGAAAACCCCCAAACATCCCTAGATTGGTTTTTTGTCAGTTTTTGGTGGTGGACCATAAACATACATCCTTAAAAAAACAAAAAAAATATCCACCTGGCAACTCCACAAGCCTCCAGTAGGCCTTCTAACTTTACTAGTGTTCTTAGATTTCCTTAGGATTGTGTCAAATCAACCCTGAGAAGTTTAGAAGCCTAGTCACACACTGTGTGAGTTCAAAAAACATTAAGAGAGGTCAAATTTCTGAAAACAACCACAAACTTTAAACCTCTCTATACCTTGGGTTTGAAATCTGGCTTCATAAAGGATTAGTACCAGATGTCACCCAAACCCAAATCGTCCCACTATAGTTGATGACCCAAAAAATATTTCGTGGAAAAATTATAAAAATGGAAACTCAACTACTATTAGGACCATTCATAGAGCAAGCTCTGCCCCTGAACATCTTACAGCCTTGCAAGACCCCAAGTTTGACTTGCACCATACAAGAAACCTTTTCATAACCAAGTCACAAAGTGGGATTGACCAGGCTGACCTTGAGCCTTTAGATTTTCAACAAAGTTCAAGCAGAGAAGCCTCTCCTTCCACTCCTCCTAACTTTCAACTTCTCCACCACTTTAGCTCTTTTCATACCAAATATGCTCAAAACCATTTGGCTGGTCCAAGTACCTCTAGCACCCCCATCCACACATCCACTGTTCAAACCACTCCACTTCATCCCCCACCCCCTCTCACGAACCCTCCCCTTGTAAATCATCCTTGGATCCCATTCACTCCCATCATGGTAGCATGGTATGCCCCCCTGGCATTGCCACAACCTTTGTTACCTTTTCCACATGATTACCAATCCAAAATCCCTCACTTTAACAAAGCTAAATCCATCACTACCCAACATCATGTGGATAGGATAAATGATGCTTTTGATTACATGGAAATACAAGAGGAAACCATTAAAATGGGGATATTTGCACAAATATTAGGAGGAGAAGCCAAAAAATGGTTCAAGAGCTTGACTCCTAACACCATACATGATCTCCCTTCCCTTTACTAGACATTTATAAAGAAGTGGGAAATCAAGAAAAAGCCTCTCCAAATCCTCTTAGAACATAACAAACTTAAGAGAAATGTAGGGGAAAGTGTCCAAGACTATTTTATCTGGTTCAATAGTGTTTACAATGCCCTCCCACCAGACATGAAACCCCCACAAGGCTTAGCTTTAGCAAAATTTCCAAAAGGTTTAGATCCTGATATGGAATATCAACTAAGAGAGAGAGAGAGCCCCTAACTTTAGACGACATGCAAAAGGGAGCTATAAGTGTAGAGGCCAACCTGATTGAAAAGAGGGCTAGGATGAGATCAGAGAAGAGAGTACCTACAAAGATGAAACAATGGCCTCAACCTCCTCATCTGATGCCAAGGTTGACAATTTAGTGAGGGTAATGGAAAGAATGATGGAAAGAATAAACTTGAGTGAAAGAACACCTCCTAGGGAAAACCAAGAAAATCCCCAAAACAGAAATAGGAATCCAAACTTTAGAAGAGACCCTTCCCTAAACAGACCAAGAGAAAATGACCAACAAATCAGACCCCCTTTCCAAGACAATTATGTAGATGAAGAGGGAACAGAGTCTGAAGAACTGATTGAAAACCATGTAAACTTGATAGGTTCTAACAATGAGGGTGATGTTTTTCTCACCGAAGAAGAACAACGTTTCTTTTCCTCAGATCAACCTGAAACAAACCATTAGGAATCTGAAGATTACCAATTAGAATTTAAAATTTCCATATTGGAAGTCCATAGGAAATATGACCTTAGGAGAAAAAAGAACCAAGAAAACTCCAAAAAGAACAAAGAAGACAATATTGTTAGGAAAACACTCCTAAGAAGACAAAAAAAGTACCAACACCATGGCTAAGAAAACTGATCCAAACAGAGACAAAAATATCCAACCAAGTGGTGAGACAAGCTGCCCTAGTGCCTCTACTAGTGGCTTTGGGAAAACTATTTTATCCAAAGCCCCAAAACAAAATCAACAAATTAAACTTGTAGAAAAAATTATGGCTGATAAGACTGATGTGAATATGTCCAAAACATAAGTGCCTTTCAGTTTTGAGGGAGATATTGCTAAAATCAAGATCACTGTTGGGGCCCTTGTTTTGAAATTAAACAGCTTTTGAGTTGCAGTTAGTACGTGGTGGGACGCAACCACGGTAGGTAGAGAGATGTCAAGGTTGCGAAGGAGTAAAGGACAGGTGGAACGGATGTTGCGGGAGCATGCACAAATGGCAGAAGAGCATGGAAGGAAACAAGCAGTAGAACTCTCGACTAATAGAAAGAAATAGAAGACAGCCAAGCGAGAAGAAAGGGAGAACTGTCAGTCGCGCTGGCAGCAGAACAAATAGGAAATCGACTAGTGGAAAAGGGGGTTGGCTCAAACGGGATTAGGGAACAGGAGCTGTAGGACAACTTTGTTCATGTTGTTTTTTTCTCTGCCCTCTTGTATCTCTGTGCTTCTCTCTGTCCAATAGGACCACCTTGTATTCTGTTCTGTTTGAGCTCATGCTGAGGAGCCTTGTAATAGCTTGTCGCTGATAGTTGATTCATAATATAATTAGAGGTTTTTGTTTTTGATATATGTCGTGGTCTGGAATGAATGGTTTCACTAGTAATTTTAATTTTTATTCATTGTAAGTCTGAATGCATTCTCGAGAGATATCTTTCATGGAATGTTGCGTTTGTTTAGACCTTTTTCATAGCTCTGATTTATCCATACCAATGTTGTTATGCTGATACCGATCTATTCCCTACCTTAGTAAGGTCGCGGCATGCCTCGGGTGAGACTCTTAGCTCATCGGAGTGGGGTGAAAATGCCGGCGTGGTGCTAGACTACAGCGGAAAACCTTGTTGGCCCTTAACCTGGACCCGGGTCTTATCTGCGAGACTTGTTTTCTTTCCAACAAATGGTTCCATTGCCGGGACCTGAAACTTCATTTGGGAGCTAGATCATGGTATCTCGAATCTTCGAAAGAGAAATATGAAGTTGGGGGGATAACCACCTAGATTAGTTTATCACTCAGCAATCCAAGCTGAGACGAGAGAGTGGTCAAATATTTGGTTCTTTTTTCTAAATCTGCCAGCGACGTTTATGAGATCTTTTGGGGAAAGTTCCTGGAAGAACTCTACAACTGGTTGCGAGGGCTCCAGACCAAAGTAACTAAAGGAAAGTCACGGAAGGTAGATCGCAAGTGGGTGCACGGATATCTGGTGGCCCTTCATCAGTTAAATACCGAGTTGACCCGAGCTGTAGATTATTGGGTGGAATATACCTTGGACGGATACATAGTGGATTTTGCAATGGAGTGCTACTAATCCTTTTCAAGGGCAGAGGATATATTCAGATCCGGGTTACGAGGGAAGCTACTGAAGGAGATCCCATTGTGGATTAAAGCCTTGATGGTAGATGAAGGACTAATGGGGTTCCAAAAATCTGAGATGGAAGAGTAGAACTCTGGTGCTAGGGGAAGGGACGGGTGAAGAGATGCTACAAGAAGTGAAAAAGGGGAGTGGGAGTATGATGTTTAGATCACTAATAGGCTAAGGGAACGATGAGCACATCGGAGGGCGCAGATTGCAGAGAGATGGCGAGAAAGGGTGATAAAAGAGTTGAAAAGACAGGAAAGTGGTCGAAAGGACAAAGAGGAGGCACGTCAGATGACGAAGGAAGTGGAGAGTTAGGTGGGTCCCCAGAATATAGAGGGGACCGCTAAAGAAGTTCGGTAGGTGTGTAGGAAACTAGCCCAGAAGGAAAAAGGAAAGAAGTCTAGCGGAGAAGATGCAGACGTGCGCCCCAAGGAGACGTCCGATGTAGAGTTGCACATCGCAATGGAGCAACTATTCCAAGAAAGGCCGACGTTCATATACAAGGTACTCCCATTCCCCAAAGTTCAAGTAGCTCTAGTCCCAACCTTCCCCTGGTGCTTTACCAACCACTAAGTGAAATTTTTGTCAAGTTGTGTGAATTAAGTAAGTTGCATAGTATTCAATCTCCAGCAGTAATACATACTGGTAGTAGAATTGCTAGTGGTACAATATCACAACTAGGAACCAACAGCTTCATTTTAGTAACTCCTACTCAAGTGAACATGGCGGGATCACTTACTCGGTATGTAGAGTTCTCTGGGAGGGGTAACGACAATGTCTAACAACACTGGTACCTCTGCAAAGCCATATGGAGGGCATGACAGACACCAGATGTGGGGAAGTTGATATAATTTCAAACCACCCTTAGGGAGAGAGCTCTATGCTAGTTTACGAAGTGGTATGAAGCTCATCAGAATCCAGCAATGGTAGATGTGAAGAGGGACTTCATTAAGGATTTCAAACTGCCCCAAACAGACCAGCAGGGTCTGTCAGAAATGTGGGAAATCAAGCAGCGGGAAGGAGAAACTGCTTGAGATTTGATGCGGAGATTCAAGGATGCGATTGGAAAACTCAGCTATCCAAACCATCAGAGGGATTGGTTCATCAAAGCTCTACTTCCCTTGACCAGAACTCCATTAACTCAATAGAGGATCAAGACATTGCAATATGCATTGGAGAAAGTAATGAAGATAGAAGCTATGGTCGGTTACCCACAAGAGTTTAAAGGAGGAGCAATGGTACATGACCCCTCTATAATGGGGTTGCAACATCAAATAGTGAGCTTGATGGATAAACTCAAGGAAATTCAACCGATACAGCAAGCAAGACTGAATGTATGGTGCACACACTGTCTAATGGAAGGACATGTGGTAACCGAATGTCCTCGGTTGTGGGGTCAGAATGGGGGGACATCAGCCGCAGGGGCATAGGGGGCTCCACCAATGGGAGGAGTGGTGCAGATAAACACCCAGGGAATATATCCACCACACCAAAAATACACGGGGTTCCCTGCGCAAATTTTTTTTACCACTACTGAATATTGTGAAATATGCAAGAACATGGGTCATCCACCTCGCCTATGCCCTATTTTGCAGAAGTATTCCACCATTTCGAATAACACATACTTTGAGTTTTGTGCCTCAACAACACACATCACAGAGCAGTGTAGAGCTCTAGATGCATTGGTGGAACGATTGGACCGGCCTTCATACTGAGCGAATGAGACTCCCCGAGGAAGAGGAGGTCGAGTAGGGGGTAGAGGTCTAGTAAGATGTTACAACTTTGACCAAGAAGGACACGTAGCAAGGGAATGTCCACTTCCTAGAAGACCCTAGTGTTCCCAGTGTCAGGTTAACACACACGCAACCGAAGATTTCCCTGAGCTCATTAAAAGATGGGAAGAAAGAACTAGACAAAGAGGAACAAATCTAGTAAATGTAGAGCCCAGGATAATGGAGACTCAGACAATGCAGAACGTGGAAATAGTGACATGAAGAGGCAAGACAATGGGGGAAGATACACGTACTATGGAGCTGATAAAATTGATCAGGCCAGCATCCCAAAAACCATTGTTCAAACCGGAAAGACAGAAGCAATTTTTCCAGGAAGCAGTAGATACATTCACCCAACTGGGAGGGAAAAAAGGTATTGAATTATAGCAAATATAGGAAACCAATGGAAGCCAACCCGATTCAAGTACTATCATTCAAGAATGGTTCCATTGTAATGTTCCAAAATTTGGATTGCACAGCAAGCTTGTGAAAATAACGCACTTCTTGGAATATTGATGTACAGAGATGAGTTTACAACCCTTGGATCCATTAGATCAACAGATCTAGAGTCTAGATCCAAAATGGGAGCAAAAACAAATCAAACTAGGTGTGGTAAACAGATCTCCCACCACCTAGTCCAGCTGGAAAACACCCTACAAGAGGGGCTACAAATATGCACAGCAAGTAGCTTCAGGAATAATGCAGTATTTGACAGTATGATCAGGAGGCCATCAAATATGATTAATAAATGAATGTACAACAACAAATCAGAAGTAAAGTGAAGCTCTTTCAATATACAGTAGATTACATGAGACAAGAGAGCAAGATGTCATCAAAAAAGAGAGTTATAACACATGCACATTTGCAGAAATGTCTCAAAAGAGTTATTTTTAAGGAGCTTCAGCAGCTGGAATTTAAAACTCAGATATAGGACAGATCTATAGACAAAACATCAGATCTATTTCAGATCTAGAAACTAGATAGTTTTCTTTACAAGATCCCCTTGGGGTTTTGACAAAAACATGCATAAATAAGAGTATATATGAGCTTCAAGTTGTAGATATAGAAAATGCTGCAGTAAATTATGAATATAAAATTTCATTACAATGGATCAAATATAAACAGAACATGGATCAGCAAGCTAATCCATGGATCACCAGGTGGAAGGCAAAACCCATCACTAGAGATCTCTAATCAAAACTATGCACAAAACACCATGAAGAACCTCATATCAAAATAACACAGTCCATCAATGGGAACAACGCTGTAGCTCAAATGACATAGTTTTCCCACTGCAAAATTATAGATATGAAGCACAAAAAGAAGAGGCATCCTTCCAGGAGGTTAAAAGACACACTCCATGAGAAGAGGCGCCCAAAACAAGCGAGATCTCTGCAAATCTAGAATCCCACTTGCTGCAGCTTGCAAAAGCAGAAAAACCCTCACTGGATCTGCGCTGCTAATGAAAGTAGAGCTTGGCCTCAAGCCTGATAGTGGATCAATTCAACAAATAATCCTCCAAGAATCCTCAAAGGAAGAGGTGAAATCCCTGCATAGGAATTTCAAGTGCTATGCAACACAATTATCCACTGAGCAGCAGAGAATAGTATTTGTCTAAGCAGACAAGATACTCAGAAATATGATCAATCAACAACCTTATCTTGTTGCCCTCCCTCTCCTTTTATAAGATGAAAATCCTTTGCAAACCCTAAACCACCTTGATGAGTTAGCCCTTTTCACATGAGAGGCCTCCTTCTAGAACTGCGCTATCCTTTTGGAGATGCATTAAACCTAGACAACACTGTGGATTTGGTCAAGGTTGACCCAGTCTTCAGCTCAAACCCCTTTCACACCTGCAAGTGATTATTTACATGGCCCTGATTTATATTTTTTCACATGGGCATTGATTTATTCAGCCTTTTCAGGAGTTTTACATGTCCTCCTTTATTCATTTATTCATGCAATGGAAATTAAAACAAAAAATGAACATTCCTCTTAGCTAGGGCTAAGTAGGAACATTACATCCATCTATTCCTGAAGATTGTTAAAAATGCACCAATTTGGAACAACTAAAGTAGAACCTAGAAGGAATGGTGCAAAAGAACACAGGATCAAGAAAATCATCTGATGCAAACCAGAAGTATGTACAGAGGGTGAAAAGAAACAAAAGAAGAACAGGAAAAGAGTTCCGAGTAAACACCCAACTTGCCGGTTACCATATTAAAGACACCATGCTTGATTTGGGATCTGATGTCAATATTTTACCAAGAAAAGCCTGGGAAGCATTAGGAAAACCAAGGTTAACCTACTCACCAATCCAACTTAGGATGGAAAACCAGTACTGCATTATGCCCATAGGCAGACTGGAGGAAGTTGAGGTTGATATTGCAAGAGTAAAAACATATATGGAATTTGAAGTCATCAACATCATGGGAGATAAAGATCCTTATCCTGCATTGTTGGGAATTGATTGGGCCTTTGGAAATTATGCAATAATAGATCTAAAGAAGGAACTAATGAACTTTGAGGACGGGGAGGTCAGAGTCACTTAACCACTCGACCCGTATCAAGGTTTGAGATGCACAGAGACTGTAGACAACAGAGAATATGATCAGCTGATGGACCATATTTATCGAACGACCGCAGGGAAAAGGGAGGATTACATCAACCCAAAAACAGGGGGCTCTGTAAGCTGGAGGAGTATCCAGAGCTCAAAATTAGGCTCAGAGTTAGCTTGGGATGATTGGAAGCAAGGAGGGTATGAGAAAAATACAAGGAGATGTGCCAACATTGGAAGAATCAATTGGATCAGGACCGAGGTACGAGAATACCCAACCTTACCCAATATGAATGATGTAAACATTTTCATAACAAAAATAGAAGATAAGGTACCAGAAGGCCACAGGGTATGTAATGTTCCCAATTTTATGGAACATTAATTTTTTCCATTTTTACATAGAAGATGAATAAAATGGGTAGGAGACCCATTCATTTCTTGAGTCGGGAATAAAAATCCTCTTAGTGTGAAAGAGGATCACTTATAGAGCTGGATTTCACACCTCCATGTGTGAAAAGAGACTTTTGCAAAAGGACTAGGTCAAGTTTGACCAAGTCAAACTATGCAGTGGTAGGAGGTGGAAGGCATCTTGTGGGCCAACGTAGTGAGAGAGGAGGGAAGGCTTCTTGAGGAGGAATCTATCATGAGTGGGGCCCATGGAGAGGGAGCTCACATTGTTTAAAAGGAGGGCAAGGAAACCATTGTGATTCATATCGAGTATTATTCATCTTTGGTCCGTTGGACTTGCTGCAGTCTCTTGCTGTTTAGCAAGAATTGCTGGGGAGTTCCTGTTTAGGATTTCCTTTCCTTCTTGAATAGCTCTTGGAGGATTTCACTCCATCCCCATATCCAGACATTGAGGTCAAGCCTCATCTTTCTTCATCAGCGTGGTTTCAGCTGGAGATTGTGCAGTGTTGCTAGGTGTTGTTGGGGAGGTTTTCTACAACACCATCCTTGGCTATTTTTCCAAAGGAGGGAGCTTCCATTCCCTTGGGAGATCAGTACGGGAGGTTTATGAGCATATTAAACCATCTTTGGCACCAGGAAAACCACTTACCATCATTAGCAGCGCAGTCCCTCTCTTAGAAATCGTTATTCTTAGAGAGCATTTGCTGTGAGGGATTAGAAGATAGTTTGGAGGGTGAGATCTTAGGTGAAAGGAGCAGCCTTTCACTCTAGAGATCCATTGGAGAATATCTTGTCATTTATTGGAGCATCTTCAGCTTCTCCACCTATTCCCAGTTCTTGAGTTGCTGTTGCTACCCAACAACTCCGGCATTTTGTAGTTTTTCTTATTTTAGTCAATCCTTCTAGGATTGACTTGAAGTAGTGATTGGGAGCTTAGATCTTCTCTCCCAATGATTATATGAGCCATATATTTGCATATATATATATATATATATGTGTGTGTGTGTGTGTGTGTGTGTGTGTGTGTGTGTATTGACATGTGTTTAAGTAGTTGTTCCATATAAAACTGCATAGTTATAGCCTAGGGCTTTATTCATGTAGCAGTGCTCCTCATATTTTCCTGTACATTTCTCTTGAGATGTGTAGTGCCTTGCTTGAGTGATAATTTCCTCAAGGATTTGTATATATTATGCTACTATGATATAATATGATGGCTATTTGGATTCTCCGGTATTTTATGTGTTAATGTATCCACTACTGCTCCATTGGGGGTGTTTTACATATTGCTAAAGCTCCACATTGGTAATATCTTGAGATATTCCCAATAGTGTAGCTGTTCCAATATTGGGAACATTATAGGGTACCACTGATGGAAATGGCATTACAGTCCACATCTGCAAGATGGTGGAGTAATTATCGCAACTCGTTGTCGCAATGGGAAAAAGTTGCGGTAGCATTAAAAGCAAGATTTAAGGAAGAGGAAGGACCCCAGAGTAAGGAGAAATACCAAGGGGAATCAGACCCAAGAAACCATCTGAAGAAATGTGAGGAACAATGGAGAAATGAGGGATATCCAGAAGAATTGTGGGTACACTGGTTAATCCACCCTTTGGACTTAATTCCATAGGCCTGGTACCTAACGGAAGAGAAGAAAAGAGGGACCATCAAATGGCAGGAAGTTGTGGAAAACTTCACATAGTGTTTATTGTTTGAAGGAAAAACAGAACTAGTTACACAAGCTTTGCAGGCTATCAAGAAGGTACTGTTCTTCCCGGATATTCAAAAGAAGGATGAGCAGTCGCTTCAGTACCAAGATGTCAGACAAAAGGTGGCATGTCCAAAGATAAACAATGAGATGGATGATGACAATCTGGAGGATCTTAGGCACCTGTATTTTGAAGAAACAGAGGGGGAGAGGGATATCAAAGAAGAACTGATGATAGAATGAATCCATCTGCTACCATTAAGAACCAAGAAATTAAATATTGGAACAGAAGACAAGCCTAAACTATCGATGATTGGAGACTATTGGGATGAAAAAGCAACTAAAGAAATATTCAGTCTGCTGAAGGAATATGAGGAATTGTTCCCTTCATCAGTAGTGGATTTAAAGGGCATAAAAGGGGATATGGGGGAGATGTGGATAATATTGAAACATGATGCAAGGCCGGTGAAACATAGACCATATCGTCTGAATCCAAGGGTGAAGGAAAAGGTTAAGGTAGAAATTGACAAGATGTTGAAAGTAGGATTGATATTCCTGGTAGAGGAAGTGCAATGGGTAATTCCTATAGTTATACATAACAAGAAAGAAAAGTATGAGTTACGAGTTTGTGTAGATTACAGAAGCTTAAACAATTATTGTATCCATGACCCATTTCCCACTTCATGTAGTGACGAAGTCCTAGACAATGTTGCGAAGAACGAGGCATATTCATTCACTGATGGATTCTCAGGATACCATTAGGTAAAGATAGCAGAGGAAGATAAGAAAAAGCCATCATTCACCACCGAATGGGGCTCTTTCACATACAATGTGATGCCATTCGGATTGAAAAATTCACCAGCAGTATTCTCCTGCATCATGATAGCCGCTTTCTGAGAAAACATCCACAAGTTCTTAGAGGTCTACATGGATGTCTGGACCGTTTATAACATACTAAAGGATCATGCAATGTTTTTAAGGGTAATTTTCGATAGATGTCGACAAATGCAGATCTCGTTGAACCTGAAAAAGTGTATATTTGCAGTGCCATTTGGAACATTGCTTGGGCACATGGTATGTACCCAAGACGTTTGCATAGACTTGGCCAAAGTAGTGGTGATAGTCAACATGGAGGCACCAGAAACAGTAAAAAAACTGAGATCACTACTGGGCCACACAGGTTACTACTGGCGATTTATCTGAAACTACGCAAAGATAACAACCCCGTTAGAGAAGCTTTTGAGGAAATCGGAACAGTTCCAGTGGATGGACAGTTGCAGGACAGCCCTGCATACCCTAAAAGAAAATCTGGCGAGTGCGCCAATATTAGTTCACCCTAACTGGGACAAACAATTTCATGTACACATCGATGCTTCTAGCATTGCGCTTGGAGTGATCTTGGCTCAAAAAGGAGACACTTCAGTCGATCACCCAGTATATTTTTCCAGTCGCAAATTGTCCACAGTAGAATGAAACTACACCACAATAGAATGGGAGGCATTGGCAATGGTGTACTCTCTTCAAAATTTCCTCCACTACTTGTTGGGAGGTACATTCAAATTTTTCACAGACCACTCAGCGTTGAAGTATTTACTAAACAAACCGGTCTTAGAAGGGAGAATCTGCAAATGACTCCTACTCTTTCAGGAGTTCATCTTTGAAGTGATCGTAAAGCCTGAAAGACTGAACGTAGGGCTTGATCACCTGTCCTGACTAGAGAATGGAGAAAATGGAGGATCTCTAGATGATCAGTGACCAGATGCTGATCTTTTCAGAGTGGAAGCCATCCCAGACTACTTGAACGACATAGCATCCTACCTCATGACAGGGTAGAGCCCGCAGGAATATACTTCAATACAGAAAAGAAACCTGGTAGTTTGAGCTACAGAGTATCAACTACTAGCGGGACACTTATACAATATGGGGCTGGACTAGATTCTTCGAAGATGTGTCCTGGACCATGAAAGGGAAACTGTACTATGGGAATTCCATAGTGGTGTTGTGGGAGGACACGTGGGAGTGAAACCGATGGCAAGAAAATTAGTACAAGCAGGTTTATGGTGGCCAACAGTGCATATGGACAACAAAGCATTTGTTAAGAAATGTGACGTTTGTCAACGGACAGGACGACCATCCCACAGAGATGAGCTTCTGCTGCATCCGATAAAAGTACTGCAGCCATTTCAAAAATGGGCAGTCAATTTCATAGGACCAATTACACCAGTTGCAAGACAATCACAGGCAAGGTACATCATAACGACGACAGACTACCTGAAAAGGTGGGCAGAAGTAATGCCAGTAAAAAATTTCACAGCAGAGACTGCTACCAGGTTTATCCTTGAAAACATAATCAGCTGATTCATTTTCCCAAAGAGCCTGACCAGTGACCAAGGTACACACTTCATCAATGACACCATTAAATCCCTGCTAGAAAACTTCATGATATAGCATCATAAAAGCAGTCCGTATGACCCACAAGCCAATGGTACGGTAGAAGCATTCAACAAAATACTAGAGAAAGGCCTAACAAAAATATGCAATGCACAACGGGATGACTGGGATGAGCGGATACCAGCAACTTTATGGGCATACCGAACAACGGTAAAGCGACTGAATAACCAGACACCATTCCAGCTAGTGTATGGGAGAGAAGCAGTAGTCCCAGCATAATTCATCGTACCTAGCCTCCTAGTCACAACCTCACTCCAAATATCAGAGGAAGAATCGCTAAAGGAATGACTGCATGAATTACAAGGCCTTGAAGAAGAACAATTTTTGGAAGAATTTCACCAAGCAGTACAAAAGGATAGACAAACAGCTTGGCACAACCGGCACATAAAGCACAAGACTTTTCAGGTCAGGGGAAAAGTTCTACTTTACGATAGTAAATACCAAAAATTCCCAGGGAAACTACAGATGCATTGGCTAGGGCCATTCTATGTGATAGAAATCAAAGATTCAGGCGTAGTTCGGTTAGCACAACTGGACGACCAAGTTCTGCAGGGATGGGTAAATGATGCACGCCTAAAGCCCTACCAAGAGTAAGTCACTCATTTTCAATTTCAATAACTCTCGCAACCGAGAGGAGTCAGTAGGGTAGAATATTATCAATAACTCTCTTGCACCTGAGATGAGCATAGATAGGATTTTCACTTTAGAAAACCAAGAAAATAATAAATAACTACAGTTGTGTTGTGGGGACTGCAACGCAACCAATTGTGGTCGGGGGAGGGTAGCGTCCAACGTGTCTGTTAGGAATCTGTAATTAGCAAGATTAGAAAAGTCCAATCACAGAAACAACATTATTTCAACCACTTTGGGATTCTAGGATCTAGCCTTCCTGAATCCGGAGAGGGATCTCTCCAATAAGTGCAAATATTTGGATTTATCTTTGAAGTTCGGGTAATGATATTAGGCTAGTTATGAAATCCGAGGGTTTGTTTTGTTTTTGGATGGTTGAGCACGATTATTGTTTGAGGGAAAGTCCTAAATGGAAAGAGTTTCAAAGGTGAGAAGCTGCAAGCAATCAGAGTAAGCTTTGGCCAAAAAGATAGATAATTGCAAGTTTTAGTCCATTGGGCTATGGAGTCATAATAGGGTTTAATTGGAGCAGCAAGAGGCAAGAGTGGTCCATGGGGAAAGTCATCTATGTCTAAGGATCTCTTTAAAGTTTGATTTATGGAATGAAATGATACAACAAGAAGGGGAATTTAAACAAATGAAGAACAAAGAGAAGCCCAAGATCTGGTAAGTACTTTGAAACTAGCCAGCTTTTGACAGACACTTAAGAAAGACATGAAAGTAAACTAGGATCTGGTATGTACTTCGAAACTAGCCAGCCTTTGATACACTTTCAATAGAAAACATTTAAAAACAAAGGGAAACTTGAAGGCAACTGTTGGAGTAGAAACTAGTGGGCCGGGCTCACCACAAATCCTCTCTTAGCTCTGCTTTACTTGGTAACTTTCAAGACAAACACAAAGATAACAAAGAAAGGCCTAATATCTGGTAAGTACTTTAACACTAGCCAGATTTTAACACATTCTAAGGGAAACTTTCAGACAGTCTTTTGGGATAAAACTAGGACTAGGGCACACCATATCTTCCTTAGTTCATCTCTACTTGACATGAAATGAAAATAACATTCAAGAACAATATTTAGCTAAGACAGGAGGACGAGGGAATGCCAAAATTCCTACTGCTTAAACTGAATTAAATCATTCCTAAATAACACAATTTGGAATAAAACATACAGATAAAGATTTTTAGTCAGAGAAGGGTACTGATATATAGTAGGTCCTAACTCTATGCATGCTGTTCTTTATAAGAGAAGATGAACAAAGTGAAAACAGAAGTAAAATAACAATTTACAATAAGAAATAACATCACCATCGACATAGACCAGGATCCCATAAATCATCTTGTATTGATGCTCCAAACCAGTTACAGCTTTAAGTCCAATGCTTTAGTTTAACAATCCTCTACACTTCCCAGACTAACTTATCTATCACAAGCAGAGCTCCAAGAGCCAGTGAACACTATTTACAAGTAGAAGTCTCAAGCTCAAGTATATTTCAAAGTTCAGCAACCAACAATTTCTCATCTTCTACAGAAGTATTTATAGAAGAATGAGGAGGTGAGATTTGATAAAAGATCTCCCAAGATAATTAATACAGATTAATTACTTCTCGGCCTTTGAGGGGCTCGATGGAGAAGTTTACAGGTGTTTGTCTGTATTAATGTTCTACGCTTAAGATTAAGCTCGGTGGGAGATTTTGTTGAAATTTGAGGCTCTGTGTCATGTAGTAGTAATTCTGTTGATATTTTGTGCATTAAATTCCTTAGCAGAATTAAATCTTCGGCTGCACTGAGGCAAATAGCTTCGTTTGATCAATAACTTCGGCCTCTGTTTGAATGAATTGAGGCACAGGTGGCTTTGTGGTAGCTGAGAGGAATAAATTTGCCTCTCATGTGGTGGTGGAGGCCTTTCTATTTGATAAACACTTATGATTTTCTTTAACTGTGTTTTGATTTGGAGGATTAGGATTTTGATAATCAATCTTAGCCATAATCCCCATATTTTCTTCAATATTTTGTTCTGTTGTGTTTTGTCTTTGACACTGATACTCTTTTAATTTGATTTAAATAACACTGTGTCTTGTTGATGTGCAGGCCGCGCAGGGCTCATATGGCATCAATGCCTCATGAAAAATTGACGAGACGTGGAGTTTGAGCCCTGCGAATGGCTCCCTTTGATGACTCAAAGGCACAAGAATCGTCATTCCCGGCCTTCGGATTCTCTTTTAATATAATGGAAAACCATTGAAACCTGCAAAATATGAAACTTATATTATAAAATCCTAGATTATTGGGTAAACTGCTTCAGATGGCGTGGGAAGAGAGCAGGGCCGTTGGAATGCATCATCCAACGGTTGGGATTCATTAGAGGCGGTCAAAAAGAGAGCGGAGGAAGAGAATAAATCAAATTGGTCGATCGCGCGGAGATCGACGGTGGGGATTAGTGGAGAAAAAATAAAGTGGAAAGGCGAAAGGTGATGAAACCATGAGGGAAAGATCTGGGACCGTCCGATCTAGACACATGGACGGTCTAGATCCAATTGGAGGATCGCAATCGGCGGGGGGGAAAAAAAATGTTAAAAATGCACTCGAAAAAAGATCCAATGCGATTGAATGTAGACCGTCGATCTGCAGATCAGATCGACGGTGGGAGATGCATCGGGAGATCATGATCGGCGGTTTTGAATAAAACCTTTTAATCATGCCAACAGAAAAAATCCGATGCGATGATTTTGGGGCTGTCGATCTGCAGATCAGATCGACGGTGGAGGATGGATCAGGGACGGCTAATCGGAGGTGGCATGAAATGGAAATGCGCCCATCAAAAATTTGTGATGCGATATTGTGCGGGCCGTTTGATCGGCTGTAGATCAACGGTCGATATCGTTTTAAACTTTGCATTGGCGGAAACCCTTTGAAACATAAACAACCCAAAAATTTTAATATAATACAATTTTTTGGCTATCGAGCGGGTTATATATGTATGAAATGGTTAGGCACCCATCTGCGGGGCCTTGGGATGTATGGAATATGATGGGCCACGGGGCTTATGCATATGAGGGCTAACCGGAATCGGAGGTAAGGCTCGGGCTTTTCAATCTAACCATTCAGAATCCTCCGATGCGATTAAGCACCTTGGGACTTTAACCTTTGGTCCTGGGCATGAGTTGTATGAATGAAGTGGAGGGTGCGGATTTTAATATGACGAGCTAATCGCATCGGAAGTTTTGATGCGGTATTTTCGATCTACCCATTTTTACATTAAAAAACATAACTCCGGCTCATTAGACCAAAACTTTGGGTAAAAGGGTTTTTTGATTTACAAAGGAAAAAATGAATTAGGAATGAATATTTATAATTTTATAATGCTCGACATGTGGGCACAAGGGTTTATGAAGCGATAATATGATCAGGGGATATGAAACAGAGGGCTAATCGCAATCGGAAAACTTTGTGAGGCAAAAAGACTTGCACGCTGCGTTTTGTTTCGATGCATTAAGCGCTTGGATGACTAGCACTTGGTTCCAGCACCAAGGCATATGGAGGGGAAGTGGTTAGGACTTAGCCCAAGGGGGCTTAAGTCTTTATACAAAAATACGTATTTTTCATGAAATTTTTCAAGTTTTTCAATGGATTTGGGGGTTTTGGCAGAGTTCAAAAAGGATTTTTAAACTCTGTAAAAAGGATTTTATGAAAGGGGAAAAGGGGAAAATGAGAAAATAGAGGATTTTATGGGGAAAAAAGGAATGAAAATGAAGGTTAGTTTTGAGTGGAGGGAAGGGGAAAATGGATTTTTATAGCAGTCTTTCTTCATGGAAAATAGCAGAATTTCAGAGTTTACAATGGAAACAGTAGTGAATATTTAGAGAAAGGACATGATGCTTTCAAGAGTCTTCAAGAGATAAAAATGTTTAGCAATAAAATTTGTTCCTTGAAGGCTCCAAAAATTTTTTAGCCACCTTTTGCTATAACAAATTTTATAGGTGGCTAACAGTGGCTCCACTTGGGGATGGTGCTTCTTGAAGGCATCAAGAACTTTAGACTTGCATTCTCTGGGAGGCTGACCTGTGCCTCATCCTTTGGGCTGATTTTATTTACTTGAATATTTTTATTTTTCTCTTGAAAATCTTAGCATCCATGAAAGAAAATGGAAATACATCAAACCAAGCTTTCTACCTACCCAATCCTACTGATCTAACATTTTTTCTTCATTTAGAGTGAACTTGGATTGGCAAACTCTTTTCACAACATTTTATTCTTTTTGAAAGCATAAAACTAATCTAATTATACTCCTTATTTCTCCATGGACTCAGTTTAAACAGTTGAGTCCATATGATTCTCTACCTAATCTACCATTTGTTGGGATTAAACAGTCTAACAGATTTTTATTCTCTAATTTCTACAACAGAAATTTAAAAGCATACAAGCCAGGATTGGACAGTCCAACTTGATGCTAATCTATGGCATAAAACAAGTTGCACATAGATATTATTTTGCAGAAAATTAAAAACAAAAATGGAAGACTTAAGATCTGAAAGTTTCAAAGCACTTCCTTCATCTTTTTTACAGCTCTGTTTTTGCTTCTTGTTTGAGCTGTACTTTCTCTGTTCGCTGGTTCAGGTTTTGAGCTAATTAGAACCAGATTTACATATTTTTTTGACTCAAAATTTGAAACAGATTTGAGTCATTCATATTTGGAAACTTAGGTTCAGATTTTGAGCATGTTTGAACCTTTAATTTCTATCCTAATCTATCTACTAATAATCCAAGATTAAACAGTTTGGAAAATCGAATTCACTATCCTATCAGCAGAAAATTTAAAGCTAATTAGTCAAGATTAGGCTGTATTACTAATTATAAGTGTGCTTTTCAGGAGTGGCATTTAAGCTTGCACACTTTCAGATTTGTTTCTCTTTTTTGGCATGGAGCTATACTTTTCTTGTTTTTAAAATCTGTCCTCTTTTCGTTCTTTCACTGTTTTTGTATTTTTGATTTTTCTAACTTTGAATGCAATGGTGGATGAGATATTTATAATGAGAAAAAAGATAAAAAGGCTTTAAGAACATGAAATGGATCAAGAGAAGTAATTTTTAATCATCCTGCCATTGACAGGACCCCCAAACAATTCTGCTCCATTCAACTCTTGTAAGAAATAGGCATTGGTACCAACAACTGAATGAATAGAGTAAGGGCCAAGCCATAAGTTGTAAAATTTTCCATGCTTGCCCTTGTCTTCCCTCCTTGAGTCCCACTTTAAAACTTTGTCCCCAACTTTGAAATTGCTAGCCTTTGTTCTTCTATCAAAAAGCTTTCTAATGTTGATATGCTTTTGCAATGCTTTGTTATAAACCTCCTCTCTGGTTTGCTGAAGATGAATTGTTTGATTAATCCTTCTGATCATGTCATTATCTTCAGTTTGCAATTCTTGAATCAACTTCATAAGCAGTACACCAAGGCTGGTTGGAAAAATTGCATCAGTACCATACACAAGTTGGAAGGTGACATTCCAATAGATTTCTTCAATGTCAATCTATCAGCCCAAAGTGCATGCACAAGCTTTGTGTGCCAAGAATTCTTGTTGACCTCCAACATTTTCTTGATTATGTTCACTAAACTCTTGTTTGAGGATTCTGCGAGTCCATTACCTTGAGGGTAATAGGCCGTGGGATGCCCCAGTGTTATCTGATACTTGTGACAGAACTCAACCATCCTCTTTGATCCAAATTTTGCTGCATTATCAGTGATGATCTTGGTAGGACAACCAAACCTAGAGAGAATATTAGTCTCCATGAATTTTATGATAACAGAATCATTGGCCTGCCTACAAGGAATGGTTTCTATCCATTTAGTGAAGTAGTCTTTGGCAGTGAGAATCCATCTATGCTGAGCTGAGGAAGGTGGATGGATCTCTCCTATGAAGTCAAGTACCCACTATTGAAAAGGGGCTTCAACAATGATTGGATGCAGAGGCAGAGGTAGCAGCTTTCTTTTGCCTTCAAAAAGTTGGCACTTATGGCAAGCAATGATCATTTTGTGTACATCATGAAAGAGAGTAGGCCAATAGTAACCAGCCCTCAAGATTTTGTTGGCTGTTGTTTTCCGGTATAGGTGGCCTCCACACTCCCCTTCATGGAACTCATGCTTAAATTCTCTGCATCAAACTCAGGCAAAAATTTAAGCAATATACCACTTGCATTTTTCCAATACAGACATCTATCTATAATGCAATAGTTTACAACTTTCAACTTTAAGAACCTTGCCTTTGTTTTTGATAGACCGAGAGGTGTATTCAAATTAAGCAAAACAAAAAGAATATCATCATACCAAGAGGAATTCATAAAATGATCTTCGACAATGGGAGTTGAGATTTCCTCTTGTTCATCCAAAGCATTAATCATATTAATATCAAGAACTTCAAAATTGGATTCAGCCATTAATCTAGCTAGACCTTGGCCTTTGATAAGATTAGTGGGTTTTATCTCTAAATCATACTCAAGGATAACAGCAATCCACTTACCTCTCTTACCATCTGGGTCCTGTGTTAGAATGTCTTTCACAACTGACTTTGGGACAAAGGAAATGATGTGTGAGTGAAGGATGTATACTCTGAAGTCTTTCAAAGCCTTAACCAAAGAAAAGGCTTGCTTTTCCATAATGTTATACTTCAAAGGGGCATCCCTCAATGCCTTGCTAAAGAATGCAATAGGTTGTTCTTGTCCTTGTGGATTTTTCTATAAAAGGACAACAACTATGGTATGTTCTGATGAAAATGAAAAAACATAAAAATCTTTTGAAAAATCAGGACTTATTAGAACCAGTGTTTTGGTTAACGCTTGTTTCACCAGCTCAAAGGACTTCTTTGCTTCTGAGGTCCATTTTACCCCTTGCTCCTTCTTCAACATGTTTGTGATATTTCTAAGTAGCTCAGCCAAGTTGGGTATGAACTTTCTCAAAAAGTTAATTTTTCCAATGAAAGATTGCAACTCCTTGATGTTTCGAGGATGAGAGATCTGCAATATGGCCTCAATCCTCTTTGGATCTATCTTAATACCCTCTTCTGAAATAATGTGCCCAAGAAGTTTACCTTCTTGGAGGCCGAATAGTGTCTTCTTAGGGTTTAAAGATATTCCAAACTTTCTGCATTTCTCGAAAACTTTTCTTAAATGTTCTAAGTGCTCTTCATCTGTTTTTGAAAACACAGTAACATCATCAAGGTATATAATGATGAAGTATCCCAGTTCTTCCGAAAATTCTCTGTCCATGGCTCTCTGAAAAGTTGCTCCAGCATTCATTAGACCAAAAGGCATTTTCACATACATGAAAGTGCCCCATGGTGTAGTAAAAGCTGTCTTTAGTTGATCATCAGGGTTGACTAAAACCTGATTGTACCCTGAATAGCCATCTAGCAAAGAAATTATTTTTGAACCAACTACCCTTTGTAATATATGGTCCATCTTGGGTAAAGGGTAGTTGTCCTTGAGTGAAGCTTTGTTCAAGTCCCTAAAGTCTATACAAAGCCTAATCTCTCCTGTTTTCTTCCTTACTGACACTAGATTAGACACCCATTCAGAATATCTAATAGGGACAATAATACCAACCTCGTACATTTTCTTGATATCCTTCTCAACCAATGGCAGTTGTACAAGATTTATTCTGCGTAGCTTTTGTTTGAATATTTTTTGGTTTTCCTTGAGAGGGATTTTGTGTTGTATTATTTCAATGTCATAGGATTTAAGATCTTCGTAACTCCACGCAAAAACATCCGAAAATTCTTTAAATAGCTCTATGTATTTGAGTTTAATGTGAGCTGGTAAAGTCTTAAACTGTTTAATCATTTTCGGTTTTTTCTCACTGCCTATATTGCACTCTTCTACTTCAGTCTCTACAGGTTCTAGTTTTGGCTTCTTGGCCACATCGTTAAAATTGAACAACTCTTCTAAAGGGGCCAGACCCTTAGGCAAACTCTGATATTTAGACTGCAGAGTTTCTAACTCCTCTGTTTCTAACTCTGCATTCAATTCTGTTTTGTTTTCAAGTTTTCCAGATAGTAGATTAATATTAACAAGTTCAGGAGACGGTTCTTCTTCACCAAGGAAATTTCTTCACTGTTGCAGTCTGTTTCATAATCTGAATCTGAACTGTGTAGTTGGAATTCATTTCTGAATTGCATGAAGTCTTCTATTTGTTTGTCCCCGTTGAACACTTTCCAATATTTTTCGTTATCAGGAATGGTTGGTCTGAATTTAATCTGTGTTGTGTAGTCTTTGGTTTCATATGGCGTTAAGCATGTTCTAACTGCAAAGGCTAAACTGTGGGCCGCGTTATTTCTTTTTCTCGGGACAAAAATCAATTGGGACTCTTCGAAAGTTTCTAAAAGGTCCACGACATCATTTTGATAGGCCCTAAGTCTAGGATGATGAGCGTTATACTCCCTATTGACTTGCCTAATGATTAGTTCTGAATCCCCATGAACTTTAATTCTCTTGGCTCCTAACTTTTTCAACAAATGTAAGCCTAAAAGCAGGGATTTATACTCCGCTATGTTTTTAGAACACTAAAAGTTTAATTTACAGGAAATTATCTCTGTGTGGTTATTATCAGTGTTACAGATCCAAACACCTACACTAGCGTTAGTTCTAGTGCATGAACCATCAAAATACATACTCCATAGAGGACTATTTTTGGTTTCATCTGTTTGGTGATTATCATATTCAACTACTGTGCTTTCTGATTGATCTTGAGTATCAGAACTTAGTTGAATTCATTTCATTTCCTGAGGTTTCTCGTTAAGTTTAGGAATGTTTTCTTGACTGCCAAGGTTAAAATGCAAAGGACGAATGATTTGTAGCTCAAGACCTGTGTTGGGTTTGCTAATGTTTTCAAATGCAACAAATTTTTTTGACACCTCTACATTGTGTACATCCTCCTCTTCTCTATTGGCCATTAATTCATTTAAAGTTACTTGTTCACTAAGTGTTTCATCGTTAAACATGATAAAAGAATTGAGGCCTGTATTTACAGAATACAGAGGAGAATTTTGTGGTCTTTCCTGGCTTGTAACTGTGTATTGCATATGGGACTCCCGGTAAAGTCTTCTTGTTTGGTTGAAAACAGGGATGGTCGCATAGGTCATGTCCATTTGCATAGTCCCTTGTAACTTAGCCCCCCAAGACCTTGATAATAACATTCCATACTTTGGGGGCACATCAGCCACAACTATATCCATAACCAAACATTTGGCTGGAATCTGGGCTAGGCTAACGCAGAGGTCCTTAATCAATCCTAAGAATTTTACTCTGCTTGAGTCAAAGGAGTAAAGGTCTTTATAAGGTCTCGAGATTTCTAAACCTAGGATCTCCATTACATCTTTTAGCATTAAATTATGAGAAGCCCCAGAATCATGCATAGCATTATGCAAAACCTTGTCATGAACATTTAAACGTACATAAAAAGGAGGAACAGGTTCCTCTTGATATCTGCCATCAATCTCTGGACCAAAAATAAGCTCTAGCTAGTCATCATTAAGATTGACTGTGTCATTATTCTCTTCAATGTTTAAAGCCTTCAAAATTTGGGTCCTATATACAATTTGGGCAACTAACTCGATCAAGGGAACAAAGATTTTTATCTTTGAAATTTCCCGCTCCAGGCTGAAAGGAATTTTATTCTTTGTAGAACTTGTTTCAGCCTTATTAACAACTACCTTATCAACAAATTCTGTTGGTTGGTCTGTTCTATTTACATTTGACAAAATGATTTTAACAGGAGTACTAGCTGAAGTGTTAGTACTGCTAAGGTCTATACTCTATTTATCATTGTTTTGAGTGCCTTTCTCTTTACTTTTATCAGAATTTCCAGCTACTGTCTTGTCTTTTTGTTTTACAATTTTTGGTTTGTTTACAGTGCTGTTTTGTGAAGATTTGTTAGAGGTTTTGGTGTTGGGAGTTTGTTGACTGGTTTTACTTCTAAGGTCATATTCTCTTTGAGAATCTATGATGACATTCTCCATGTCTTGATAATAATTTTCATCATTATCACCTCTATCATCATAAGGTGTGTACAGACCTTGTTTTCTTTCATAATGAACCTCAAAGTCATCATCATCTACTCCCAACATGTTGATATCATCATCCTCTACTTGCTCATCTGTTTCCTCAACCTCACTTACGTATTTTTGGTGAAAGGGAGGGGTGATCTGTTGATCATCTTCCCTTGGTCTATTTTGGGGTTGATTTCTCCTAAAATTCTGATTTTAGTTCTGATTTCTATTTTGAGGAGCATTTTGGTTTTGGCTTGCTTGCACTCTCTAAATTATGCTCATCTCTTCCATCATTTTCTCCATCTTTGAGCTGGAAGTAGAAGGGGTAGATTCCTCTCTGAAGGAAACTCTCTTCTCATTTTCATCCTTGCTCTCTTCTCCATAAAGTTAACTTCCATAGCAAGAGCTCCTTTTTTCATCTCCTCAAGAGTTGCAGGATCTCTCTCTCTCAGCTGATAGGCCATTTCGGGGTCAAACCCTTTAGGAAACTTATTTAACGCTGAGCCTTGTGGAGGTTTTAGTTCTGGGGAAAGGGAATTATATACACTATTAAAACTGGTGCAGTAAGCTTGGACACTTTCCACGGTGTTTCTATGGAGGTTGTTATAATCAGAAAGGACTTGGAGAGGATTCTTCTTCACTTCCCATTTGTTTAAGAATGTCTGATGGAAGGCTTGGAGATCGTTTATACTATGGGGGGTTGATCTTTTAAACCATTTTCTTACTTCTCCCCCCAAACTCTGAGCTAATAATCTAAGCTTGACAGAATCATCATCAATTTCATTTCTGTCAAAGTAGTCATTCATCTTATCCACATGTTGTGATGCAGTAGTAGCATTACTAGCATCATATAATGGAATTTTGGACTGAGAGTCCCGTGGAAGATTGACTAAGGGAACAGGAAGGACTAAGGGAGCATACCATGCTGCCATGATATGTGGTGGAGGTGGATTTACAAGAGGTGGATTAACAAAAGGTAAAGTGGGCTGAAGTGGAGTGGTTTGGAGAGTGGATGTTTGGTGAACAGATGTGGATGGAACAACAGTAGATTGCTGAGCTAATCTTGGATGAGAGACACCTAAATTGTGTAGGAAGTGTAAATCAGGTGGTGTTGTTTCTCTACTACCAGGATGTTCACTTGTTTCAGGGGATGAAAGTGAAGACTCAGAGTCTAGCTGAATTATATCATTAAATGACCTAGTTCTAAACGGATTTACTAAGTCAGCTTGTGATTGTTATAGAGCTGAAAGATTTTCAGGAACTGAATTAGCTCTCAAGGGTGATCTGAAGACAGTTGAAAATTTTATCTTAGGAGATTTCCTAAAGATAATTTATGGGTTATCAACTATCTCAGGCAGATCTGGGTCAGGATGGGCTCTAGTATGAATCTTTCTAGGAGCCACTACGCTATGTTTTTCAGACCCAACTAAAACAAGAAAAGTTTAACCAGTTATGACAATCTTTAGGAGGTTAACTAGTCTGTTTTACACAAATTTTTGATCCTACAGTCCTCTAACTGAGTTTTAAACAATGTTATAATGACAAATGTTCTTCCCAATGGAGTCTTAAGGTCTATTAAGGATTGTGGAGTCGCCAAGTGGAAGGTTTTAGCTCGTGAGGTAAAAGGTTTTATGGTCCACCACCATGTTTATCGAATACCAATCTGAAATATTTTTATGGGTTTTCTGAGTTATTTTTCATTCCTCTTGGTTGTTAAGAGTGTCCTAAATCTGTTTCAAAACTTAACTGCGGTTATGAGACAAAGCTAGTCTACTCTTATGGCTAAGCGAGCTGATCTTTCAAGGTTAGATAAATTCTTATGAGAATCCTAGGGTTTTCCTAGTTTTTCACTGATTCAAACAAGTTTCATCATGATTACCATTACTTGGCAGTGCTTGAAAAGGCTGCTTTTTACTCACAATGTTTTATGAAGTGTTGAATGGAACCAGAGATTAAATTTGGGTTCGTTCCCCAGCGGAGTCACCAGAAATGTTAGGAATATGTAATTAGAAATATTGGCAAAGTCCAATCACAGAAACAACATTATTTCAACCACTTTGGGATTCTAGGATCTAGCCCTCCTGAATCCGGAGAGGGATCTCTCCAATAAGTGCAAAGATTTGGATTTATCTTTGAAGTTCGGGTAATGATATTAGGCTAGTTATGAAGGCCGAGGGTTTGTTTTGTTTTTGGATGGTTGAGCATGATTATTGTTTGAGGGAAAGTCCTAAATGGAAAGAGTTTAAAAGGTGAGAAGTTGCAAGCAATCAAAGTAAGCTTTGGCCAAAAAGATAGATAATTGCAGGTTTTAGTCCATTGGGCTATGGAGTCATAATAGGGTTTAATTGGAACAACAAGAGGCAAGAGTGGTCCATGGGGCAAGTCATCTATGTCTAAGTATCTCTTTAAAGTTTGATTTATGGAATGAAATGATACAACAAGAAGGGGAATTTAAACAAATGAAGAACAAAGAGCAGCCCAAGATCTGGTAAGTACTTTGAAACTAGCCAGCTTTTGAAATACACTTAAGAAAGACATGAAATTAAACTAGGATATGGTAAGTACTTCGAAAGTAGCCAAACTTTGATACACTTTCAATAGAAAACATTTAAAAAAAAAGGGAAACTTGAAGGCAACTGTTGAAGTATAAACTAGCGGGACGGGCTCACCACAAATCCTCTCTTAGCTCTGCTTTACTTGGTAACTTTCAAGAAAAACACAAAGATAACAAAGAATGGCCTAAGATATGGTAAGTACTTTAACACTAGCCAGCTTTTAACACATTCCAAGGGAAACTTTCAGACAGTCTTTTGGGATAAAACTAGGACCAGGGCACACCATATCTTCCTTAGTTCATCTCTACTTGACATGAAATGAAAATAACATTCAAGAACAATATTTAGCTAAGACAGGAGGACGAGGGAACGCCAGCATTCCTACTACTTTAAGTGAATTAAATCATTCCTAAATAACACAATTTGGAAGAAAACATACAGATAAATATTTTCAGTCAGAGAAGGGTACTGATATACAGTAGGTCCTAACTCTATGCATGTTGTTCTTTATAAGAGAATATGAACAAAGTGAAAACAGAAGTAAAATAACAATTTACAATAAGAAATAACATCATCGTCGACATAGACCAGGATCCCATAAATAAGCTTGTATTGATGCTCCAAACTAGTTACAGGTTTAAGTCCAATGCTTTAGTTTAGCAATCCTCTACACTTCCCAGACTAACTTATCTATCACAAGCAGAGCTCCAAGAGCCAGTGAACACTATTTACAAGTAGAAGTCTCAAGCTCAAGTATATTTCAAAGTTCAGCAACCAACAATTTCTCATCTTCTACAGAATTATTTATAGAAGAATGAGGAGGTGAGATCTGATAAAAGATCTCCCAAGATAATTAATACAGATTAATGACTTCTCGGCCTTTGAGGGGCTCGATGGAGAACTTTACAGGTGTTTGCCTGTATTAATGTTCTACATTTAAGATTAATCTCGGTGGGAGCTTTTATTGACTTTTGAGGCTCTGTGTCATGTAATAGTAATTTTGCTGATATTTTGTGCATTAAATTCCTTAGCAGAATTAAATCTTCGGCTGCGCTGAGGAAAATATCTTCATTTGATCAATAACTTCGGCCTCTGTTTGAATGATTTGAGGCACATGTGGCTTTGTGGTAGCTGAGAGGAATAAATTTTCCTCTGATGTGGTGTTGGAGGCCTTTCTGTCTGATAAAAACTTATGTTTTTCTTTAACTCTGTTTTGATTTGGAGGTTTAGGCTTTTGATAATCAATCTTAGCCGTAATCCCCAAATTGTCTTCAATCTTCTGTTCTGCTGTGTTTTGTCTTCGACACTGATACTCTTTTAATTTGATTTAAATAACACTGTGTCTTGTTGATGTGCAGGCCGCGCAGGGCTCATATGGCATCAATGGTTCATGAAACATTGACGAGATGTGGAGTTTGAGCCCTGCGAATGGTTCCCTTTGATGACTCAAAGGCGCGGGAATCGTCATTCTCGGCCTTCGGCTTCTCTTTTAATATAATGGAAAACCATTGAAACCTGCAAAATACGAAACTTATGTTATAAAATCCTGCATTATTGGGTAAACTGCTTCAGAGGGAGTGGGAAGAGAGAAAGACCGTTGGATGGCATCATCCAACGGTTGGGATTCATTAGAGGCGGTCAAAAAGAGAGTGGAGGAAGAGAATATATCAGATCTGTCGATCGCGCAGAGATCGGCGGTGGGGATTAGTCGAGAAAACATAAAGTGGAAAGGTGAAAGGCGATGAAAACATGAGGGAAAGATCTGGGACCATCCAATATGGACACGTGGACGGTCCAGATCCAATCGGAGGATCGCAATCGGTGGGGGGGGGGGGAAACAAATGTTAAAAATGCTCCCAACAAAACATCCGATGCGATTGAATGTAGACCGTCGATCTGCAGATCAAATCAACGGTGGGAGATGCATTGGGAGATCGCAATCGGTGGTTTCGAATAAAACCTCTTAATCATGCCAACAGAAAAAATCCGATGCGATGATTTTGGGGCCGTCAATCTGCAGATCAGATCGACGGTGGAGGATGGATCGGGGACGGCTGATCGGAGGTGGCATGAAATGGAAACGCGCCCATCAAAAATTTTCGATGCGATATTGCGCGGGCCGTTTGATCAGCTGTAGATCAACGGTCGATATCATTTTAAACTTTGCACTGGCGGAAACCCTTTGAAACATAAAAAACCCAAAAATTTCAATAGAATACAAAGTTTTTGCTCGGGCGGGTTATATATGTGTGAAATGGTTAGGCATCCGTCTATGGGGCCTTGGGATGTATGGAATATGATGGGCCACAGAGCTTATGCATATGAGGGCTAACTGGAATCGGAGGTCGGGCTCGAGCTTTTCAATCTAACCATTCAGAATCCTCCGATGCGATTAAGCCCCTTGGGACTTTAACCTTTGGTCCTGGGCATGAGTTATATGAATGAAGTGGAGGGTGTGAAGTTTAAAATGATGGGCTAATCGCATCGGAAGTTTTGATGCGGTCTTTTCGATCTACCCATTTTTACATTAAAAAACATAACTCCGACTCATTAGACCAAAACTTTGGGTAAAAGGGTTTCTGGATTTACAAAGGAAAAAATGAATTGGGAATGAATATTTATAATGTTGTAGCGCCCGACATGTGGGCACAAGAGTTTATGAAGTGATAATATGATCAAGGGATATGAAACGGAGGGCTAATTGCAATCGGAAAACTTTGTGAGGCAAAAAGACTTGCGTGTTGCGTTTTGTTCCGATGCGATAAGCGCTTGTATGGCTAGCACTTGGTTCCAACACCAAGGCTTATGGAGGGGAAGTGTTTAGGACTTAGCCCAAGGGGGCTTAGGTCTTTATACAAAAATATGTATTTTTCATGAAAATTTTCAAGTTTTTCAATGGATTTGGGGGTTTTGGCAGAGTTCAAAAAGGAGTTTTAAACTCTGTAAAAAGAATTTTATGAAAGGGGAAAAGGGGGAAATGAGAAAATAGAGGATTTTATGGGGAAAAAGGGAATAAAAATGAAGGTTAGTTTTGAGTGGAGGGAAGGGGAAAATGCATTTTTGCAGCAGTCTTTCTTCATGGAAAACAATAGAATTTCAGAGTTTACAATGGAAACAACAGTGAAGATTTAGACAAAGGACATGATGCTTTCAAGAGTCTTCAAGAGATAACACTTTTTAGAAATAAAATTTGTTCCTTGAAGGCTCCAAAAAAGTTTTAGCCACCTTTTGCTATAACAAATTTTATAGGTGGCTAATAGTGTCATCCACGTCAGATAGAAAAGTGCATCGAACATCAACCCATCATCATTACACGTAGTACTAGTGTCAGTCCGTAGGATTACCAAGATTTGGAAATAATTTCCATAATTAGCATCACCCATACTGTAATAAATTTTCCATAATAAGGCATAACCACCCACCATCACATCTGCCCAAATCCCAAAACCATAGTCAGCAATGTCAGAACCCACCTGAGCCGATAACTAGTCGCACGATTGTAGCCACGGAGGAAGCCAGGGGGGAATTAATTAGTTATGGGGTCTCATAAACCTCACCTGTGCTGGTTAATTACATAATACGCATGCAGAGAAGCGTGATAATGCCGGAAAAATCCAAGTTAGAATTAGAAACATCCAAAAGAACAAGAGAAGTCGAACCAGAAGAACAACACAAAGGGAACACAGGAGAAGGAATTCAAGAGAAAAGAGAGAAAGTTGTTCTACAAGTATACCAGCGAAGAGCCAGAATGACTAGAGTAATTCCAACAGTTGTGGAGCAAGAACTTGACAGCAGAATTCAAAAGATGGATTTCCTTGTGGGAAAATACGACAGTGCAACACTGATCGATACAAACCTTACAGACTATTTTGAGTTTCGAGCACTGAAAAGGAAAGTGTATATAGAGAATTATGCAACAGAAGCAAGACAGCCAATGGCAAGCGTTCTTCCAGAGTTCAGGGGCATCCAACAGTATACGATACTGAACTTGAGAAATCTGCTAGTGTTCGGGATTACAGGCGCTGTGATGCAATGCACAAAATTTTTGTTGAGCAGGATCCAGAACGGTTCACTATGGCTGGGGAAGGAGATCCCAATTCATGTAGAGGACATCCATAGATTAACTGGACTGGCACAGGAGGGGAGAGACATATCAACGGCGTTCCAAACCATATCCAAGAGAGCGAAGAAATCTGGGGACACGAACTACTATGTCAAGTATGGCACTAGGAGAGGGGGAAAAGGAGCAAAGATCGACTTGATCAACAAACTGAAGGTCAAGTTCACGTGCTACTTAATTGATAGCAAGACAATGAGGCACTATACCAAAGGGGAATGCACGCTAGATACAATTTCAGTTGTGGAGCATTGCGTTCAGGGGACAAGGCTGATTTGGTGCTCTTTCTTTCTGAAGGAATTGTTCGAAGCTTGCGAGGACAATTACAAGAGGGCGACCAGATTTATTTATGGATATTTTATCATGGCACTCGCCATGTGGAAATGGACCTTCCCAAGCATCTAGGTACCGGTCGAGATAGCAAAAGGCCAACCATTGGAAATGAAGTCCATGCCTTGGAAAGTGTCCGGGGATCCTAGCACAAAGGAAGTAAATGCAGAAGCTTTCAGAGTCTGGTACGGCCAGATGGTTGACATCGTGATGAGTCAACAAAGAATTATAGGAAGTATGTTAGATGGATATGGCGAGCATATATGGTTTGGGGGCACCCATAAGAAAAATTTTCTCAGGCCAACCTGTGTACCGGAATCAAATTTCAAGATGAACCCTTGAAGTTCCAGATTGACGAAGCAACCTTTCACACAGAGGTTTGTTCGTGGCCAGGAGTGGCGATGGAGGTCAGGGATGGAGTCTACACATATATCTTCGATGGGATGCTCCCAAACCCACTTCCGGGAGAAACTTCAGAAGAGGCAGAGACCAAGATGTTAAAGCTATAGCTATTCCCGATCATTGAACAACTGAACACGAAGGTACCAAGTTTTAATAAAGTATTTCAAGTGCTAACTAGCGATACCACTACATTTCCGACATTTTCATAGTTTCAGGCATCCCATTCCAATCCATCTCCAAGCACGGGCTCCATATTCGCGCCAATACCCAATGTTTTTTTTAGTTCACCACCCGCAGCGACTATAGCGCTGGTCAGAAAGAATAAAGCTATGAAACCAGTAGTAGCACCAAAAGAAAAAAGGGCCAAGGTCACATTATTTAGCCCAGTGGTCGATCTCACAGGGGGGGATCCACCCCAACAATTGAGTATAGGAGTATCGATCAGAGAAGAGCCTATAGTTGAGCCCCAAGGGACCAGGGGGATACCACCCCACAACCCCATCTACCCCATCGATTTCCTAAACATTCGCATATCGCTACCTCGCAGCCACCAGCTACCACTCACCACCTCATCCATCTCTCGGGAACCCCACAATTCCACACCCTCCACTTCATCAACCACAATATCAGACCCAATAGTCAGAAGAAGAACTAATGGGGACCACAGAATGGAAGTTAAATCAGGTACAGTAGAGGTACCTCCAGTTGACCAAACCCTGGTTCCACAAATTACATTTACTAAGCTTATTAATCAGATAGAGCAGTCTATAGAAGAAATGGATGGGTCGCTCCCCGAGAAGACCCTCCTCCATCCAGCTAATCTAACAGGTCAAGAGGTGTAGCCCAATCTACATATGGTTGACTCTAGTAACCGGATGCTGCACCAGACACCGCCACAGTCACTGCAGGCCCAATCAGCAAAATCTATCGCCAGCAGACAGACACTTCATGCACAATTTCCAGATCAAGGTAACTCTGGTGAAAAGAGCATGGAAGCATGGGGGACAGTCCAACTGTACCACTTTATTCAGAGAGCAGCACAACAAGCTGAGAGACTTCATTCGGAGCTCCAACAAAGATGCAAACAACAACAACTACATATCAGCACACTTACTGAAGAGCGTGAACAATTGAAGACATAAAAGGGGAATCTGCAGGAACAACTGGACCTAGTAACCATAATATTTTAGGATATTTGGCCCACCGTAATGGAGCACACTGACCAGATACCCGAAGGAGTAGAGGAAAATGACATAGTTGAGTGCTCGGTCCACCTAAGGGTGGCCTGTAGAAACCTCCATAATGAGAATAAGGAGCTCAAAGCCACATTGGCTGCCCGACCAGTGTTACCCGACCCAAAAATTGTGTACTCAGCAAAGATATCAGAGAGACAAAGCCAAGTCACAAAAATGTAGGAAGTTCTGAGTACTGCAGCGAAAGAGGCATATGACCTACTGAAGGGTCTATAATAATGTTCGACAACACTCACCCTAAAGTCAAAACCAGTCTCACTGCAGCTACATAAAACATCAAGAGAGATCCAGGAGGCCATGGACCCAACTGGACTCGACCAACTCTATGCACAAGCAGACGTTTTGGAAGTACAAATACAACATATAGAAGAAAACTCAATGGAGGCCAAGCAAGCCCTCCGATAGCTCCAAAAGCCAGTGAAAATCATAATGCAACAATTGGCCTTAGAGGCCAATACTCAAATCAACACCGTGTTTGGTGTCTTGCCGCCTAGTGCAGGAGAAGAAGTTGTCACGAAAATCACAGTTGAAATTGATGCGCTAATGTAAGGATGGCAACAAGCCATGACAACCTTTCAGGAACTCAAGGTGTCAGCTCTAACAAAAGTACCAGAGTTGGGGCCCTTGTTTGGATAGCCGGGATAAGGAAGGCAAGCAGAGCAGGACATAGGGCCGAGCGGTCCAATGGAAGTGGAAATAGTGCAAAACGATTGACTCGAGGCGAGTCAATAGGATGTGGTCAGGGCGTGTTGGGGCCCTTGTTTTGAAATTAAACAGCTTTTGAGTTGTAGTTAGTACGTGGCAGGATGCAACCATGGTAGGCAGAGAGATGTCAAGGTTGTGAAAGAGTAAAGGACAGGTGGCACAGCTGTTGCGGGAGCATGCATAGAAGACAGCCGAGTGAGAAGAAAGGAAGAACTGTTCGTGTTGTTCTATTCTCTGCCCTTTTGTATCTTTGTACTTCTCTCTGTCTAATAGGACCAACTTGTATTCTATTTTGTTCGAGCTCATGCTGAGGAGCCTTGTAATATCTTGTCGCTGATAGTTGATTCATAATATAATCAGAGGTTTTTGTTCTCGATATATGTTCCGATCTGGAATGAATGGTTTCACTAGTACTTTTAAATTTTATTCATTGTAAGTCTGAATGCATTCCCGAGAGATATCTTTCATGGAACATTGTGTTTGTTTAGACCTTTGTCATATCTTTGATTTATCCATACCAATGTTGTTAGGCTGATACCGATCTATTCCCTACCTTAGTAAGGTCGCGACACGCCTCGGGTGTGACTCTCGACTCCTCGGAGCAGGGTGAAAATGCCGACGTGGTGCTAGACTACAGCGGAAAACCTTGTTGGCCCTTAACATGAACCCAGGTCTTATCTGCGAGACCTGTTTTCTCACCAAAAATCACCATGCCTCTCACTGAACTGATAACCCAAGATATGTACAGGTCCCAAGTTTTGAAAGTCTTAAACATGGGAAATGATACTGATACTTTAAACTTGACAGATGATAAACCAGAGCTTTTTTTTGGTCCTGAAGTAGAAGGAAAATACCAAGAAGGAGCCATTCGCCCTTTCTATGTTAGCTTAAACATACATGAAAAAATCTTACATAATGCCATGCTAGACTACGGTGCCTCTCAAAACCTCATGCCAAAGGTAGTGATGGAGAGATTAGGCCTAGAAATAACCAAGCCTTACAAAGACCTGTATTCCTTCGATTCAAGCAGGGTCAAGTGTTTGGGCCTAATCAAGGATTTATGTGTCAATATGGCACAAATCCCAGCTAAAGGCCTGGTCATGGACATAGTAGTGGTTGACATTCCCCCTAAGTATGGCATGCTTTTATCCAGATCTTGGGGAGCCAAGCTTTAGGGGAACCTCTGTTAGAAAATTAAATATTACAGAGAAATGCAACACATAAAATATGTGGAAAATACAAGCACACAAAACATATAAAACCAGAGAGACACAGATATACGTGGTTCACATAGTTTGGGCTACGTCCAACCCGAACAGCCAGTCCTTCCTTTCTATTATCCAGCAAAATGAAGAGACAAAACCTACAGCAGATCCACTGTAATATCCTCTGTTCTCTCTCACAATCTCCCTATCTGTTTCCCGCTCAGAGAATACACATACATTACACAGCCGCAATACAATACCCTCATAAAAGCGAGGGGTTGCCTTCTAGGGCAAAAAACCATAAACTAAACATAACTTCTACCATCATATCATCCGCCTAATGAATGGCCTAGATTGACTAGAAGTTACTATACTTTTACAAGGCAATTTTACATCTATTTTTGGCTTCGGGGGCGTTGCCCTCGAAACCCCCGCCAGGGGACCACTGGCCCCTGGACCCCCCAGCCAGGGGGGTAGGCAACCCTGAACCCTGTGGGGGGGACAAGTCCCCCCCGCACCCCCCCACGTGCAAGGGTGTACAATTTTCCTGGGGTATACATCTAGAACAAGGATCTCTGAATCAGGAAGAAAATCAGGCTCCACACCCAACAATCTCCCACTTGGAGACTGATTGTAGCAACTCCACCGCTACTTCATTTGCTGGACAATGAATCCTCTTTGGACCTGGCTGTTCCTCATCTTCATCATCAGCCTTGAAGACCAATTGAAACTGAGCACATTTTCAGTTTCTCCCTGGTTACAACTTTTGTTAGCATATCTGCAGGATTCTGGCTAGTGTGTATCTTTTCCAGCTTCAACTCTCACTGCATGTGCAATATTAGGCCTTGTGCATACCATTGCATACATTAAGCTTCCAATTGCTGATGCATAAGGAACTTTAGACATATAATCCATGTCTTCTTGGGTCTTTGGGCACATCTCCTTACTAAGTTTGAAATGGCTAGCAAAAGGTGTACTAACAGGTTTTGCATTGTGCAGAAATAAAACAAGAATTTATTGAGAGAGAAATAAACATTTACTTAGAGAAATAAATACAAAGAGACCAACAACAAATCATGAACATAAACAAAATGTTTAACCTGGAAAACCCCAAATCCGGGGAAAAACCCAACCAATGAAATTTCATTAACCATTGGCCAAAACCTTGGCCAATCCGGCCAAGTGAGCCTTCACCGCTCACCTCCAGGCCTTACGTTACAATGAAGTCTTCCCAGCCTTTTTATAGGCTCCATTACATGCAATACCATGGGTCAAAACCATGGGTGCACAAAACCATGTGCCCCAAAACCACTACTATTTACCGTAGTCAACATTGACTCTACCCCGAGTCATGTTTACCTAACAACCTCCAACTTGACATGTCATATGCTACCATCCCTATTTTCAACCAAACAAGGATATTGTATCGAGAATCACACATGAAGTTTATGGTTAGCAGAAAAGAAAGGCCAAACAACACACCTCTTTATTCGATCCATTCAGATATTGAATCATTCATTTTGTATAATGAAGAAGACATTGATGAAAATTTAAATGAAATTGAGACAGATCCGGACATGCCTCAACAGCCAAATGAGGCACTGCATGAAGAACTCCACAACCAAAACTATAACAGCCTTGAACAACAACATGATGGCAAAGCTTAACTTAACTTTCTGCAAACTGAAAATGAAATTGCGAAACCAAAAACCAGTTTAGAATCTGAACCAGGTTGCTCAAATGAAGGGCAAACCTCAAAAACAGAACCATTCCCTTTTTCCAATCTAAAAATGTTGGAATACTTTCACATAACATAATTTTTTAGGAATCTGGATCAAAAGAGTCTTAAGGTTTTTCCATGCATAGACAACTCATCATCAAAAGGTTTTGTCACTTCAAAAGAGTTGTTAAATCCCAAAAATGTTGCTAGGGACCCTAAAGGAGTATCTACCGAGACTGATATAGAAGAGTATAATGTAGGCAGCCCAAGAAGATCCAAAATGATTAAGTTATCCAAAACTTTACCATTTCACACAAAATTGAAATACATAAGGCTGTGCAAAAAGTTTCATGATGCTTTTGTATATGGTGATCAAAGCTCAAAAACTTGTGACACAAACATTATTCAAAGAATATTTCCTTTCAAAAAAGATCATGAACCTTTTGAGCAAATTGTGTCACTAACAAAGAAAAAAAAGGGGCATAGGCTATGTGTAGACTTTAGGTACTTGAATAAAATCTCCCTAAAGAAAAAATACCCTTTTCCCAAGATAAATCATACTTTACAAAGGGTAGGAGTTTCTAACAAGATGTCATTGCATGGTAGTGTTTCAGGTTACCATTAGGTGACAACACTTCCAATTAATCAGCATAAAGCCATTTTCAAAGCACCTTGGGGAACCTACATGTTTGATCAAATGCCTTATGCTTTAAGGAGAGAAGAAGCTACTATCCAAAGGGCCATGGCTCTTGATTTTAGTTACTTCACTATGATATACATCAATTACATCCTGGTGTGTTTGAGAACTAAGGAAGAATACCTTTTTCACCTAAGAAGGATCTTCGACAGAAGCAAGGTTTGGAAGCAAGACTCAAAGAGAAAATGAAAAGGAGAGCATGGCCTATTTGAAATTTTTTGGAAAAATCCTTACACCATGCACTCAAATGGAGGTAACAAGGTTTTATGTTTACAAAAGCTGAATGGAAAAGGGTTGATTGGAGATCCTGTTGATGACAAGATGCTTAAGCACCATCATTGTCAAGAATCCTAGTTTGAAATTTTCATTCATTGTACATAACATTGCATGAGAAAAATCAGTAAAACAAAAGCACGAAAACATAGAAAAAGGAAAAAGAGGGAAGAATTTGAAAAAGAGGTACAACCCCATACCCAAAAAAGAGTACTACTAAAAGTGTGCAAGCCTAAATTCCACTACTTGTTCAAAAATGAGTTCTTGTTCAGTCATCTAGCCTAATCATGGCTGAACATGTTTTCAATTTACTACTAATAGGTTAGTGAAAGAGAACTTGTCAAAACATCTAAAAACTTGACTTGTAAGTAGGAATAGATGAGGAAGAAAATATATTGGTTCTCCATGATCAAATCTGAACCAAAGAGAAAGATAGGGATGCTTAACAAATGATGAAACACAACCATCATACTTTCTAGTTCTGTTTGTGCAAAAATAATGTCTGTGTGCAGCTTGTTCATGGTGAAACAGATTGCTTAATCATGCTTCAAACAATGTTTTCAATTTCATTTCAATAGTTTAGAGAATGAAGTTTGTAATACAGCTTAATCTTGACAATTTGTCAGTCTAGGTAGAGAATAAAAAGATTTCACTAGCGTAATTTGAACTCTTGGAAGTGATAAGGGTAGAAGTAGATAGTTTGTTTTTGTTTTCAAAATAAAAGAATGTCAAGGGTTTGCCAGCTCAAGTGCACCCAAGGAAGAAAAAATTCTAGGCCAAGTAGATTGGGTAGGTAGAAATGAGTTTGAAGTGATCATGTTTTTCAGATTCTTGAGATCATAACTTCAAAAGAAACATCAATAGATGAAAGAAGAAAAATCTACCCAATGGATGAGGTATTGGTCTTCATAAACCCAGAGATCTGAAGTTCTAGACACCTCCTGAAAAGGAGCTACCCTCCCCAAGTGGAGCCACTGTTATTCATCAGTAATTTTTTCTTTTTATAGATGATTAAATTCTCATCCCAGATTTCTAAAAACAAAATTCATGAATATTGTGAGTTTTGGAAATCTCACTACCTTCATTATCCTTAGGATAAATTTTTCACTACTTCACTACTCTATCATGTCATTATCAGCCTACCACTCCCAGAAGGCCCATCATGGGCTCATGCCACTCATCTTCATCATTTTTAGCCACCTTTGACCTCAGCACTCTGTTTTGTCTTACCTAACCCCTCCACTTGCCACCAAGGGTCACCAACTAGCTTACTCCTTCTTGGGTTTCCCAAATGCCTCAAGCATTGATAGTCTCAAAACTATCTCTGTAGGATCTTTAGATAAATCAATTACATTTGATTTTGGATCTTCAATACATCAAATTATGAAAATTTCTGTTTTTCATACTTAAGGACCCTAAGCCAAGCTTTCATTCAAGGGACAAGCCTAAAGAGCCTCCCATTAGGTCACTAGGGTTTCATAGGTTGTAGGTTTGTTTTTGATGTTCCAAATCACTGTTTTCTTGGGCTAAGAAGATGAATCAAATGAAAAGAAGGTAAGCACATGATTTTCCAAGATAGATAAAAAATCCTTCAAGGAAGGCCTCTTTGGTCAAACACAAATTCTACAAAGGACAACTGCCCATTTTGACATTTCTGCAGGAGTGTCAAGGTGGCTATCAACAGAAAATTAGGTAAGGTAAGAGGCCAGATCCTCACTAAAGACATCCACAACAAAGAATAGGAAGCAGCCTTTGTTCAAAAGGAATCAAGGTTTTTAAGGACTAATTGGGCTAAAACACTGTTTCCAAGAAACAAGCAAATGCAAGGTACCACAAGGACAGAGGCACATCAACACAAATAAGCATGAATTGAAGATTTTTGGAAGTTATAAATAAAAAAAGGGAAAAAGGTGAAGTGAACTGGACAGAAATGAATGAACTTGAAAGGGCTATAGAGAACTTAGAAGACAACACTAAAAATTCTTCTCTAACAGTCCAAAAGCCCAGGGTTTTGGTAAGATTATCAAAGAAGGTGAAAGGAAAGTTTGGACTCCATGATAGCAGCAAATTTTTCCTGAGAATATCACTACCTACAAACTTTCCAAACTCATTTCAAGGGGTCTGTCATGATGAAGATAGGAAAAGAGGGTGAAATGAAGACTAGAAGCCTCCATCATAACAACAGAAGGTTTTCATAAGCTCTTGAAGGTGACTTCCATGGTTTGCCAAGGTAACAATGCTTCACTACGTCAAAGGGAAAGAATGCAAATAGTATCAGTGTGAGGCAAATCAAGTTTTCAGGTGCAGTCAACTGTTATCAAATGGTCAAAGGAATCACAACATAGGGTTGAGGTTCAAAATGGGACACCAAACTGATCTTGAGGTCACTATTATGAAAGTTTCAAACACTAGAAAATCACACAGAGCTAAAAATCAGTATGTCATAGGCACCTGCAAAGAAAAAACAAAAGTGGTCAAAGGGAGGTGGCGTGCCTGAGTGTGAAGACCATTTGATTGGTCAAAACTAATTGTATCATGCCTAAAAACAATAAGAAATATGAAAACAGGTTTCTCAGTCATCCATCATGCAAAGGGAAGTTTGATCTCCAAGGAAAGGACAGAGAGATTTTTTAAAGGGGTGCTGCCACCATGTTAATGCCTAAAAAAATTGTGAAAATGATCAAAAGAGAGAAATAGACCAAAACACAATGAAATTTGGTGATTCAAACAACCATCTACAAAACAAGTTTTGAAGGCATCCATAGGCTAAAGGAAGTCATAGTTCACCTTGTCAGAAAGTTGAAGAGAAATAAAGAAAATGATCAGCAGGAAAAGGTCCCATTTTTTTGTTTTAAGTCATCCCCTGCAAAAAGGAAAAAAGAATATTAGTGAAATAATAGAAAGGTTAAGAAACATTACAAAGTGGGTTTGGCTAAGATAAATTGTTTGCTTAAGAATATGAAGGGTCAATTCAATTTTCACTTAGCTCATTATGTGTTGAGGAGAGCAAAAAACCCTTCAAGGAAGAAATTTTGAGTTTTTGGTCAATTTATGGGCTAAGTTACTGGCGCTGTGCTCACAGGACCTGGTGTTGCGCGTAGAGAGGTCGTCACAGTGAAATTTTCCCACTACGTTGCCCATATAGTGGGAGGCACTATGCTTATAGCCCGGTGCCACGCACATGTAAACCCGACGCGCCTAGGCCTGACTCACCCATTTTTCGGCCTGATGCTGCACGCAAAAGGCGACCCGACAGCCCCGGCGATGCGCCTAGGGATCGCCAGGGCTGCACAAGATGTGCAGGTCTGCACCCAGAGCACCCGACTCACCCAAGGCTTGGGCAGTGATACGCACAGAGGCCCGACTCGCCCATTTTCTGCCAGTCCTGCACCTAGACAGAGACCCAACAGGTCTTTTCCTACCTGGCATTGTGCCCAGAGGCTGACAGGCCTACACGAGGCGTGCAGTGTTGCACATAAAGGTACCGATTCACCCAGTTTCCTACTCGGCGCTACACTTATACAGAAAATCCTCCAAATTGCAAAATTTTTTTCCAAAGGCTCAAGGAAAGCACCTCCACATTGCCTTCAAGACCTACAAGCAAGGTTAAATTGATGATAAAGGAAGTAGCAATGAACAGTCAAGTGAAAGTGAGGGTAAAGATGACCATGAGTCCAAGCCCAAAGGAGGATTAGGGTGAATGATGAATTACATCAACAAGAGGTAGGAGACATAAAAGCAGAGGAGGGTAGTGGCAGTGAAGACAGTGATGAAATTAACAGTAAGAATGGCTCAAGCCAAGGTGAGCAAGAAATCAGAGATAAGGCAGAATACATGGAGGTTGATGATGAAAAGGAGGTAAATGATGAAGAAAGAAGCAACCACCTTGAGAATGATGAAGGTGAATATGAGAAGGACAACGTGGGCACAGATGAGGGAGGTAACCAACAAACAGAGGATGATCTTACAGAAAATGAAGAAGAAACTAAGAGCCCTAGATACAGTCGCAACAATGAAAATATTGGTCAAAAAAAAGATGAAAGAAAAGATAAAGAGGGTTTTTCAAATGAATAAGATGAGCACAAACATATGAAGAAGATAAAAAGAGACCTTGGCCTACATAATATGCCTTGAAAAACAAACCCACTAGTGCCAAGCTCAAAGGGGCCCATCATTGAAATTCAAAACACTAAAAAGAGGAAAAGACTAATTAAACCTTGAAATATTGCCTCAAGATTTTCTACAGGCTTCTTAAACCCCATGAGAGAGACATCCACCAAATTTGAGAAAATTTTGACAATTTTTGGTTTTTGTGAATTTGGCGCAGCACCCCTGGCACTACGCTTTTTCCTCAGACATCCTTAGAGGGAAAAATTTACTTTTTTGTATTTCTCATGCCTAGTACACTATGCTCACCAAGTTTCGGTGCATTTGGAGCATTTTTGACCCCTCAAAAGGTCGAAAAACACCTCATTTTCTACCTTTTTGCCTCATTTTCAGGCTTGGCGCTGCACTCAGATCAGTGTTGGGAAATTTTCCTTTTGGAAAGGATACATGAGCTCAAACAGAAAACCAATGGTAGATTTGGAAATTAGACTTAGACAGATTTCCAACGAGCCATCACGGGGCAAATTTCGACATCGGGAAGGCCACCAAAACTTGGCTGCAAGTGGGCCTATTTTCTACCTGTCAAGGCATTGTGCTTATAGACAACACTATGTGTTTTTGGTCAAAAGTCAACAAAACACACTCATTTATTGAAAAATGATATTTTAATGTTTTTTCAAGAAAATCACTCTAGAATTAGGTGCTAGAAGTTACTTTGGAATTTATTCCATGTGATATTTTGTGCCTTGGGCCTTGCATGGTCTCTTGGGCATTTATGACATTTAGGAGTGATTTTGACATTTTCCAACCCTATCTAGGGTTTTTTCCCTCCTTTTCTAGATAAATAGAGCATAAGGGTTTCATTGTAAATTTTGGAATTTTATGACTCTTTGGAGCAATAGATAGTCTTTTGGAGGTTGAAGATAAATTTGGTGTTGTGGAGCTTGTGAATGGCTTGTTTTGCTTCTTGATGGAAGAGGCTTGCTTGCAGGATCCCTAATCTTGGTTAATGGTGAAGTGCTTCAATTTCAGTTATTGTTTTCTCATGTTTCATCAGGTTTCCATATTTCTATGTTGTAATAGAACAAAGCATCTAGACTAAGAAATTTTCTTCAAAGGCACCTTAGCTCTATTTGTTCTTCATTGCCTCTCTGTTTTCTTCTGCTAGGATATTTTAGAGAATTTTTAATTTCTCTCTAGACCCCCTAAGCTTGTTTATCTCATGAATGGTTTAATACAGTAGATATATTAGATGTTTTATGGTAAGCCCTGCTTGTTTGATATCACTAAAACATTGTTTTGAGGTCTCTCTTTGAAGTACCACTGTTTAGGTTTGCCAAAGAGGCTATGTTTCAATCATACCCTTTGTCCATGCTTGAAAAATTGTTCCAAAGATCTTCATAGCTATGATCAATGATTTTTAGGCGTTCCCTCTTCTTTGATTAATGTTATATGTGTATCTTGAATGTTTTCTAACCTTAAAGGTGAAATCACTAGAAGTTAAATGAGTTTCTCGCCTTCTATATTTCATTGGAATGTTTGTCTTGAATGATTATTTACCTAAGTTGAATCAAAGAGTTACTGGTTTGCCCAGTCTATTGATTGCTTCTTTATGCTTATGTATTTAAGTCCCTTCTTGTTAAAAAGGTACATGATAAAGGATTCTTGATTGCCCTTTAACCTACCTTTGTTCCCAAAATTGATGTCCATCTCATTTCCCATAAACCTTGAAAATCCGTTGACCAATGCTAGATTTTCCCTGTGATGCTCCCCGATCCATTGTTGAAATTTCCATGACTTTTATGGACTCCATAGACCAATGACTTGAATATTTCCTCACTCCATCTATTCTACTTGATCATCTTATCCAACCAAAACAAACAAACAAAACCCTACACTTAACAACTAGCCTAAAATCAAAACCCTAGAAGCAAACAAGTTCACATCCTTTGCACAAATAGAGAGAGCCCTCTTTGAGTCTAGGAAGGCTAGGTCCTAGTACTCCTAATATTGGTCTGGTGTTACCCTGTGCATTTTATCTCACCAATCTAACAAATCATGGGAACCTAACAAAACCTTGCTTACACATTCTTGGAGAAATTGTCTCCCTATTAAATATGAAATTCCCAAGAATTGATTACACAATTCCTTCAATGAAACCTGATGATCTCATGCATGACCTGTACAATTTTCTGATTATACAACTCATATTTATCTTACCTTTCACCCCAATCTCAACAAGGTCTTCCTTAGAACTGACATGAAACAACTATTTATAGTGAATTATCTATTAACTGATTGATCACTACTTGTGAATTAAATCATATTTAAGTAATTAGACCTATCACTAGCTCATCTCTCAGTTAGAACTAATTAAAATGATTTAAAATCAAATAATTGAGTTAACTTATTACAAATCACAAATAATTGTAACTGGACCCCCTAAAACTTAGGAAGAAATCTACATGCCTCCAATTTGACCTCCAATATGAATTAACTGAACTAACTAAGTCTTCATGACTTAGTTAACACGTACAAGTTGTTATGATATGGAATTACATTTTTTCTTGTAATTTCACTAAGGGAAAATTAAATTAGAAGCCCCTTTGGGGTGCCACTTCAACACTCCCTCTCAACAAGAAAGGGATTATCTTCTACCCCAATCCTGTATCTGTGGAACTCGAATTTTTTTCTTGCTAGTGCCTTCGTAAATATGTTTGCATCTTCCTCCTCTGTGGGAATGTACTCTAATAACCTAGTTTTCCTCTGCACATAATCTTTGAAATGGTGATACTAGATATCAATATGCTTGCACCTGTCATGAAAAACTTTACTAACCGATAGTTTGATGCAACTCTTTTTATCACAATAAATCACCATCGTATCCATATATCGATGAAACAAACCAAAAAGTAGCGTCCTCATCCATATGGCCTCACATGCTGCCTGACTCGCTACTGTGTACTCTGCCTCTACTGAAATGAGTGCAACTGATCTCTATTTCCTGTTGTACTAGGAAATTCTTGCTCATCTTATGATGAAGACTTCCCCTAATGTTCTCTTCCTGCCAGATGGACTCCCTACCTAGTCTACATCGATGAACCCTTTAAGCTTCACTCCCTCTTTCCATTTATACCATAGCCCATAATCTGTAGTGCCTCTGAGGTATCTCAACACATGTTTTTCTGCCTTTCAAAAGAGCTTGGTAGGCTTAATTATAACTTGACTAAGATGGTTAACTGTGTAGCATGTTTGGTCATGTGTTCACCAAATTCATGAGTGAACCCACAAGCTACTTATTAACAGTAGCATCCACTACTTCTCTTGAAGTAACATCCTCCTTCCTCGAGTTTCCTGCTATAGGATTATCAGTGAGTTTCCTTCCCTCCATGTCAAACTTCCTAAGGATCTTGTTGGAATACTTTCTCTGAGATACAAATAGCTCCCCATCTCTTTACCATATTTCTAATCCTAGGAAATAGTGCAAGAGCCCCATGTCCTTAATCTCAAATTCTCTTGCAAGATCCACTTTACAAGAATTAATGATCTTCTCATCACTTGTTAGTATCATATCATCGAAATAAAGTACAATAATCAAAATCTTACCATCTACCACAATATGATAAAGGGTCTCATATTCTTCACTCTTGTTGAAGCCCAACCTAGTGAAATAGCTATTAATCCTAGTGTACCAAGCATGAGGTGTTTTCTTCAACCCATACAGTCCTCTCTTAAGTCTACACACATGTGACTCCCTGTATAAGGTATCAAAACCTTATGCCTGATATATGTACACCTCTTCCTCAATCACCCCATTGAGGAAGGCTATATTTACATCCATCTGCTATATGATGAGTACCTTGCGACTGGTGCAAAGGTCTCAATATAATCTATTCCCTCCACCTGAGAGAACCCTTTGGCCACAAATATTGCCTTGTGCTTCTCCACACTCCCATATATTGCCTCCTTCACCTTGTAGATCCACCTGGATCCCACAACTAAATTCCCCTCTAGTCTTGGGATAAATTCCCATGCACTTTTCTTGATAATCGAGTCATACTTCTTAACCATGGAATCAACCCAAACTGGATAGTGCATTAATTCCTCGAAAGAGGATGGTTGTATCTCTATACCTTCACTCATAAGAGCCATGTATCCTGTGTACTTTTATAGGGACTTTCTATGCCTGTGTTGTGATGTGGGTGCTCTCACATTCTCTCTCACATCTAGAAACAATTTGTCAGCCTCTCTGGCACACTTACTTTATAATTGGTAGATGGGCCTGCATGAGTGGGTTCTTCTACTCTATGTTCCTCTCCTTGTAGGTGCTCCACATCTTGAGGTTCTTAGTTTGGATCTAAGAGCTCCACAACTGCATGCAACAGAGGCTCCCTCTCAAGGGAAATTCGCTTGGCTTTCTCTTCATCTAATTTCACATATCTTATGACCACTCTCATCTTGTGTGCTAGAAAGTATACCCGATAGTTTTGAGGTGTATCAGTTTACCCCAAAAATATCCGCAACTCACTTGTTGGCTCTAGCTTCTTCTTGGAATCTTTGGTCACATGGAAATAAACTGATGAACCAAAAATTTTAAAATGCAACACATATGGTATCTTACCTAAAAAACATTCCTCTGGTGTACTCATCCCAAGTATCCAATGAGGGTTTATGTTATGCAAAAGTACTGTTGTATTGCATACTTCCTCCCACAGATGCAACACTAGGCCTTGATCATGCAACAAAACTATTTGCCTCCCACAATAATTTTGTTCCTCCTTTCTACAACCCCATTCTGTTGTGGGTTATTAGGTGTTACCAATTCTCTTCAAATTCCTTCTAAGGCACAACAATTATTGAATTCATTAGAGACATATTCTCCATCATTGTCGCTCCTCAGAGCCTTCACCTTCTTCCCTATATCTTTCTCAACAAGTGCGTTGAACTCACAAAACTTGGAGAATTTACGATCTTTGTTATGCATGAAGAAAAGATAATATCTTTGTAAAAAATCATCTACAAAAATCAAATAATATCTATGTTTTGTTGTGGAAGTTGTCAAGAATAGTCCATAAACGTCTAAGTGAAATCTCTCAAGGGTTGCCTTTGCTCAAATTTCCTTATCGTGAAAGGTGGATTTGGTATACTTCCCCAATTTTCACCCTTTGGATGTATCTCTGTGCACAAGTGCACCCTTTGGAAATCTTGTAGAAATATGCTACAAGATCTTCAGTGTGCCATGTTGTAGATGGCCCAATCTCTTATGCCATAACTCACTGATGTCTCGGCTCTCCAACTTATCTGCTTTCATGCTCAAGGTAGCATAATATTCTATGTCCAATTTGTGGAGGTTCTTTACAAAAACCCCACTCATTTTCACTTGTTCTGTGATGAAGGAACACCTTTCCTTCACCAAATATCACATCGTATGGAATGAAGCTCCACTATCTAAGTTCCACACCAAACCCATCACTGATGATACCATGCATACGATGATAGTAAAATCCAACTTGAATTGTGAGGGAACTGCTTCACCGACTACTCCTCCTGAGGCCTTCTTTTTGGTATTCTTGTGAGGAAAATTTGTAGCACAGTGTCCAAGCTCATGACAGTGAAAACATTTTACCTTTGACAAGTATATCTTCTTGCCTGCCTTGTTAGACTTCAAATTGGAATGGGACACCTTCCATTTCAGTTTCTTCACCTTTCCATCCGAGCAACAGTTATCCTAATCATCATTCTTTGATGAGGATCCATCTCTGGTGCTCCATTGAATCTCTTCGTGTACTAAGCAAGACCACAATCGCTCCTAATCTAGTAGCTTCTCCCTCCTATTCATAAAGTCTTAGTAGCTATGCCAGCTCTTGGGAAGACCTATAAGTGCTAGTCTCACCAAATTATCCTGGGAAACTGTTACCCTAACACTACCAAGCTCATATCGACATTGAGTGAACTTCGTTAAGTTTTTTTATCATGTCGCCCTTCTCCATTTTGATCTTCCTGAGATTGTCATTCAGTTCCAGCTTCCTGTGTTCGCTATTATTCTAAAACATATATTCTATGGCATTCCACATAGCATATGGAGTCACCTTTCCATGGAGGTTCGAGACAATATGATCTCGAACTCCTTCTAACAATACCCTTCTCTCATTTTCTACATTATTCTTCCATGCATCAAGAAGTTGAGCATCTGCTGCTGCAGGTTGGGGAATATCACTACCTATGAATGCCTTTAAGCCGTTTTTCTCTAGCACTGCCTCCATCATGTCCTTCCATGCTATGTAATTCAAATTTCCCTCAAGGGCATATTTGAGTCTTAATCCATGGAAAGACATCTTGATCTAATGTTGGTCCTCAAGAATAAATATGCAAATTTGATGTACCCGTTCAAAAAAAACTCTGGTTCTTCTCTTCTATTGTGATTCCTTCTCTGATACCATGTAGAAATTATCCAAAGGGATTCAACTAATATTGTAATGTACTAAAAAAAATAATGAATCCTTCTACAAATTATGGAAACCAATTTGGATCGCACAATCACATAAAAATGAGAGAAATGAATTATCAATCACACAACACAAGATGTATATGAGGAAAGGAATTGATTGAAACGCCTCTATCTATATATTGCATAAATTCAAGATCATGAAAAAATACAATTCTATTTCCCTCACTTAGAAACCTCTGCACTAAGCTAATTGTCTCACTCTGATATAGGAAAAATCGGTCCAATACTTACAAAATTCTGAGCCTCTGTTTGACCAGCCTTGCTTACACATTATTCAAGGAATTGTGGCCCTATTAAATAGGAAATTACCAAGAATTGATTGCACAATTCCTTCAAGGAAACCTGATAACCTCAGGCATGACCTATACAATTTTCTACTTATAGAACTGATAGTTATCTTCCCTTTAACCCCAATCTCAAATAGCCCTTCCTTAGAACTGACATGCAACATATATTTATAGGGAATTATCAGTTAAATCATTGATCACCACTTGTGAATTAAATCATATTTAATTCATTGGACCTACCACTAGCTCATCTCTGAGTTACAACTAGTTAAACTAATTTTAACTCAAATAATTGAGTTAACTAATTACAACTCACAAATGACTCTAATTGGACCCCCTAAAACTTAGGAATAACTCTACATGGCTCCATTTTGATGTCCAACTCGAATTAACTGAGCTATATAAGTCTTCCTAACTCAGTTAACACTTGCAAGCTGTTATGAGATGGAATTACAAATATTCTTCTAATTTAATTAAGGGAAAATTAAATCAGAAGCCCCCTTGGCATGCCATTTCAATACTATGCTATAAAGCTCCAATAAGTGATATGGGTGGTATTTAAATATAGTTATCATGTTTTATGATGTCATGTTGTTATGTTTTCATGATGGGTTGCTTTTTAGGAGGGTGATCATTGTAAATACTACATCGAGCTTTGTTATAAATCTCCATGGGTATTACGTTTGCTTTTCAACGGTTTTGGTTGAGGTATATGTGTGATTGAACATTGTTGGATTGAGGGGTCTTGACCTAGGTTTGGAGTTATCATGCAACCAAAAAACCCCTCCAACTACTGGCCCTTTTGGAAGTGACCTGCTTATGCAGATCAAAGTCTCACTTGAAGCAGTATGGGGGGGGGTGCTAGAACTAGGTTTCTGCACCCTGAGGAAGTTTTTGATGTAGTGAACCTAAAAAAAATTATAACAGATAATATAACATATATGCACAAACAAATTCAACAGATCAAACCATTTCATAGATTAGACTTCAATATATATTTCAGAATAGTAATCAAGAATAATTCAATTAGTATATTCACGCCCAATGTACTTTGTTCAGATATACTCATTAACTAAATTATGCAACACAGAATAGATTATTATATTAAAGAAAATAACAGATAATCAACACAGAGAGATACATAAGAGTCCAGATTCGCTAAAACATTTTTCTTTATTAAGATATCTATCAATTCCAGTATATTTAACCCTTCTGCGCACACAGGCTGCAAAGTCTGCACACAACGAAGACTTAGGTCTCTACGCACAGATCCAGCAGAAGCCTTTCTACCCAGAAACCTAGACTTATATCAAAAACATTAACCAAAACAATTCACCATGATATATCTTTACTCGACTCAATCCTTACATATTTATACTATCTAGAAGAGCACATACCATGGTCTCCAACCATGGTTTGAGACTCATGGTTTTCCCTTTAAACCCGTTACAATGATTAAGGAACTTTGACCTACCCCAAAGCCCCTTTAACTCTTTCACACAGTGCACACAAAAAAACATAACCCAAAAATGTACCCTAGGGGACCCCTCACCAATAGGCTCCCAACACAATCTCATGACTCGTCCCGAGTCACTACAGGGTGGTCTCCTTCATCTTTTCTCTTAGTGCTTCAGTAAAGGTCTTAAGCAGAAAGATAACATCGACGCATTATGCAATAGTACTTTGTGCTTCATCAACTAACTTTACTGTCGTCGACGCCTCAATGACTAAATGGATGCTTAATTGTGTTTGTTGGAGGCTTTGCAGGGCACCATCAAGACACTTTAAGATTTGCAGGGCTTCCTCATCCTAGGGCTGCATTCGTGTTTCCAAAATATACTCTCGACGGGGCATGTCTTCTATCTTAGTCTGAATTTCCTTGCCTCATGGGGAAAGTCTCTGCGTTATGACTAATGTGGTCACCTCCATCATGATTTCAATGAATTTTTGTTCCTTGATGTGAAATTAATTTCTCAGTTTCTGTACCATAGGGTCATTTTTAATAGTTTTCCAAATGGTCATGGCTTCATCCAATAAGGTTCAAAATTCTACTATTGCAGTTGCTTCGTTGTTTGTAGCTGCCTTTATTTCTACAGCGGGTTGCACTCTAACCTCCAACGATGTCTCAGGCTGGAGCTTCATCTGTAGCTCAGCAATATGTTTCTCAAACTCTGCCAGGACTATCTAAATTTAATTGCACGATGCTTTGAGCATAGCTTCCAAACTCTCTAATTTTGGTGCTGGCACGGCTGATGCAAGGACGGTGACCTCTGGCAGATCACCACATACTTGATCGATCATAGCCTCCAATGCAGCATGTTGATCCTTAGTTTTGAGATGCGCTTCTTCTACTATCTTCTCTTTATGTTGTAACACCGCTGCTTGCTGCTAAGATTTAGTTGTAACGTTGAAGGAATGAGCCTGTAGGTATTGTAATTCGTCCATAATCTTGATATGGATCGCATGGAGCTTTCCATATGGGAGCACCACCATATCGATGCTAATTTCTTTGTGGTCTCTCAAAGACACACACAGTGTAGGTGGCTCCACTATAATGGTTGGCACATGGATCTAAATCAGGAAACTATCCCCAGACAATGGCAACACCATGCTAATGGGTTGCACGCTAGTAGTTATCATGCTCACTTAAATCTGGTTGCTTTCACTTTGAACTCTTTTATACCCGACTCCACTCCCTCGAGCATAGCTTTGTACTACACTTCCATGTCTGTCCACATATCCTCAGTGGCTAACTTGATGGTATTTTCAATCTCGATGAAGTCATCCTCCGTGAGAGTGACATCCTCTATTCCTGCTAATTTGGACCCCTTTCTCTTTTTGCACGGACCTCCCATAGCCTGAGAAGTGCACTTAGCACCCTTGGATGTCTACGTCTCAGGACCCTTAGTGGCTTCACCATATTTTTCTGCTTCATCCTTCTCTAAATCTATTGTTTCGCTTGTTGTAGTCAGCTCAGGCTCTGCTTCAACATCTTTACCTTTTTTCTGTGTATCTTTTTTATTTCTTAGCTTGGTTTGAGTACTTAATATGGATGACGAGGCACCTCCAGTGGTGCACATCTCTAACTAGGCAGGTGACCACTCTACTGTGACGTGTACGATGTCATCCTTTGTGACCAAATACTACAAATCATACTAGACTCCCTTGACGGTGCCCTTTTCGCGGATATGAAGATTTTGAAATTTTGCTTTGAAGTCTGAAATTAATTTACATTGCTCATACAAGGTAGGGATAGCCTTGGATTTGAATTAATATCTTGGAAGAGCGTAGAGTAAAAAAGAACCCAATTTTTTTTATTTTCCGTGACTCTAGCTGGGATCTTCGAATTCCATAGGGTTGCGTAGCACGTAGCTTCGCACATGTCTGGCTCTATATCTGGGAATTGTGTGTCTTGTGACGTCTTCCAGCCAATGAGTGGAATCAGGAGAAGTGGCTAGGCATAATAAAAGTGTTTCCCCTCCTTCTGCACCTTGCACACATTCTTCGGGAATTCTATACATATATATTGATCCCAGTTATACTACATGCCTTTCTCGCACTACCTAGCCAAAAAAATTACGTGGGCTAGGAGTTCCTTTCGTCTGCACTTCCTCATCATCTTGCAGGTGAGAATGATCGTGACAAATTACACTGCGGGGTCACTAATTTTTTTGAAAATAAATCCCTAAGTGTTTTGCGACACCTTATATTATTTCTTAACTTTCTCTACAAATTTCTTCTCCTAGCCTTTTCCTCCAAAGGCTTCCATAGGGTCCGCCCCCTGGTAGGGCAAGCTAGTGATCTGATGGATCAACGTGACATATATTATAATGCACTCCCCAAGCCACAAATAGTCATCATGAATTAGTGCGAGCAGCTGTCACACACATATATCATTAATGGTGCTACACTTGAAGTGTGGAATCTACAATAGGTTCAACAAGTCGGAGTTTTGCAAAATCAACGGCCAGGGCTTTGGATCTTTGTGCACTACTCCACTGTCATAAGGAAATTTCTCTAAGTACATACTAGGCACAAGCTCTGGAAATTTTTCTTGATTTGTGAGGTCGCAATCCTCCATTTTCAGCAACAGAATTTTGGTGAACATATCGCCTTCAACCGATATGTTCTCTAGAATCAACGACATATTAATGTATGAACGGAATTGATCAAGATCCTTCAGGCCCTTCATAGAAACTTTGAGTGGTGCGACATATGAAAGAAACTACAATATAGGGTCATAAATTTCTACCACATCCTCCTCCATTATAGTCTTTGGTAATTTTGCCATAGGCTTCTTTTGGCACTCTGTACTAGTGGAGTGCAGCTTTGGGGTTTTCGCATGGGGTGACTTCTGAGACCCGAAGGAGTATCCCTTATTCGTTTGCACTAGAGTAGGGATCTTAGTAGCCTATGCAGTGGTCTCTTCACCTAGAATTGCAAAAGGGTTTGGGTTGGTGGAATTCATTCTTGGCAGGATCAAACCTTGGTGACGCAGCTACTCCTCAAAGAGTGGATCAAGACCAGACATAGGCTTCAGACAAACTTTAGAAATAAAAGAGAAAAGCTGAAAAAATACCATAGAAAGAAAAGGAAACTAATGCGACCACTTCAGTCATATTTATAGCATAGGCACACCTTAAACGATATTTTGTGCATTAATGTAGCCCCACAAATGCTAAAATGGCTCCAAATATGGCATAATATCCTCATTAAATGCAATTTAGATGCTCCTCCAAATGGTAAAAATATTGTCTTGTCCATATTTACTGTTCCGACGGTTATATTATGGCACCTTTGTGACCTAGTCAACCTCCGTGTGTAGCTACTATGCGCTCGTCACAACTTTCTGCGCATCCACCTTCCTTGCTGCGCATATCCATATTTTCGGCCATATAGTCATTTGGTATGCACAAGGAGAGGGTAATACTTCTAAGGCTTCAATCGACTTCCATTGACATAACCAGGAAGGTTTTCTCCACTCAATGTGGCCAGTCACGCCACACCTCCATCTATTATTTCTTTGACAACATATGGTCCAAGGCAATGTATCTTGAATTTTTTTGGGTGGCACACAAACTCATTGTCATACAAAAAGACCAAATATTCTTTCTTAAATACCTTTTTCCTAATATTTTTTTCATGCCAAGCCTTTTCGCGCGCCTTCTGCAAGCTGATGGAAACCTACAATGAACTGATCCTCTTCTAGCGCCACCAACTAAGACAATCAGTCTTCCATAATATCCTTATTTTCCATATTAGTGAATGTTTCAATGTGCAAACTTGGAACAATGTAATCCATTGGCATAACAGCTTCCCACCCATAAACCATCCTGAAGGGTGTCTTCCCTATCAATTTATTGCATGTGGTTCTATATGCCCAAAGAACCACATGTATGCACACATCCCAATCATTATGATTAGAAATGAAGACCTTAGTGAGCATAGTATCCAATATCTTATTAAAAGCTTCCACCACACCATTCGCATGTGGGTGATATGGAGTACTCTTTCGATGATGAATTTGGAATTCTTCTGTTACGGCTTCAATAGTTCCATTGAAAATGTGCATACCTCGGTCGCTCATCAAAATATTAGGGTACCCAAACCGAGTCAATATGTTATAAAAAATTAAATGTGTAGTTGTGTCTACACTACAATCCTTCATAGGCTTAGCTTCATCCCATCGGGTTACATAGTCTGTCGTAGTGATTATGTAACGCACACTTGTCTTCTTTCTTGGAGGGTCAATAGGTCTGAAAAAATCAATGGCCCAATTTTCAAAAGATTGAAATGCCATATATGGGTGCAAGGGCATCTCATATCTGTGTGACGACTTCCCCGTCCTTTGGCATACATCACAAGCACGGAAATATGCATGTGCATCACTGTGCCCCATGGGCCATAATAAACCAACTTGTAAAATATTATACGAAGTGGCTTTTCCTGCGTAGTGACCTTTGAAAATCCCTCCATGAGCCTCAGCTAAGATATATCGTCTCTCAAATTCCAATAAATACCTTCGCAAGACCTCATCTGCACCCATCTTGTACAGTTGGTCAACAATTAGAGTAAATTCAGTTGTGCACGCAACCAACTCTTTCTTTTATTGCAATGTATACTCTGTGGGCGCACTTCTAGTAGTCAAGAAATGAATAATGTCTTCAAAATGATCATAAACTACCTTTATATAAAATAACTTTGCAATTGGTAAACCATCTTCCAAGCTAGTCGAATCTTCTCCATTTTCAATGTGCGACAGATGGTTTGACCCAACATTCAGTCTCCCAGGTTTCAAAATTACTTCAAAATCATACTCCTGAAATAGAAGAAACCATCTGCGGATCTCCCCCCCCCCCCCCCAACACAGGCTTATTTACCAGGTACTTCAAAGTATAATGGTTAGTAAACATCTTAAAGTGGCCTCCCAATAGATAATGGCAGAATTTATGCAGTGCATAGACCTTAGCCAATCCTTCTCGTTACGTAGTTGAATACTTACGCTCCACACTTGATAAATTCCTACATGCAAATTAAATAGGGTGGTAAATCTCCTCGGATGCTGGCTGCGCTAAAATAGCTTCGAGCGCGATGCAAGAGGCATTAACGTGCACACAAAATACCTTTGACTAGTCTAGAAAGACCAATATGGGCGTAGTGACCATCTTCTCCTTAAGTAATTCAAAACTCTTTTAGAATTATTCAGGCCAATAGAATGATGAATCCTTTTTGAGAAATTGATCCATGGGCGCAGTGATCAGCACATAACCTTAGATGAACTTCTGGTAATACCCTATATGCCCCAAAATTTAACACAACTGTTTGACATTTGTAATAACTTCCAAGTTAACAATAACAACAATATTCGCGGGATCCACCATCAATCCTTGCTGACAAACAATATGATTGAGAAATATCTCAAATGGCACACAAAATATACACTTTTTCAGTTTAAGTGAGATCTGATACTTTCGACAAGTATCTAGCATTAGGCACAAACTTGATACATGCTTCTTCAACAATCCACATACAATCCAGTCATCAAAGTATACTTCTAAGAACTTGGGGATGTATTCCTTGAATGTAGCTACTACCACGCACGAGAAGATAGTTGTCACATTCTTCAGGACGAATGACATGACTATATACTGAAAGGATCCCCATTTTTTCACAAATGTTGTCTTACTTCTATCTTCTGGTGAAATTCTCATCTAGTGGTATCCTGACTTCCCATCTGTAAATGAATAGGCCTCCTTCCTTCCTACATTGTTTAGGATCTCATCATAAAATGGGGTAAGGAAAGGATCATGTACGCAGGCATCATTCAATTTTTGTAGATCCACACAAATTCTTATTTCCCCTTTAGTCTTCTTATCTTGCACCACCATAGGACTCACCCAATCAGATTCTTCCATGGGTTCTATGATTCTTGTAGCAACCATTTTCTCCAATTATTCTTTTACTTTCTGCTTATATTTTGTGTATGGGTGTTGCATCATAGGTCATGCATCAGGTTTCAAAGTAATATTCATCACCCCAAGATCTCCTATTATCCCCTTTAGCTCAGAAAATTTTGTAGGAAACAAGTCTTGATATTCAGTCAATAGTTCAACAACCTTTCCCACCATATCATCATCCCAATAGTCTCTGATCTTTGCTAATTTCAGCTGCTCCTCTGAGCCAATGTTAACTTGTCGAATCTTCAGAGACTTAGTTACATCCAGTGACTCAATTGAAGGTCCAACAACTGCGCATTGTCCTTTCGATTCACGGATTGTGATGTTCCTTGGGTCTTCGTCATTTTCTTCAACTGTCAACTTTCGATAATTCATAATGTCCATCATCTACGCATCACATGCTGGAGAGATGCGCTCTACATACAGTTTTGTGGTGTCAAATATAACCTTCTAAATACCCTTCAGTCCTTTACCCAAGCAGTCGAACACACTTTCAAAGCTCAAGGTTAAAATAAAACTTTCTGTCAGCATAGTCCATTCATTTTTTCCTCGTCGCATGTCAGTTTCCAGGTACCAATCCATAGGCACATTCCCCAAAGTGTGGATTAACATGTGCACCCATTCTGGTCTTGGCTCTGCACTCCATGCTTCAGTCCATTTAGCCAATTTTTTGCACAGATCGCCTTTTCCGAAATAGGTCTCTTCCATTATGGTATTTGGATTCTCAAATCACAATCTCATCATACGAGTGCATTCTTACCAGTTACCCAAGTTTCCTTTGTGTGCCTCCCAACAACGTGCTGGGGTAGAGCGCAATGCTATATCAAGTGCATGGAATCTTTGTGCTTCTGGAAATATCTTTCCAAGTTCTCCTGAAAAAATGTTAACATTAGTCAAACCATCATAATAAGGAAATTCTCGTACCTCTAATGAGATGCATCGAAGAGCTCTTGTCACTCGATTGTAGCGCAGCAGAGATAGTTCATGTAGCCGATTCTGCTAGTTATCCAGTTCTTCATCGGAATAGGAGAAGAAAGAAATATCCTTTTCCCAATTGAGTCTTCCATCAGTTTTCGGGTTGATCCAATCATCATCTCACACCATTACCTTGTAGATATGATCGACATCATCGTCTACACGCACCGGTTCTTTATATATTGCACCTTCTGTAGGATCCATTATTCTCAAATAATATACTTTGTCACTCAAGATTGATGATGCCATCCATATCAATAACCCAATCCAAACCCAATAGCGTAGGATAGGGATAAGTATCATCCACAATATATATGACTTTAAAATCTGCGAGCACCTTTACTCCTTCAATATCTACTACAACCTATGAGAGCCTTCCTAATGGAATGATCTTTTGTTGATTTCCCATGCATAGATGAATAGTAGACCATTCCAACTTAGGTTCTCCCATTCGCTCCCAATTCTACTTCGGTAAGATATTCGCATCAGATCCTAGATCCAGAATGACCCGATCCATCTCATAGGAACCAATATGAGCAGTCAAGCACATCTCACGTCTAGTCCTTCTTTTATTCTTATAGATCTTGTTAAAAACCTTCTGCTCCATATAGGGTTGTTCTTTTTCTGTGAAATTCTCTATCAATGTTTGCAGGTAACTTCCTTATAATTTCGCAACAATTTGATACAACTTGTAAGAAGGGATTTATCTCTTCATCTACTCCGACCACATCCATAGGTTTACTTGATGTTGAGGAGCTTGCTTATGAGAATCCCTTTTTCTCTTCTACAAAGGTTTTTTTTTCATGCTGTGAGTTGAATCCATCCTTCTACTCAGGCACTTTTCAGATACAGAGATCAACATCTGAATTCTTCCCTTTGTCTTCACTAGTGGCTGCACCACTCATAGTGACAACATTCACACTAGGTTCCTCTTCGCGCAGCTATGCTCTTACCATTTGAATATTCTGAGTAGGAGTTTGCATTTTCTTTTCTTGCATCTTTGTAATAAAAATAGGACAATCTTCAATAAGATGATCAAATTTCCTACAGTACCTATAGGATTTTCATGCTGGATTTGGACAGTCACGCGCATAATGACCAAACTCTCCACAATTGTAGTAGTTGAGCTGCCCCCTTCCTCGACCATCTTCTCCTCCTCTTCCTCATCTTCTATTTTGGAATCCACCGCACCCAGAAGAGGATGTTGGTGAGGTAGGTTTAGCATGCATTCTATATAGGTCAGCTCGTTCAATCATTAAATCAAAATTGTGCTAATGTTGTTCATCATGTCCCAGTGATGAGAAAAATTTGTAAAAAGGTTGTTTAAGCTTAGAAACATATTTTCAAATCCTCAAATAGTATTCATACACATGCACACCCATAGCCTGAAAAATTTTGCACCATAACGTAGGTGTTTCACTTGGTCCGTTCACACTCTTCAATGGGCTTGGTCCTCCAGCTTGCACAAAATCATTGAATACATGGCATTGATCCTTGTGATGCCCGAAAATTTTGCAAGGTATACACCATACTTCTCTGCATACCTCCTTTCCCTTATCCTTGCATAAACTATGTATTTCTAAATGCATCACTTCCAATTGGCTTTTAATCTACTGAGTACCAATATGTGCAGCGGGTATCGGTGACGCTTCTAGTTTCATTGCAATTTCTATGGCCTCAGCATGCATGGAAATCTTTTTTTGACTCAAGGCTTGGCATAGATGTGGTAGTAGCATGGAAATAAACCATTATTTGTGTTGGATATCATCAATATTGAATCCAACATCTTTGATAATGTGCATCAACCTTTGATCCGCAGCCCATACAGATTCATCCAATTCTTGATGAATCTCCTTTAATGAAGATAAATAAGTTCTTGGCAAGGGGCTTCAGTTTGCTGTAGCCTTGAATCACATTCTGAAAGAAGAAATCATTTGCAACATTGAGGATGGTATCAGGACTCTTGATGATGAAGACAAAGAAATAATAAGACAAGAATTCTCCATTATCCTAAGAAAAGCCAGACCTCCAAAAATAAATTTCAGTGATGAGCAATTAAGAGCCCTAAAAACCAAAGAAACAATGATAACATTGTGATCCTAAAAGATCACAAAGGAGGAGCTACATTAGTTATGGGAAAGGAAGAATAGATAAATAAAATGAGAGACCACCTCCATAACAATGGTAGCTATACAAAACTCAAGGAGAACCCCATTTCCAATATTATAAAATTTGTCAAAAAATCAATTAAGGAATTCAATCTTGATGATAAATTGAAAAAGTGCCCATCTCCCGATAATGAAATCACTCCCTGTATTTATGGTCCCCCTAAAATTATCAAAGCTGGTGCCCCTCTCAGACCTATTTTTAATACTATCGGGGCAACGACATATGAATTAGCCAAATTTTTGGCTAGCACCCTCGCCCCCCTAGTCGGTAAAACCAACTCTTTCATCAAAGACTCTAATCACTATGTCAAATTCATTAATGAAGCAAGGTTGGATCCTTGAGACAAAATTTTTAGTTTTGATGTTGCCCAACTCTTTACTAATATCCCTTTAGAAGAAGTTTTCCAGGTAATAAAAGAAGTTGCATACCCCAAAACTGCAAATCTTGTTGAAATATGTCTCTGCTCCACTTTCTTTACCTTCCAAGGAGAAATATTTGAACAAACATCTAGAGTAGTTATGGGATCTCCACTATCTCCCACAGTGGCTAACCTCTTCATGTAAAATTTTTAAAATAAGGCACTCGATACATACCCTTTAAAACCTAAATTTTGAGTTAGGTTTGTGGATGATACCAGTGTCAATTGGCCACATGGGTATGGAAATCTCAAAATATTTCTAGATCACCTTAATAGTGTATCCAAAGATATTCAATTTACAATGGAAGGTGAGGACAAAAATTGCATCCCATTGCTTGAAATTCTCCTCATAAGAAATAAAGATGGATCTCTTGGACACAAAGTGTTCAGGAAGAAAGCACATACTTACAATTACCTTCACACTGATTCACATCACTACCCCACTCAAAAGGTGGGGGTTTTGATGACTCTTTTTACACAAGATTTCAGAATACCTAACGAGGGTCACGTTGAAGAAGAAATTGAATATTTAAAAAGGGAATTCTTAGACTTGTGGTATAATAATAAATACATTATCAAGGAAATTCAAAGGGACATATGTACATAGAAGAAATTTACGTGATGAGTCCTCGACTGCTAAACCATATCTTCCTTATATTCAAAGATTAACTGACAAGGTGGCCAAGGTTCAAGCAAAATGGAACATTGGATCCTCTTTCAAGATGCTAATTTCCATAAGACAAACCTGAGCACCTCCAACATAAAGGTGTGCAAAAAATTAGATGTTTTTGAGGAGACTGGTATATTGGAGAAACAGGCGGGACTTTCAAGATCGGGCTTAAAGAACATGACACTGACATCTGAAATGGAAGAATTACAACCTCAGATTTCACTAAACACTCCATTAAAACCAATCATCACATTTTTCTTGAAGACGCTGAGGTCATTGCGAATGAAAAACACTATTTCAAGCGTAAAGTTTGTGAAGCTCTTGAAATCATCAAACACCCTCACAACCTCAATAAGGATGGGGGTTTGGAGGTTAGAAGAAATTGGATCCCTGTTCTTCCTCGCTCTATGTAATAAGTACCAACTTCCCCATAAGCCTCCTTAACCCATGTTTTTCCATTTTCCCTCTCCTTTCACCTCACCCCATTTTCCTTTCTTGTTGATCGTAATTCCCTGCCATACCCCTTACTTCAAGGTGCACATAATACTCCTTCCTCCACATTCACTTGTTCATTACCTCCTCTTCTTGTTCTCATTACATTCGTTCTTCTCTTTCCTTTGTCTCCATTTACCCTCTGCCTCATTCTATATCCTCACCTCCATTTTTCCTTCTTAATAATAACAACCCCTAAAATCATATCTTAATTAAACTAAATTTTATCAATAATTAAGATTCCATTTCTATCATTGTAATTTATTAACCCCCTTCATTAATTTATGATAATTAAGAAATAAATCTTCTAATAATTAAGATAAAAGATTTTATAATAATTTAAAAAAACAATTTTATTCCTTATTATTAATATTAGGAAATATAATTAGTAATAGGTTAATCTATTACTAATTATAATTTCATTTAATATTAGTAATATGGTTTTATTTATTAGGCCCCTTAGGTACCCTCTTTTCTTTGTGATACTTAAATAATTTAATTAATTCAGACTCCTTCTTAATATTAACTATTATATTCTTAATTAATAATGGTTTTATTAATTCTAATAACATGTAAATTTTCAATTGAAAGTATGATTATATTTAGAACTTATAACATAAAAATTAATTTTATTTTGATTACAAGGATATATTTGATTTCTTCTTGTCATTATAATAAATATGGTCCTTAAAATTTATTCTATTAAATTAATAATCTAACCAAAAAAAAAAAAAAGATTAACTTAAATAAAGTTTGTTATATATTTTTAAAAATATTATAATTAAATCATCCCAATTTTAATTAAAATAAATAATTAAATAAAGTTTATTATATATTTAAAAATAAATAAAAAATAATATATATATATATATATATATATATCATAATTTTGATGTGTCGGTCAACTCTTCTCCTCCTCTCTCTTTTCCATCATGTATTAATATCCCTTGATTGGCTCTTTTCTTACCAGAATTTGTCCTAATTATGTGTCTTGTTCTAGACTCGAAATGTAGAGTTAAAAATGGAAACTATGGATATTCTGAGCCCTACATCCAAGACTCCCTTTTAACTCAGTGACACATTGTGCAAATGATTTCATCCTCTTGAATTTGTGTTTTAGTGCGACCTTCAGATTATCAATATTGGCATGAGGATTTGTTGCTACATACCTTATATACCAGTCCAACGTGCAATCTTGAAAAGAAGTGGCTAACTGTGCTTTCTTAACATCATCACTATTCACCTACTACGGTGTCCACACAACATCAGTGACAAACCAGAATTGGTCTGTATCTTCATTCCCAATATCACGGAAAGTAGGTAACTTCTTGGAGGCATCCATCTCAGCACCTAGTGGTGGAGGTGGAGGTGAAGGCGGAGTGGATGACTTGTGAGATGATTTCAGAAGTGGAGTAGATGGGATCTGAATTATGGCCAACGATCCAAGATTATTCTGATCTTGGGATACTTCTTCTTTAGAGTACGTAGATTCACCAGAGCTACTAGTTTCTATTTCTTCGTCATTTTCAGATCTACCCTTGAGAGGACTGTATATAAACCCATCTTATAGTTATATGTGGTGAGTTCTTCCATTGTGCATGGTCAGGCCTCTTCGGGACATTCACTCAATATGACTACATAGAGTATCCTGTTCACACAATCTCATTTTAATCCACAGCTTCTAAGAACACAGGAACTTACCTCTAAAACCCTTAAAAAACCTTCATTCAGCTTCAAAATAAGATACAAACTGATCAATAGCAAACTCAGTCACAAATCCTCCCAAAAAATGATCGATCCAATGATCTGTCGTGTGGGTGATATTATTTCTAGTCTTATCTAATTCCTATACTAAATCTAGGGTCCACTAAGTGATTGCGTCATCCTTTGCACAGGTCTGAAATTCAGTAAGTCGAGACAACCACTCATGTGACTCGGTCATAAAAGAAGCAAAGAAAATTTCATGGACTTCTGTATAGATATACTTTTGCACCCAATCTTCAACATACAATTTAGAGCTTCTATTCTCTTGGATCGCAAATTCAAGTAACTTCTTATCAAGCCAATCTTGTAACTCATTCTGCATAGGATGCCAAAACATCAATTCTCCCTCAAAATGATCCTGGTCCCAACAACAGAACCATTTTTTTTCCCTTTCAGCAGTTATCATGCAACCAAAAAAACCCTCCAACTATGGCCCTTTCGGCAGTGACCTGCTTGTGTAGATCAAAGTCTCACCCAAAGTAGTATGAGGGGGGATGCTGGAACCAGGTTTCTGCACCCCGAGGAATTTTTTTATGTAGTGGCCCTAAACAAACTTATGACAGAAAATATAATGGATTCACGCATACACAGTCAACAGATCAAACCTTTCCATGGATTAGACTTCAATATATATATTTGCGCATATTAATCAAGAATACTTAAATCGAATCTATTCATATAACATCAACTGATATTTGTGCACAATTTAATTTGTTAATATCTAATCATTAACTAAATTATGCAACACAAAAAATATTCATATCTTAAAGAAAATAATATATAATCAACACAACAAGTCTCATAAGAGTCCAGGTTTGCTAAAGCAGTCTTCTTTACTAAGAGATCTATCAATTCCAGTACATTTAAACCTTCTACACACACAACCAGTAGAATCTACACACAACCAGGACTTAGGTCTCCATGCACACAGCTAGTAGGAGCCTTTCTACCCAAAACCTTTAATTATATCAAAACATTAACCAAAACAGTTCACCATGAGATATCTTTACTCGACTCAATCCTTACATATTTATACTATCTAAACACACACATACCATGGTCCTAAACCATGGTTTGAGACTCATGGGATTACCTTTAAACCCGTTACAATGATTAAGGGACTTTGACCCGCCCCAAATCCCCTTTTACTCTTTCGCACAACGTGCACAACAAAACATAGACAAAACTTAACCCAAAAATGTACCCCATCAGACCTCACTCCAATAAACATTGAGGATGGTGTCCTGCAAGGGGGAGGGTTCAATAATAGTGTTGGTGAAAATTACATCTAATAAAAGTTAAAAATAATAACCACGGTTGATGGGACACTTATTCCAAGATAAATGTTGGGAAAAATATCCTATTGGGTGTTCATTTGGTTTAATATGACTAAGGAAATTGGCAGAGGCAAAGGAAAATGATTTGGAAAGGAAAAATGGAATTCTTGGCACACTTGTTTTTGAAAATAATGGAAATTAGGAGAAAATGGAGATGAAAGGTCACAGGTTTCATGTGAGGAGGAAAATGAAGAAAATAGAGGCCTCTTCTATAAAAAGGCTTTTGAGGATCAATTGGTACCATTTGTCAGTGCATTTTTGGAGCTCTCTCATTATGCTCTCTCTCTCTCTCTCTCACTCTTAGACAGTTAGAGTTTCTTTGAGAAATTTGGCATTAGAGCAAGAAGGGAAACATAGTAGGAAGAAGGAGGAAGCAAGCAAGGAGGAGCAGGAATCAAGCAACTACAACTGGATTCTTTGCAGGTATTGATTTGCATGTATGGTTTCCTTGCTAGATCTGGCATGCACTATATTGCATGTGGTTCTTTTCTATCTTGGCATGGGTTTTTCCTAGGTGTGACAATGTTTTCAGCCTAGCCTTTCCATTTCCATATAGCCATGGTGTGGTGGAGTTCTCATGTTTTGGTTTACTTGGATTGCTGGATGGATTCAAAGCTTAGTGAGGCGGATCTCCGAATTATTATAGAATCGGTTCATGTGTTGCCTCAGTTTAGGGCCTAGTAATCTAGGTTTGGATTACAGTAAAGCCTGAGAGGTGGTTTACTCTCCATTCATGCATATGAATACTAGGTTTGGGATATACAATAAATCCTAGAGAGTATGTGTTAGTTTAGGTCCTAGTGACCCCTGATTCAGATTGTGGGTTGTAGTAAATCCTGAGAGGCTAGGAGATAGGAAAATTCCTTATGGTCTAGGTGGAGAAAAACTAGTGATATTCATGCTCGTATTGGCCTAGTGATCGGGTGTGGATCACGATAAATCCTGATTTCTATTTGATGAGGGTGAGGTGGTTTAGCCTCGAGATGCCCTGGTTGGTTCTTTCAATTTGAGTCCCACATTCATTCTTGGAATATGGAATGGGGGTGATTAGCTGAAGAGAGATTTGGCATAGCCAATCTATGGTTGGGTGGAACGTGGAAGTCCCATCTCCAGTTGGTTTTTTACACTCATAAATGAGAATATCATTCCTTTGGTATTTGATGTATAATTTCACTAGTTTCTATGTGGATTCTTAGTTGTTGTTGTATCCATGGTATTTATGTTGTTATAACGTTGGTTATAGGCATGTATTTTATCAGTGATGATGTATGTCTGTATACATGTTTTTACTTGTAAATGAATTCACAGTGTATCTATGGTGAAATAGATTGTATAGAAACTAATGATGTAGCAGATAAATTCTTGTTAGTGATTCTTAGATAAGCATGAGACCCATATGCTCAGTTTTGTTTTATACATGTAGCTTTCATGTGTGTGACATGTTTAAAAAAATGCTTGTCATGGCTAGGAGGGGTCCAGATGAGTTCTTAATGATGAGATTTCTTTGGTATCATTGTCCTATTGTTATTTATCATATTTGAACTTTTCATGAAGTTCTGGGTAGAGCACTGGGTTTTGGACCTGAAAAGGTGGCTCAAATCTCAGAGACATTGGCACACAACTGAGTATTTGGGACCCTAGTCATTGCCATGTAGTGTTATTCTTGTGGCTATAGCTTCATGGATGCAGGCATGCAAGCATGTGCCTATGACTATTGCTCAAAGAGGTTGAAATGTGAGTGTAACAGAAGGGTAAGAGGCATGAAAGGTTGGGTTACATCTTGGGATTTTTCTTGTTACTGTACAAGGTTTTCGTATTGTGTTTTTGTCAGTTCCACTTCCTTAAGGTCATCTAGGAGTTTGAATCTAATTATATTAGCCTATCGTCGAATGTTTACCCTAGTTGGCCGGTTACTTGGGTAGATGTTGGAAGAAGATGTTACAATGAGGATGTTGTCTAAAGATAAAACCACAAATGATTTTGTGAAATGCTACAAGATGTCAACCATCAACGTCATAAATGATGCAGGGGAATTTGTGAACCCGATGGGCATGACCAACCACTTAAAAAGGTCCTCTATGGATTTGAAGGTGGTCTTCCATACATCTGTAGGTTATATTGGAACTTGGTGGTATCCAAACTTCAGATCAATCTTGTTGAAGTACTTGGCCCCCTTGAACTAGTTAAGATGGTCATCAATCTATGGGATCATGTATCTGTTCCTCACAATGATCTTATTCAATTCTCAATAATTAACGCATATTCTCTAGGTCCCATCTTTGTTTTGTAGAGGTAAAATTGGGCTCCCACAACATGTGGAACTTGGTCTGATGTGCCCTTTTTATAGCAACTCCAAGATCTACTGTTTTATTTTCTCATTTTATAGAAAAGAGCAGTGGTATACTAGTCCATTGATTAGAGGTACTCTAGGAGTCATATCAATCAAATGTTTGACCTGATATTGCAAGGGTATCCTTGTGGGCAAGGAGAATATGCCCCTATACTTCTTCACAACCTTATCAAATTTCTTCTACTACAGGAAGGAAGCCTTCCTACAAGCCATGAATGTGGCCATGATCTTCCCCTTACTTTGAGAACAAATTAGGAATAAATTTTTTTTCCCAATATAGGGATGTTATGACTACATTTCTTATCATAGATAAAATAAATGGCAGTAAGCGGGGATACCTTTGGTATAATGTATAGTTTTTTTCTCAAAGTAATAATAATAGTGTGAGGTCTAGATTCATGATTAGAGAAAATTTCAGTATAAAAGTGGCCTCCTGAGGAAAAATAATAAAATAATATTTAAAATAATAAAATAAGAGTTATGAATTTTGGAGGGAAAATAAGGAAACTACTTTTTTAATTGTATTTTTTACTTATCTCCTTATAGGTTTACTCACATTTCAAGTGTAGACACTAATTGGATGTAGAATTCAATTCCACATCCAACGAGTACCCACTATGCATCCTTTTGAGAAGACTCACATTGTTCAAAATTGAAGATACGTTAAAAAAATGTGTTCAATATGCTTTTTCAATGTATCTTCAATTCTTATCAATGTGGGTCTTCTCAAAAGAATGCATAATGGGTACTTTTTGGATGGAGAATTTAATTTTTCATCCAATGACTGCCTAAACTTGAAATTTGAGTAAACCTATAAGGCGATAAGCCAAAAATACAATTAAAAAATGTGGGTTTTCTTCTTTTCCCTCCAAAATATTTACATATACCTCTTTTTAAATTTGAATGATTTTTATTGGTTTACATATTATGACATGGAAATTACATGAAAATTTCCTCTAATGTACACAACATGAAGCATCCATAAATATGGTTCTTTTAAAAAAATATTATAGACTTCAAGAATAGAAACATCGCACATTACCTCATCTTTGAAGGGCTTGATGTTGTAGGGAAGGAAACATTGTTGGTTGTGTTATCACTTTGAATTTTTCCTTGGTTGTGGAAGGAGAATCACTGAGGAAACCTTCATACGGCTTTAAGATTGAAAGTTGGCCCTTCAATTTGGAGAGGGATTTCTCCTTAACTCTATTGCTCAAGGTCACTTTAACAGCAGGATTATGCTCACTGGCCAGATTTGGTTTGGAAAGAAATGAAAGGGAACATGGGCATAGATTATTTTACAAGATATAAATACTTGCTAAACAAAAATTTCATGGACAACTATACACAAAGGAAAGATAACTCATGATTTCTTTGACAGGTTATCATCAAGGTATGTAGAAGATTATTAAGAAGATAAAAATCAAAACATAGTACTCATATTTCTACAGAGATTCTTAAGTTTAAAAAAAAACAATTAAGCATTTGAATAATATGAATTTGAGTAATTCCACATGAATTATAATTCATCCAGCTTTATCCAAGTGTTGAAGACAACCGTTCAAAAGGTGTGACTAATGAGAAGTTGAACACAATAGAGAACAAATAGGAAATACTTTATACATGAATATCGTAAAACTAGGCATATACAACCATCTATAGTGAATTATATTAATCTCGAAATCCATAGTAAAACACAATTTTTTTTTCCAAAAAATTCCAACCCATGTTCTGTCGTTTAGAATAAATTTATAGAGACTATGATTCTAGGAAAATTTAATTACAAATTATTTTAGAAAATATATCCTATATCATATGTTAAATATAATATGCATATAAAAAATAATTGATATGTTGTCTTCAGACTTCAAGATACATAATAAAATTTTTACAAATAAAAGTGGAGCTTTAACGCGTAGACTGCTGAAGAAAAGGCACAAAAATAGGTAACCGAAATGCTACCATAAAATCTGGAAGGCCCCTGTTTTGTGCCTTAGAATCCTTCTCAAATATTTATCACTATGCTCGAAATACCCCATGTCCTTAGATATCTGATTTGATCCTCAATATTGATATCAACTATGTAAACATATCCTCCATATAACTTTAAAAAAAAAAAAACTTTTAATCGTTTCCAAAATCATGCAAAAATTTTGGGCGTTGACCAAATAATTGACATTATATGTTAGGAGGAAATATTGTAGTGGTCTACCAAAACAAAGCAAAATTGGTGCTCACAAAATAATTGGTAATGCTCAATGAAACAAAAGAGTGACTAAAAAAATAATTTTCAACATTCTATGTAAGAACTTTGAAAAGGATCACTGACAAAATAGTTGTAGTGTGTTTCAGAAAACCTTATTTAAGCTGCTCTGCTGCCATGAGTAAAAGGTCCACCTTATCTATTGGATTTGTATTCACCTTCTTAGTGTTTTTGGCCTTGGACTTGGGGCCATGTTTTTGCTTCTTGGAACTAGAAGCCTTTTTCTTGTTTATCACCATATCCTTTAAGGATGAATCATCTAACTCAATAACATGGTTTAGTAAGGCAATGTTCTACTTCAGTTTAAACTTGATCCTGACTTTATTTACGGTTCTAGTATGGGGCTTTCGAATCCCATAGATTTTAATCAGGGTAGACTCCTTTTCCCTTTTCTTCTACACTATGTCAAATTTACCCTCCCCTTTTTCATTATGTCCCTCCTCTGCAACATCAATTGGTTCATCTGCAGGAAATTTCACTAGAGGGTTTGCAATTTTGGCTTGTTCTAGTTCCTAAGGAGGAGAGAGAATTCTCTCTCTCATATATTTTTTTCCCTTCCTAGTATAAAGCTTTTTCAAAGTAGGTACAAGAGTAGGGGTTTTAGGAGATGACATCATGCCCTTACTTATGGTTTGAATGGAGGAGGATTCCCCTAAGTCTTTAAAATTTTTTACAACACCCTTATGTCTCCTTCATTTATTGGTTTTAGGCTTATAGTTTACTATCTCAACGAAACCTCCCCAGAATAGAAAGTGCTCCTAGTTTATATTTAATCAACCACCAATAATTTAATCCCAAATTTATAAAAAACAAAGGATTTTGGCCTGACTCAAACCTTAGCAGACATTTTCCTCAAGCTCATCAACAAGAAATAAGGCATATTCATACGCGCTTGCTTATAAATGTGTACTAAAAATTTAAAGTGGTACATACCTTGTAATATTCCTAAATTAGCACACAGCTAATTGGAATATTAAATTTTGATTTGGCTCTTAGATAGAGGAATAATAGGGTATGGAGACCCATAAATCTCCTTAGTAGGAATAAAATGCACTCCTAGTGTGAATGGAGGTCATTTAAAGAGCTGGATTGAAGACCCTTAGGTGTGAAAAGGGGCTGGAGAATGAAGCCTGGGTCAACTTTGACCAAATCAAACAACGACGTTATTGAGGAGTGGCATTCATGGTGGGATAGCATAGTTTTGGAGGGATATTGAATGCATGGAAGTAGTGACCTAATTGAGTGACACCAAGGGTGATGAAGCTCATAACTTATATAAGGAAGAGGATGGCAATCATACGGGATTATGTTTTGAGATTCTTATTTTGATATGATCTATTTAGACTTGTTTCTCTCTTCAGTTATTTAACTAAGACTGTAGTGTTGTTCAGCATAAGGTGTTCCCGGTTGGGAATACCACATATTTCCTTGAGAGGATTCTTGGAAGAGTATTGCACTACATTGTCCACTACCTGGAATTAGGCCAAGCTACATCTTTTTTGTACAACGCATTTTCTACAAAGTATTGTGTTGTGTTGCAGGGTGCAGTAGTGGAGAGTTAATTTGGGTCATTCCCTTGCTTGATTTCAGTTGGAGGGAAGTTTCCTTCCATTGAGAGTCCAGCAAAGAGGACCCTTGAGCCTTATTCATCATCCAACATTAGGCTAAGTTAATTCTATCAGCTATAGCATATTTTTCTGAAGAAACTACATTATTTCAGTGTGTAGTTGTAGTAGAGGGTTTGGAGCCCTAGTTAGGGGAGATAGGTTTTCAGTGAGGGGATCAGCCTCTCATTCGGAGAATCTATAGGAGGAGATTTCATACATTTCCAGATCAGATCAGAAACCTCCTATCATCTATCCAGTTGTAGAAATTATTCATCCCTAGGGCTATATTTGTATTTTCTGCATTTTGTGTATTTCAGGAAACCCTTCTCGGGTTATCTGGGAAATGTGCTTGGGAGCTTAGATCTATGTTCCAAACATTATTTGAGCAATATAAGTACAGATCCATGTATTGACATTATTAACTAGTATTTATATCTAATAAAACTGCATTGTCATAGCCTTGGGTATTTATTGTGTAGCAGTGTTCTTCATATTTCATGTACATGTTCTCTTGAGGCTTGTCTTGCCAACTTGAGTGACTATTCCCTCAAGAACTTGTATACATTTTTCAGCTATGATCTTAATATGATGGCTATATGATATTCTTAAATTTTATGTGTTGATTTACACTACTATTTCCAGTTTTATGCACTATATTCCTGCTTTTCCCATTTGGGAATATTACAGTGGTATCATAGCATAATCTTGGCTCAACCTGTGGATCTCAGCCATTATGCTATCAGGAGAATAAGAAGAAGGAGAAAGAGATCAGAATTATGGAAAGAATGAGTTTAATCTCATCTCTTTTCAAATCTAGAGGGACCTCCCCAAGGAGGTCAAGCAAAGAAAAGTGGAGAAAAACAATGAAACCACACTGGGGTTTCAAGATGAGGAAGGTCCATGTACTTCCTATCAGCAAAAAGAAGATTCGATATTGCATAGAGCTCCAAGAAAACATACTATGCCCTTTCCTTTTGAAGAATAATACAAGAGGCATGGACATGGAGGACAGCTAGATCATGAGATTCTAAGTGAGTATCTTGCATAAGACAAATCTATAACAAGGGCTTTCAAGGAGAATCTAAATCTCCCACAGTTCATTCAGCTCAAAGAAGAAAGAAGACCTTGCAGAAATATATATTTTTTTATCTACATTTGATGGGTCATCTACATGCACAGCAAGAGCTTGGGGAATGAAGTTGGATGCATTCTTTCTACTACATCTAGTGGTAGAAAGAGAAGTTATTGAGATTGCAGCACCGCACCTTGAGGGTGAAGAAAACATTTGGTGGTTCAGCCATTTGAGTCATGCAAGAGTGACTGCATATGCAGATTTTACTCAAAGTTTGATCAAGAAGTTTGACAAGAATAAATCAGGGGAGAAGGAACTTCCACCACCACTTGATGCAGGAGCACTTGCATCAGGAGAAAGAGCACTTGAACCTTTGCAAAGTGGTCTTGATCTCTTGATATTTAGAGTCCAGTGCACTATTCATGAGATGCATGAGAAGGAGGAGACTTGTACCAGCGCTGATGTAGCCATAAAAGAGTAGCCTTCATCATCAGTAGTTGGGGAAGCCATCACACCAGAAGGAGGAACCCTTGTAGTAGTACAAGATGTTCCCAAGCTTTACCGAGTTATGCACATGTTTTCACTTTCTGTTATTTCAGCACATCATATGGAGGATTGTGGGAATATACCTTTGCATGACCTAGGGTCAAAGTACATTGCTGATTTGGAGCAACAGACTATCACTGCGCTGAGGACCCTTGATTTTTTCAGGGAGGAGGTATACAATCATCCTAGTTATTCATTGTTGAGATGCACACCACTCTTGGGGTTGGAGTGTATATTTTTGGAGGATATGATGAGTATTGTCGTAAACAATGCAATGCGGAACTATGTGTTCAGCATTAAGCATGATCTTAAGATAGCAAATGCACCATCATGGAGATCAGTAGCACTGTCATTGAGCACTAGTGATGAGTTGGGGGCCCAACCATTATTGGAGCATTCCAATGACCATTCTACATGTGTAGCAAGGGATAGGCAGATGGTTGATGAGAGACATCTTATCTTCCACTGTTATGTTGGATCTTTCTTGATGAGCACTTCACTGCTCCATGAGGAGATTTTTCCTTCAGAATACTTGGATCCTTATGGGGTCAACTTGGTCATTGATAAGTGGTCTTCATTTGGAGAACTCCAGGAGATTTCATATCAACATCCCATTAAATGCAAAGATAGAAATCTGATTTGGGGGGATGGTATTCTCCATTGGAGGAATGCCAATTTTAGGCATGATGATAGACACTCACCATTGGTTGGATGGGTGATGTTGATGAGCAAGAAGCCGAAAATCCACTTGCAAATCTATGACATAAGGCAACAGGAGGCAAGGTTGCATTGGCTACTCTTGAAAGAGTTTTGTCATCATATGACACATTATATTTCAAAGAGTATATTGGTGGATGGGACTTGGCATGGCACTTGCATCATATGGCAGCAAGTAGTTTGGGTGCATTGTGATGATATGGCATTCCTCATGTCAATCATCATGTTTTCACCTCATGATTTGTATGATGGAGGTGTGAGGAGGCAGCACAAGCTATTGTTGCTTTGGCTACTCTTAGGAGAGTATGGGCTGAATTTCTGCCATACTTGGCATGATATTTCACGAGAGAGGGATGGAACAATCAAAGTGAAAAGAGGCTGCCTTCAGCTTTGAAGGATCAGGAGGTACTTCTACATAGTAGGGAGTCTCCCGCATATAGTAGCATGATGGTGGATGAATTTGGCATATGGCATGTCAAAGAATGGAGTCATGGAGTGGCAAGAGCCTTATCACTAAGGCCAACAACGATGTCACTTGGGAGTATGTATCTATTGATGGAGTGTTCCAAGGGGAGTATGCATCCCTTCATTTTGCAGACCTTTATGAGGAGATTCTCATGGGAGGGCTCATCTCTGGACCTCACTTTCAGCCTACTCACAATACATGATAAGAAATGTATTTATGTACTTATAGATCATTTCATAAAGTATTTTCATTCTCTCACCATCTATGTATAGTGCATTGCTCCATAAAAGGGCAAGATTATCTTTGGGTTTCATGGTCATTCTAGGACCAATATTTGTTGTTACACCATTTTCTGGTTATCTAGCCTGTTACTATAACATGGACCTAAGTACACCATGTAAGACTAATTTTACCCTAAGTAAAATTTCTTTCACTATGAAAAATAACTTAGTGAACCACATTTATTAAGTTGTTTATGGTCTAAACAGGAAACCCCATGAGGAAATATTAAATAAATCCACATTTGTTTGATTTTAATCAAGGAATAATTAGTTAAGAAACAATTTAATTAATATTCATGGTTAAAATGATAAATAAATCATTTATTTATTTATTATTTACAAATAAAGAGATTTGACCCAAGTCAAATTCTTTTTCCCTCCAACAAATATAATAAAATATTTCATAAAAGTTGGATCTTGATTGGTTAATAATATTTTAATTATGCACCAATATCTAGACTAACTCAATATTTTGTTATAAATAAAAGGGTTTTTCCATTCATTCACTACCTTTTGTTGCCTAAAGATCACTTTCGATCTACACTCTTGGTCTGACTTTGATCCACCATCATTGTCATATTTTGTTACCATTTTTCTTGTGAGCTCCCTTTGAGTTCCATTTTTTGTCTGGGTTTTCTACACCATCAATAGAGAGGGATTTTAGATCCGAAGTACTGAGGACTTACAAGAACCCATCCCATTGAGGAGGACTTGTAACATCCTTCTATGTTCTCCTCCTAGGTGCCATAAATACAAAATTATTTAAACATATTCTTGTCTTGTCTATTGGATGCATGGAGCAATTCTTGTTTTTATTTACTACTTAATGTCTTTTAATGCATAGATCTAGATTTTTGCAACATTTATCTTGGTAACCTAATTGCAAATATAAATATATTGGTAGCCATCTTTGCTGTTAGGGCTGTTTGTTATGCACGGCTGAAGTGAGCCTTTTTCGTACACTTGCGATTAAAATTCATACTAAAAACTGGTGACTCCACAGGGGTTTAGGACTACGACCATTGTCGTTTTTCAGATCCTTGCATATCCAACTGTTTCAAACCTTAGGATTTATCTTCATATTCTTGTTTTGATTTTCTTGATGTTTTTTTAAACCTATAAAACCCTTAAACATTGAAAATTATAACTTTTGTGTGTTTTCAGACCTATTGTGTAGGTGATAGACATCATCCGCAGCTGAGATGACACATTCTACTGAAACCTGCTTGTTGGAAAAATAAGTCATTCTTGCTGACAAGACATACCTCCCAAGTGTCCTACGGACGACTAGCAACACACACAAAAAAACTATTTTCTCTAGACAATATTCGATTCAGAATTAGCTACAACAGGGGTTTTGAAGACCTACCTATAGTCCAGCGCTATTTGTAATGATCTTCTTTCCAGTTGCTTGAAAGAGTTGTCTTCAAAGATCTGCAATCACAAACATGGAAAAAATCAATAGCATCTGCATAGTAGAAAATAATTCACGAATCATATATCTGTCAAGATGATCAAGGAATTCAATAAACAAGTTAATTAATTAAATAACTCATTGATAAAACATGATAAACAAGCTACTTAATTAAAGAACTCATTGAGAAAATGGATTTTATTCGTATTAACTTTGATGAAGAAAAGGCCCTACAACCGTGTTCGCCTTGATGTCGTACAGGCCTTCCTGGGGTCCGAAACAAAAGTTTCCTTTACTCTAACAAGCTTTGCACTCTCTCAGCTAAAATGCACATGGGTGTGTAATCATTCCCACATAATGATTAGTTAAGAGAGTCTAAGTTCTTACAACATTCCTCCTCAGAAATTATCCAAGTCTAACTCCCTTTGAGGCTGCACTATGGCTTCAATTTATAGGAAGAGAGAAGAGCTTGCAGCTCCACATAAGAGGGGATAGAATCCTCTTTTGAAGGGATTAAGCTCCGTAAACCAAGGGATAGGTTCCCATAATGGAGAATGAACATACATGATAGGAGCGAACCTTTGAGTGGATAATTGCTTCTAGAAGTTTCTATATTTGACTGCTGGGCTCCTAAATGTTACTTTTCGCCATTTTTTTACCTTTAACAAGGGTCCGTACCTTTAATGAAGAAAAATTTCGTTTAGCTCTGCATGCTTTAAAAAAATAGGTGCGGCACCGCAGGCAATGTTAAAAGAAGGTGCGGTACAAGTGTTTTTAAGACTTTTATGAGCTTTTATCTCAATTTCAAGGCTTAATTTTAGGAACTTTGGTGTTGTAGACTTCTAGGGGAGTAATATATGAGTAATGATGAACTCATATAGATACTAAAATTTCATGGTGACAATTTTCAGTGTAACAAATTGCCCCCTAAAGTGCAAAGTATGAGAGCATTCGAAGAGTGATGTGCTTTATCATTTCATGGATTAGCCTGTGGACACCCCAGTCGGAACCCTGTAAAAACATTCAATGCAAAACATATATATATATATATATATATATATATATATATATATATATATATATATATCATCACTAAGGTAGGCATTCCCATACTCATATCGAAAATTAACTAGACTTGTTCTGATACAAAAATGATTTTAATATTACATCAATATTATAGACCTAGCATGGACGCAACCATCTGCAATGAATAGTCTACTGCATAATGAATAATAAAACTCCTCGCAACCAGGATGGTGGAAACTAGATCCAGGGTCTTGATTTCTTCTTCCCAAACTAGTATGATTCTATACATGCGATTAAATGCGTTGAAGTCGAACATGGTAGAACCCACTTGATTACCAATCAATGAAGTGAACTGTTAACAAGTGTGAGAGAAACCACCAATAATGACAATGGCTCTCAAAGTACTTAGTACAATCCATGAAATGTGAATAAATGCTCTGAAGTCGAACATTTCACATAATCGTTCGATCGAAGGTCAATGATGAAACCTGTCATCGAAGGCGAGAAACCTGCCATTAAGGCATGTAAATTCCAAGGTACTAACGAATTCTAGATCAAATTCCTAGATGATGAGCTGTCGTCGATAGAAAGTGATCCGTCATAAGCAAGCTCACGACTCGAAACCATAGATCAAGTTTTGAAGATTTTTTTTTCAAGGACTGACTCAGGGATGGTCAATGCGAAATGGAGACAAATGTTTGTAGATGAATGGTTTGTTTTACTGTACTCTTGAACACATAACAACACTACAGATGGTTTGGTAACAATTTCCCTACGCTAATACCCAGAAACTAGTTGAAGACCTTCAATGTGGTTTGATTAACTGATAGGCAAAAGGATTTTCCCAACCCAGTTAGAAGTGTGACAAAAAGTGTCATGTTCAAAAGTGGTATACTGCTTTTAAATCAAAGTGTAACAAATGAATTCGTTTTCTCTCTTTTTCCCCCACCATTTCTGGCAAGTACCTCTTTATTTTTGACAAGCTTGAGGAGGATAACATTTTCTTGTTTATAAGCTCATCCTTCAGATGAGTCCAACTTAGTTTAAAATCAAATCCTAAGAAGGAGTGGTCCGTTCCTGTTTGTAATTGACATGTCCTTTACTGTTAAATTTTAACGAGTCCAATATAGGAGAAACTTAGTGTTTTCCATTTTTAGGGAGTCAGAAGAAAAAACTTAAGAAAACTCCATGAGTATTCTTTTACGTAATTTTAGTCTCTCAAGCCCAAAAAAGGATAAAATAATGCGAGAGAGAACTCTATTGACCATGACTAGTCAACATATACATTTTTCATAAATAGTCTGTTTCAGTCCGGAAAAGGGGTAAACTTATATTGAAAGGACGACTGTTCATTTCCTTTAACGAGTTCGAATAGTCAAGTACTCGGTAATCTTTTCATATTTAGAGAGTCTGAAAAGGGCTTAAAAGAAGACTCCATGGTTTCTCTTTTTCGTAAATTTTAAAGAGCCCAAAAAAGTGATAAAAGTATACTCTTCGTCAAAAATGACCATTTCACCTGAAAAATCCGGTATTCTGCACAAAAAACTCAAAATATTAAACGTACCTTCTTTCAATAATAATTTTTTTTATAAAAACCATCTTTTTAAATTGAAAAATAAACAAATTTAAATTTCATTTATTCGAAAAAACTTATAAAAAGGAGTTTTCCAAATTCATTTTTACCGTTTGAGTTTAGAGTGAAAATTTGAGAGCTTTTCGCAGAAAACGCTCCAGAGAAGATTCCGGACAAACCGACCATTCAAATCGAAAACCGTTTGCTCCAGGTAATCCACATCCTCTTTTCCTTGCTTTTCATCCGTTCATTTCCTTAATTTAGGGTTTAAAATTTATTTTTGGAGAAGAAATAGGTTCAAAATTCCACCCTCGGGGGTTCGCAGGTAAGCCACACGGTACTTGCGGACCTCAACATTTTCTTACAAAGAAAAATGTCATGGTCTCGCACTTTTAGCACAGAGCTCATGCGGAGCTACGCGCTATCTCTGAATGAAAAATGTAGAGGTGCCGTGAAGAATTTAAAAACATATTTTCTTTCCAAATTACTAAAAATTTTCTTTTTAAAATGATTCTAATCTTTCATTTTGCTCATTGTAGGATATTTACAATGCTTATCTGGCAGGAACATGAACACGAGGAGGTGGATGAAGCTGCAATGATTCATCTACATACATTACAAGTTTTGAGAGCATGTGGGTTATTCAAATTCTGGGCTATCAGCGGCATGAGAGCTCAAATAGACCTTCTCACTTGGTTGGTAAACAAGTGGGATGTATAGGACCAGTGTTTTGTGATTGGAGGCAACCGGCTTGAAATCGAGCTGGAGGACATATATTTTTTGACTGGTTTGTCTAAAAGAGGTGAACCACTTTCTATATTTGGGGCTAGGCAAGGTGGCCAGTCTGTTGCTAGCCTGCAACTAGAGTTCTGCAATGATGAGGTCAATCCTAAAGACAAACGGATTGAAATCAAAACCATCATCCATCCTAAGTTAAAAGTAGTTGCATTTACCGTAACCAAGTTATGTGGAAGTGAAACTTTTCATGTGGCTACTGGATCTCAAATGCGGATTGCAGTGGACTGCTTCCAAGGCACCATATTCAACTGGTACGAGGCAGTGTTGGCTAATATCAAAGGACAACTAACTAGAGAAAAGAACGGGAAGTTAAATAACTTCGGATATGGATTGATCGTTGTTACTTTTGCTCTAGAGAGGATTCCTCTACTAGCCCCTTAACACATTCTAGTTTATGACAGTAGAATCTGAGAGCCTCGGATGGTTCGATGGGTTGCTTTGATGGCCCATCACAGCGAGGGTACAGAGATTGTTCGATTTCCCCCGGCTTATTTCCGTTGGTTAGAACACCAAATCTTTGTGATAGAAGACTTCCCTTATGCCAGGATAGATTATTGCAGTGATCAGGATATACCACTTCCTCCAGGAGCTCAGTGGGATGAGTTAGGTAAAAAAATCACTTTGACACGCTCTAATTTCTAATTTTTATTTTGTTTTTAAAATCGTCCAAAATTGATAACAAAAATTTCAAATGCAGATGTGGGTCCACGTCGACCAGTCACTCTCCGTCCCTTCAATAGGAGGCAAAGGGATGCAGCTACAACAACACCACCACCACAGGATCAGACAGCACAAATCCTTACTAATTTGGAACACCATCTGGAGCGACTGACTCTAGACATCCCAGAGACTACCATAGACGACATTCCACTTCACTTGCAGAGATATGTTATTGGTGTTCCTGGACCGTTCAGGAGATTCTAGAGCAATGTGGCACGAGCTGTAGTATATTATCATGATCATTACCATGGATAGTGGATGATTGACTTTATAGACTCATATAATTTTTTGTGTCACTTTTTTCCCAATCATAAGGCGTTTTGAACCTATGATAGAGGATGATGTACTATTTTTTGAAACATTACTCTATGCTATGATATACTACTACTATTTTCAGCTAGTTGTCCAACATGTTATCGAATGTTGATTTACTGCTTTTATTATCGAAAATTTTTGTTAATAACACTAGAAGCTATTGCATCTGCTAATGTGTTTAAATTTCTTGGAATGTGTTGATACTCAATATAATCAAATTCTCGTTCCAAGAGACGAAATCTCAAAAATATCTTAACAACAATGGGTTTCTAATTTCATATACTCGATTTAATTGTAATACAATGAGCTCAGAATATAACCTAACAATCAAACTTCGAATTCCAAATGAAATGGATTTAGACAATAACTCAATAACTGCGCTATATTTTGCAATATTGTTTTTCGTTTGACCGAGGCTTCCCCACGCATAGATACTAACTCTTCGGTTGTGAATAAATAACCCAAGCTGCGGAAGAAATGTTTCGTGTACTACGATAAGCACCATCAACAAAACCAATGTATGTTTGAAAAAACATCGACATCTGCAATATCAAGAGTAATCTAGATAAGGAGGAATAGTAGTAAAAGAACACTTAAACTAGGCACACGTTTCTGACCTACAACACACCAGCTAAAAAATAACAAATATACAGGAAAGATCTCCACACAAGAATCAAGCGTAATATCTCTTCAGATAAAGCCCATTTCTGGGTTTGCCTAAAGAGACCCCGTCAAAATTAATCAATTCATAGGCCCCTTTTGCAAGCTGTCACTTGACAATATAAGGACCATGCCACATGGGTTCAAATTTCCCAGCCCCTAGCTTATCGTTAGCTTGATCATAAACCAAGACTAGGTCTCCTTCTGAAAAAATTTGAGGTGTAACACTTTTATCATACTGAGCTTTCATTCGTTTCGCATGAGTCTCGGTAGCTAATGCAGCGGTGCGTTGATTCTCATGTAATTGAGCTAAGTATAAAAAACATTTCTCCTCTTCAGAAGTGGCTGGTAATAACTCTATGGCTAGTTGGAGAGACGGTATCTCACATTCAATCAGTAATATTGCTTCTAAACCGTAAACCAGTTGAAAAGGGGTAAAACCTGTTGATGTTTTTGCTGAGTTCCGATGTGCCCAAAGTGCTGAAAAAAGGATGGTATGCCAATTCTATTTATGAATTCTGTTGATTCGTTTGATCATGGTGACTAAAAATTTATTGATAGCTTCAACTAGACCACTGGCTTGCGGGTAATATGGTGTAGAACTATCAGGGCGCAGGCCAAGTTGATCAGTAAATTTAGTCATCATGATGTTTCGAAAATGGCTTCCATGATCAGTAATTATCGCTTGGGGTACATCGAAACGAGAAATCATATGATTGAATATGAAAGTAGCTGTAGTTTTGCCGTCTGCCGCAAATGTAGGCATCGCCTCGGCCCATTTTGTAAAATAATCTACTACGAGAATAATATGCCCATGCCCCCCAGCCGAGTGAGGGTTACATGTAATGAAGTCAATGCCCCATTTTACAAAAGGACCGACAATAATTATAGGGTGAAGAGGAGAGGGTGGTGCACGTATTTTTTGATCGAATATTTGACAATTATGGCATTATTGAACCACATAAATACAATATTTGAATAAAGACGGCTGTAACAACTGGGCATGTTTAGATCTTTCAACAAGTGTATACGCTCATTTATGACTCGTTAGGACTCTATATCATTAGTGTCATTTTTCATGATTGTCTTGATTGAACTATGCAATATGTTCAAACCTTTTTCTTGAGCAAAGGTGTTCCATATTCTTGAAAAACCAAAAAATCAAAAAATTTAAAAAAAATGTAAAGAGGGTATACCCTAAAAGAAAAATCAAAGGGTAAGAAAAATAAAATGGTCAAAAAGGTGAAAGAAATGAACCCCAAGAAAAATAGACCAAGGAAAGTGTGCAAATTCAAATGCCACTACTATTTCATTTTTTGTAAATAAGTAATTGTGTGCAGCTGGTCAAACTTTTGCCACAATTTATGAAGAGTCAAACTGTTTAAACTTGACTCATTCATTTTTCAATTTCATGTTGTAGAATAGAGAATAAATACATGACCAAATGGGGCTTAATTCCTACAAGATAAGCAGATAAAAGAGTTAACAAAACAGTTTTAACAACATTAACTTAGCTCGGATGTGGCCATGGCAGAATTAGAGGATTTTCCTTCAGAAAAGGAAACGAAGAGGGTTTGTCACCTCAAATGCAACTTAACAAAGAAATTTCAAAATGGTGTAAAGTAGATATTAGTAGATGAAATAAGAAAGTTTTACAGATAAATGATGTCACTTAATGTGTTTAACTTCATTTTCATCACAGCACTAAATGTGCTGTGAACACACCTGAAAATCTCATGCAAAGTCAAAATCATTAACTTCCCATATCACTTTTTCCCTAAGAGTTTTACTAATTTCCCCAAAGTGCTAAGGTATTTGAAGATTAAAGGGTCTCAAGGCATTTCCTTGACTTTTGGAGGGACCGGACCCTCGGCCTAATGATCAAAAAGACCTAAGTACTTGAAGTTATTTATCATTATAATCATTCACTTTTAACATTTTCCTAAGTAAAATCCAATTTTACTTAGGAAAATCATGCCATATTTCATAAAATACCCTCAAAATTACTTGCTATGTTATGTTTAAGTGTTGAAATTAAGATGATATTATTTACTTCAGAAATCTTCACTTTCTTAGTTATAGTTAAGTGCTTTGAGTTTACCATGTCCCTTTGTCATATTGACTTCTGATTTATTTACTAAATCCCTAGTAAAAAGTCCTTATCTTATAGTACTTAACTCCTTTTATCTAATATCCCAAAAACCCATCTATTAAGATTTTAACCAAAGTATTTATTTCCCCATGCATAAATAAAAACCCACATTATGTGCCCTTTGATTAAATGTATCATTATATAATAGTCTCGCCCCTTATGGTAATTGAATTGATCTAATTTCATTATCATATAATAAAAATATGAAAAAAAAAAACATTAAACGTATAATTCATATGTTTAAAAACAAAAATAAATCAAAGTTTAATTAAAACTAAACTTTGGAAATACTGCGCGCAAAATTTCTTACCCCGACCATTCACTATACCAAGGAGTTAATTAACCCTCCAGGTTAATTAATAACCAAACTCCCAACCAATCAAATCCCGCCCGGAGTGATTAATTAACGATAAATATGTCGGGCCCATGCCCTTTTACTTCCCACCATATCCCTGTCTTGTTAACCGTCGGATCATCCGCCTACAGATCAACGCTCCACAGCGATTCCGCTAGCCGTTCCTCGACAGAACATTAACGCGCGGGGGCACGGTGGTTTTGAAACCGTCCTCCGACCACGTGTCACTTCCCCAATGGAATCGCTGCCCTCGCGTTTAATACCACCATTGCCCATAAGCGGTGCGGGAATTACCGCTTACCGCCCGACCCCTGCCACATGTCATCCCGTACCATAATGACGTCGTTCCTCGATAAAATAAATATTTCCTTTTGACTTTGGAAATAAAACAAAATTCGTGTTTTTTCAGTCATTTTCATTGCTGAAAGCGACTGCGCCTCCCACTGTGAAATTCAAATTTCCACTGAAAATTACTGTTCTATCCAATTTCGTTCAAGAATTCCGCTGGACCAGTGTTCGAGCATCTTCTTGCCACCACTTGATACCTGTTAAATCCCAGTTTGCCTCCGAAAACAGGTATTTATTCTATTGCACTCCGAAATTCAAAAGAAACTCTGTGTTCCGTGTTTTTTCACTGGATTAGTGTTAAAATCTTATCGCTAAGATCATTCCCTGAGCTTTAAAACTGTGAAATTGTTCCCCCAAACCTGCTACGTTGCCAATTTCCCTCATTAAAACTGAAATCGCGCCCGGTCCGTGAAGAAAACCCAGAAACTGCCATTTTGAACACACAAGAACCAAAATGGAAGCCCCGACAGCCCTGAATGTAACCCCATTGAATGCCCCCCACAGAGAATTAGAATATTTTCCCTTAGTGGATAAGGACTTCCAAATTAAAGACTTAGTGTTTGATGAAAGCCCCTTCGAAGTTATTGTCGCTGCAGAGACGATTATTCGAAGGGATTGGATGTCATTGGGTTGTGGGAATCCAATTTCCCGAGATATCTCATCCCCTCAATCCTCATTTTCCCAGAAATTATCCACTACTGCCATTCTAACTATGATCCAACTCAGAGAGCAGTAATGTCCCCTGACCAGAGTGTTCTGTTCCCTATCACTCCTCAGGCCATCAATGCAATGCTACATTTTGAACCTGATCAAGAGCTAACTCCCTTGTCTATGGAAGAACTGATTGAAAAGTCTAATCAACTGTCTCCAGAAAAATTGAAATGCATTTTCCAGACTTTTATGTTGCTTGAACATCAACCTAAGAGGCCACCTCCATATGGTTTTTCTTACTTTAACAAGTTGGGCAGACTCATCCTCAATATGATATCCTTTGTTATGGGTTTCAATACAAGTGAATATGTTGATGAAATAACCTTGGTATTGTTGTCTATCTTTACTCCTGGGCAACCTCCTGCAGTAAAATATGATTTTGAATCCTTGATTTCCAATAAAATCCATGACCAGTTCATGAGGCTAGATAATGAGAAAGTGTTCAAATATTCCTCAGTTATTTATCATCTCCTCATCTATTATCAATCAGAGAAGTTCCCCTTCCCTGTTAAAAAGCTTGATGCCAAGGGAAATCCTAGATCAGTTATTTTTTGGTCTACCATAACTCATTCTTCCTATGAGTCTCCCTATTCCTATGCTGAGTTCATCGATCTTTTTGTATATCCTGCAACTACCTTGTTGACAGGAATTCCTCCTCCAAGGCTCAGTAATGAAATAAAGAAGACGTTGCAGCTTTCAAGGACATATAAAGTTGGAGACTGGTATTTATATCAAAACCATTCAGTCATCAGAATCTATGGATGTGAATTGCATCCATTCAAGTTGCCAAAATATGTGCCCATGAGACTTTTTGCCTTGGAATATTTCCGGCAAATGAATAATTCTGATATGATTCATTTTTGTAGTGTGAAAAAGAAAGCCCAACTCAGGATCAAAAGTCAATTAGGTCCCTTCATATGCAACTCTAGGGATGCTGAGCGAGAAGCAGAAGATATACTACAAAACCATTGCAAGTTCCAAAGAAGTTTCCGTTGGGTTCCTTATGATCCATTTAGTTTTATCTGTGATAAAAGAATGAAGAACAAATCTTCCCCTTATATTCACCACAGGATTCCTGATATAGAACAATATGCTAACCAAGATGAATGGGTGGAAGAAACACTAGTTGAGGAAGAAAGTGAAGAAGACAAAATGAACAAAATTATGAAAGACCTTGAGAAAAACTTTGACTTAGAATCTTTTGCACAAGTTCACGTACCTCACATTGGCACTTCTTCAGTAGGAAATCTACAACAGGGATTACAGGAAAGCAGTCCATCTATTGCAGTAGAGTCAAAAGGCAAAGGAAAGGAACCTGAAATACAGGTCATTGAAACTTTTGTCATGGCAGAGAAACCTCAAACCTCCAAGGCACCAGATCAGACACAGGTTTCTCCTACTCAAGTAAATCATCCTGAAGTTTCAGAGTTACAAACTCCATCTAAGATGGAAATAGGTAAGAAAAGACAGGCTCCAGATCCTACTCCTCCCAAAGAGTCCTCAGAGCTACATCAAGCAAAAAAACAGAAACCCGATCCACTCCCGGAAGTGGAAGTTATAGATGAGATGTTTGATGATGGAAGAGAAGATAGTCAACTGACTGGCACAGCAAGTGAAACACATACAGGCCACAAAGGAAAAGAATTGCAAAAACAGTTAAGTACTGAAGTATCTTCTTTTAAACCACCAAAAACAGATACAGGTGATATAAAAAGAACTTTCATTAATATAAAGGCAAAGAATGATCCATTGAGAATGAAGGTTTATGATCAATATCTGAAAATGGCTCCACATAATCAGGAAAGGTTAATGTCAGCATTTGACATTTCACAAGGCAAAATGATGATGAGCCACTTTAAATCCAAGGTGCCCAAACCCATGACAGCAACTGATTATATTAGGACCAATTTTGAGGTCCTGGCAAAAGACATTCATCCCTTGGACCAGATAGAGCTGCATAAACAAACTGGGGAAATGGTGTATTCCACTCTTACTGATAAGGCCATGGCAGCCCTAAGGCTGCAAGATTCTTTAAATAACACAAGCACCCAATTGCAAATTGAGAAGGCCTCTTCTCAGGCCAAAGATAACAGAATAAAGTCTCTGGAAGACATAATCATCAGTTTGGGTCACAACCCCAAAGATATCAAAAGCATTGAGGCACTAATCAAAAAGAAAGATGATGATATTGCTGCACTAAGAAAGCAGCTGAAATTACCAGCCTCAAGACATCCCCAGACCCAAGAAGTTTTGAAGGAGAATTCGCAGGAAGAGATAATGGAGTTGCTCTTAAAAATGACTGAGCAACTGAGTGAAACAGAGAAAGAATTGGAACAAGCTTTACAAGAGAAGGAAGCTATCATGCAAGCATCAATCAAAGAAGCTACTACAACTACATGTACTACAACAACAGATCAACAAACAGAATCAGCACAGGTAGACACTTCTGGTCTAAGTTCTGATGAATTGGTAAAACAAATGGAAAGTTTAAAACTCAGGGTCACAGAACTTAAAACCACAAAATTGCAGTTAGAAAACTTGGAGCAGAAATATGATATGTCCAAAAGAACTGTTGCAGATAATGCCAGGGAAATTAAAAGATTGGAAAAATTGGTTAAGGCTTTAGAAAAAGATCTTTCATTAGAAAAGCCTTTGAGAGAAATAAATGAAATTCTTTGGACTAATATCATTGATTCAATAAAAAGTATTTGGACTTTTGTTCAAACAATCTTTGAACAAAATGACTTGATCAAAGTAGCTCAGGAAGAAATAGCCAAAACAAGAGATGAATTAAAGAACAGACCTGAGCAAGCTAGTCAACTTATACGGTTTCTGAACACACGGACTAAGAAACAGCTTTCAAAGTTAGGAATTGATGACAGGACAGGCACTATCTTAGAAATAAAAAGAGTTTTTACCAAAAGAACTCTTATGCAGAATTTGGAAAGGAAGTGCTCAGATATGCTAGAAGAAATCAATGCTTTTAAAGGGAAGTTTCAGGTTTTATTAGACAATGGGTTACCCAGTCCTATGCTAGCAGGTGACAAGGTAATGGACCTGGAAACCTATGTTACTAAAATAGACATACATGCTCATAACACAACTGTTATTTCTATCAATGCATCACAAGCAACATTGCCAACAGGGAGGAATCTCTATGATAGATTGAAGAATTTGTTTCATCTAGAGCATGAAATAAAGTATTTGTTCCCTAGTCAGCCCACTTTTTACAGGTACACAGAGGCCGATGAGACATTGAGAAAACTCAAAAGAACCGTAATAGCAGAAGATCAATGGTGGGACGACTTATTGGAAATTTTGTAAAATTTATCTTCAGATAGAAAATTTGATCTTTTTACCATTATGTAAAGGATAAATAATGAGCACAGATTAAAGAGTATCAGTTGAACAGGTTAAAGAGTATCCGTCGAAACAAAGAGTATCAGACAAGCAAAGGAATTACTCAAAGGGACAGCACCAAGCCCTATTATAGCACCTGCCTCCAGCACATCCGCAAAATGAGGAAACAGTACATCAGCAGTTACTTGTTATTCTGTCTACGAGACCATTTGTCTCCTTTTTATTTGTAAATTACTCCTTAGTCACCCTAGATTATTGGCTAGGTTAGTGTGAGATATTTTCAATTATTTTTTGTATAAATAAACCCTCAAAGAGAGTGTTGAGGGTGGATTCTAATACTTGGCTGTGACATTGATGTTTTTGGAATAAAAAGTGTTTTGGAGAAATTTATTTGTGGCTTACTGGATGACAATTTGAAGCTCAGGACTTTTTGCAGGATTCATGTGTCGGACTGCAGTTCAATAAGTTTTTCTATCCTATGTTTTAAGTTCTATATCTGTTTATAATATCATTATGTCCATTTCTGAATAATTTACATAAAGGATTGAATTAGAATTTACTTAATTGTACTCTGATTTCAGATGTGATTATTCTTAATGTTTTCCTCTAAATTGGTTATAAGCACGAATTCTTAAATGCTCTTGCTTTGTTAATTTAAACATTCTTGATTACTATAATAAAGAATTCTTCATTGCTCTTTGTTTGTAGTCATTTCATTTCTTTCTTTTGAACATGGTGAAAGATTCTTAGCTGTCTTTCATCCCTTCAAAATCATCCCATCCACTTTAAATTTTAAGGATTGTTCTCTATCTGGCTATCTTGCCCTGCAAAGCCATCTTGTGTGTAGAATAGAAATCCAGTAAATCCATCCTTTGACTCCATAGCCCAATGGACTGAAAATCTTCAACCTTGCCCCTAGTTTGCTGATTCCACCATTTTCAAACAAATTCTTGGATCTATAACTAGCCTAAAACCTTCTAAGAACAAAGATAAATTATAAAGAGAGAGCCCTCTCTGGATGCAGATTGGCTAGATTCTGCATCCGAAGGTTGGTTTGTGGTTGCCTCGGGTATGCTTTCCTTTTCCACAACTTCGAGGAAAACCTCGAGTGATAACATGACCGCCATATGCTCCAGAGTGACAGTCATTTAAAACCTTTTCGGCTTCTTCATGGGTGAGACAACGTCGAAAAATAGAGTTAGCACCATGACGGTATAGTGTGTCGCCAACAATATGATATTGTTGAGACTGGAAACGGATTTTACGTCGTTGTGACCATGAAAGTTTGGGCCGAAAATATTGGGTCTGAAGATAAACGATGATATCTCCATACCAAGGATCAATGGTACTAATAAGACACAAGGATTCATCTGTGATTGGTTTTTTCGCCACAGTTTCTGTATCAGTACGGGGAAAATCACACATAAGTTCAGCAAATATCAATGATTTCTTTGATTTGGACTTTTCAAATTCCAAGTCAAACTCCTGTAGGATAACAATCCATTTGGAGTATTTGCCCCCTAGAAATTGTTTGGTCAAGATATACATCACAGGGTTACAATCAGAAATCACTGTTGTTTTGCATAAAAGTATGTAATGACAAAAACATTGGACAGCTTAAACGACTGCCAAGGCCAATTTCTCCACATGTGAATACTTAATTTCAGTCAGATGCAAATTGTGACTAAGATAGTAAATCACATGTTCACCATGAAATTCATCTTCCTGAACTGGAACCATTCCTATCGTGGAATTGGAGGCGACAAGGTACAAAAAAAATCCTGGTTGTAATTGGGAGGATGTAGTAACGGTGCATGGGTCAATGCATTTTTAAGAGCATCAAAAGATCAATCAGCGATCTCGTCCCAAAAGAAAGGAATATTTTGTTTTAACAACCTGGGGAAACCTTTCGCTAACTCAGCGTAGTTAGGAATGAAACAACGTAAAAATTTTTCTTTCCCTTGCAAACTTTGGAGTTGGTGAAGATTAGAAGGAGGAGGTAATTTGACAATAGCCTTAACCTTCGATGGATCGACACGAATGCCTGCCTTTGAGACAATAAATCCTAACAATCGTCGAGATTTTACACAGAAAACACATTTGTGAGAATTTATACAAATCTTATAATCCCTGCATCATATAAAAATAGCTCATAAATGAGTGATATGATCTGCTCTGTGCAAGAAATGAGCAGGAAAATCATCAAGGTAGGGTTGCACAATGTGTTTAATGTCATGAAATGCATAATACATTGCCCTTTGAAAAGTGGCGCCAGCATTCTTAAGTCCAAAAGGTAATTTGCGATAAGAAAAATTCCCCCATGGACAAATGAAAGTTGTTTTAGGTTGATCTACAGAGAGTATGTTGATTTGATTGTAGTCGGAAAATCCATCCATGAATGAAAACATTTCACTTCCAGCACAATCGTCAATAATTTGATCGATATAAGGGGTTGGATAATTATCTTTTGGAAAAGATCAATTTATATCCCTATAATCGATACATACTCGTATGGTTCCTTGTTTTTTATTGACAGGAACGATATTAGACACCCAATCCGTTAACAGAATTGGATAAATAAAACCTGCACGAAGTAATTTTTCAACTTCTGCTTTAATAGCGGCAACTTTTCTCAGATGTATTTGACATAATCTTTGTCTGACGGGTTTAGCATCCGGGTATGTTTTAATTTCATGAATAACAATCGACGGATAGATTCCTGGAATTTCTTCATATGACCAGGCGAAAATGTCATGGAATTCCTGAAATAGGGCTTTATATTCTTGGATTTCATCAGTCGTACAAGAAGCACCTATATGAATGTTTTCAACAATTCTAGGTTTTACTGAAATGTCAATGGGAATCGTTGTAGAAATGTTTTCTAAAGTCAATTCAGAATTGAAATATGAGAGAGGATTCTGGGGTTCTTTGACGTAATCAGTAGTAAAAATGGAGGAAAAATAATTCTTAAAATGAGCGAGATCAGGTAAAAACGAAGACCTATGATGGAGATCTTCCCATGGTAATTCATCGACAGACAAGAATTCACGAATTTGTTCATTAGTATTGAATACTTGTTGACCAAGATCCATAATTGATGTCGAAGCTGAGCTCATTATTGAAAGTGACTCCTCAGCGATCACATTCATTGGATCAGATTCAGTTGAAGGAGTATCAGAAAATGATGGTACTGCCTAATATGCTAACTCAAAAGGACTCAAAGGCATAGCGCCATCCAAAGAATCCAATTTTGATTCTGAAGGTACTATCCAAAGATCATCAAAGGAAATATTACTTGATGTAGTCATATTGATATTAGCAATAGGAGGCTGTACATTGGGATCAGGAAGGGAAAAAGTTCCCAGTAAAGAAGAATCTTTAATTAACCCTACCCCAACATACTTATAATGGATAATCAATTTTTAGATATGCTAGATACTATCAGTAGAGGCTGGGTCGGATGAATAATATGAGAGCTGATCTAATTTAATGATCTTTCCTTTATGTGGAAACATGATGAGACAAAAGACTGATGATACAACAACAGTCATGGCGTAAGCCCAACTGCGACCCAGGAGAAGGTTGTAAGCCAGAGGGGCATCAACCACTTCCACATCCAGATTAACGGTTTTTCCTTGGACCTCTATTGGTAGATCTTGCAAAATACCATACGAATGAAAATCTCTTCCATCAAAAGCTTTGAGAATAGTCGGTGATTGGTTAATTGTCGGAGAACCGAGTGATTTCCAACATTTTAACGACATAATACACGTATAAGCTCCTTCATCAACAACAGTATGAAATATACATTTGTTATTGGCTATTACCGGTGTTAGCCACCTATAATATTTTGTTATACCAAAAGGTGGCTAAGACTTTTTGAGTCTCCAAAGAACAAATTTTATTACTAAAAATTGTTGGCTCTTGAAGACTCCTTAAAGGCCTCATGCCTCTGTCCAAAATCCTCATTGTTGTTCCCATTTTTTATACTCAGAAATTCTGTTGATTCCAAGTGAAAGACTGCTGAAAGACCATCATTTTCCCCTTCTCAAACCTTCATTTTCTCCCCTTTTTCTCCAATCAAAACTCCCTTGTTTTCATAAATCCTCTTCTTCCATTTTATGAAAATCACTTTTCCATAGTTAAAAACTCATTTTTTTAAACTATTCCAAAACCCCCGATTCCTTGGAAAAACTCTGAAAAATTCGTGAAAAATACAAGTTTCTATTTACTATGGACCTAAGCCCTTTGGGCTAAGTCCTGACCACTTCCCCCCACATGCCCATGCGTTAAAACCAAACGCCAAAACCTTTCGGCGCTAATCGCATCGGAAACTTTCAAGGTGCAAGTGTTTTGTGTGTTACAAAAATCCCGATGCGATCAGCCTTTGTATTATAAAACTCCCGATCGCATAAATTTTTATATATATTCTGTGGGCCAAAATCAGCGTTTAAAAAACTCATAAATATTTCATGCCTGATCCGCTTTTTCCTTTATAAAACCCAAAACCCACTTTCCCGAAGTTATTAACCAAAAACCAAAGTCACGTGTTTTAAATATGAAAAATGGGTAGATTAAAAAGACCTTTGATGTACTAAGCCCCGGGCCCTTTGCGTTCCAGATATCTGAAGTCCCCGCAGGTGGGCGCCTATCCTTGATATATATTTTATTTCTGCCCTGATCCATTAAACCTTTGTTTATATTAAAAACTTTGGGTTTTGGTATATTATAAGGGTTTCCGCCAGTTCGTTCTAAAAATCAATCTCCACCGTTGATTGTAAGCCAATCAAATGGCCAGCTCTAAATCGCATCGGAGTTTTCCATCGCATGCATTTATTTTTCCCCCGATTTTTGTTCCTCCGATTCGCTCCCCGCCGTTGATCTGATTCTCAGATCCAACGGCCATCTCTTAATCGCTTCTGCCCTCCCGATCGCACAATCGCATCGAAGTTTTTCCTTCGCACCCTTTTCCTCCTCCCGCCGATTGCAATTCACCGATTAAATCTGGACCGTCCACGTGTCCAAATCCAACGGCTATGCTCTCTTCCGGCTTCTGAAGCAGTTTAATCCAAAGACGCAGGATTTCTTAATTATTTTTGTGTTTTGCAGGTCTTTTAAATGGTTTCCCATTTTATTTGAAGAGAAAGGCCGAAGGCCGGGAAAGACGTTTCCTACGTTTTGGGCTATTAAAGGGAACCATTCCACCGGGCTCTATTTTCATTGTTCGTCGATGCTCTATGTGGCATTGATGCCTTTAAAAGCCCTGCGCAGCTCTACACATTGAAAAGAAACTGCATTTTAAACTAAATTTAAAAAGTATCAGTTTAGAAGACACAACACAGAAGAACAGAAGATTGAAGACAGATATGGGAATTACGGCTAAGAATGCTTATCAAAAGCCTAATTCCCAGAGTTAAAACACAGTCAGGAGAAATTATAAGTGTTTGACAGGCAGAAAAGACTGCCACCGCTGCATTCTGAGGCTAACTGATTCCTCAGCTACCACAGAGCCACATGTTGCCTCAAACCTTTCAAACATAGGCCGAAGTTATTGCTTAAATAAATATCTGCCTCTAGCACTGCCAAGAAGTTAATTCTGCCACAGGAAACTAATGCAAAAAATATCTGCAGAATTACTCCACATTATTTAGAGCTTCAAAGTCAACAAATCTCCCATCGAGCTTTGATATTAATTGTAAAAAAAGTTAATACAGAGAAACACCTGTAAAATCCTCCATCGAGTCCCCCAAGGACCAAGAAGACATTAACTCTGTATTAATTGTAATTGAGATATTTTATCAGATCTCACCTCCTCATTCTTCTATATATACTTCTTCAGAAGATGAGTGAGTGTTGGTTGGTTGTTAGTTGTTATTGATCACAAGCTGTAATATTGAACTCTCTGAAATCAATACATAGTCCTTTGAAGTTGAAGAACAAATTGAAGTCTTGGAGATCTTGATGATGTTGTTGCATGTTTGTTCCTGAGAAGGCTCTATCATTGGATTCATGAGCTTGGCTGTTGGTGAAGTATTCTGAACTGTTTCATGTTTTTTCCTGTTTCCATTATGTTCCATAAATTTCTTACTACAGTAGGATAGAAAATAATAGGCTAAGAAATGACTCCTGGAAGCACCTTAGACCTGTTCATCCTTCACTGTTTTATGTTTTCTTCTGCTGAAGTATTTTAGAGGCTTTAATATTTCTCTTTAGTCTTCATGCTTGTTTATTTCCTTAATAGTTTGAACAGTTGGTTTCAGCATGATTTATGGTTCTCCCTGCTTGTCTGTTGCCACTTAAAAACTATTATTGAAGTCTCCCTTTGAAGTTCTTTGCTTATAGTGAATCAGAGAGGTCTGTTTCGATCTTGCGCTTTGTCCTCACTTAAATAGTTGGCTTAAAGGTCGTTATAATTATGATCATAGATGTATTAGGTGTTCCCTCTTCTATGACTGTGATTATCAGTAAATCTTATATGTTTTCTAAAGTCCTTTAGAATAAAATCTTTGAGGAAATAGGGTGTTCCCCGAATCTTAGATTTTACTTTGAAAGTTGTTTTGAAATCATTGTTTTCTTAAAGGTGTGATTTGTAGAATTTATGGTTAGCCCTGTCTATCAAAGAACTCTTTATTGTTTCAAATTATGCTTTCAAATTCCCTTTGTTGAGAATTAAAACTCCCTTTCCAAATCATTAATGTTCATTCCATTCCAAAAACATAAGGATCCTATGGCCAAGTTAGATTTGCCCTCTGATATCCCATATCCATTGATAAGCATGTTATGACCTTTTCTTGACTCCATTTCCCAATGAACCAGATATTTCTCTGTCCTATATATCTTTCCTAGACCTTTTATGTTCTGCTGTCTCAATTCAACCCAACCAAACAAAAAAAATACCTGCACTTAATAACTAGTCTAAAACCAATACTCTAAGCACACAAGATAAACCTTTGCAAAAAAACATTTGAGAGATCCCTCTCTGAGAACAGGAGGACTAGATCCTGTAACTCTAAAGATTGGTTCTGATGTTGCCTTGTCTTTTGATTTGCCAAACTATCAAAACATGGGACACCAACATAATGGCGATCATGGTGGGACCATTCTAAGTTAGCAACAATCTAAGTACCCCTTAGGACTCCAGAAAACCCTTATAAGTAACCTTCTTCAAGCACTACCAAGTAATGGTAATCATGATAGGACCTTTTGAATCAGTGACAAACTAAGTAACCCTTAGGATTCTTATAAAGCCTATCAAACCTTGAAGGATTCAGTTACCAAGCCATAAGAGTGAACTCTATAATTTTTGACACCCTAGCTAAGTGCTAAAACAGATTTAGGACACTCTCATAACCTATAAGACCAAATTAACTCAGAAAAACCCAAAACATTTCAGTTTGGCTTCATAATAAACTTGGTGGTGGACCATAAAACCTTTTACCTCCAAAAGAGCTAAATAGTTTCCACCTGGCGACTCCACAATCCTAAAAAACAGACCTTAAGACTCCACTGGGAAGACCCCAAGTCTTGAACAACATCATACAAACTCAGCTAGAAGGCTTTAAAATTAGCATTTTCCTTCTTCTGAAAATATCAGTTGGCCTCTTAAAGATTGTCATATTTGGTTAAAACTTTTCTTTTTCAAACAAGGTCTAAAAACATAGCATAATGGCTCCTAGAAAGATTCACACTAGAGCCTACCCTGACCCAAACCCACTGGAAGAAGCTGAAAACCCTGAAAGTATACTTAGGAAATCTTCCAAGATGAAATTTTCAACTGTTTTCAGATCACCCTTGAGATTTAATTCAGTCCCTGAAAATATCGCAACCCTACACCAATCACAAGTCGACTTAAGAAATCCTTTTAGAACTAGGTCACTTAATGATATAATTCAGATAGATTCTGAGTCCTCACTTTCATCCCCAGAACAAAGTGAACAACCTGGTAGTATAGAAAACACACCACCCGATTTACATCTCCTTCTCAATTTAGGTGTCTCTCATCCAAGATCAGCTCAACAATCTATCCTCGGTACATCCACATCTGTCCACCCAACATCCACTGTCCAAACCACCCCACTTCAACCAGCTTTCCCTTTTGTAAATCCACCCCCACCACCTATCATGGCAGCATGGTATGCTCCCCTGGTCCTTCCTATACCATTAGTCAATCTCCCACAGGACTACCAATCCAAAATTCCATTATATGATGCTAACAATGCTACAACCGCATCACAACATGTAGACAAAATGAATGACTACTTTGACAGAAATGAAATTGATGATGATTTCGTCAAGCTTAGGTTATTTTCTCAGAGTTTGGGGGGAGATGTAAGAAAATGGTTTAAAATTTTAGCCCCTCATAGGATTAACGATCTCCAAGGCTTCCATCAGACTTTCTTAAACAAATGGGAAGTGAAGAAGAATCCTCTCCAAGTCCTTTCTGATTACAATAACCTCCATAGAAACCCCGGGGAAAGTGTCCAAGCTTATTGCACTAGGTTTAATAGTGTGGTATAATGCACTTTCCCCAGAACTAAAACCTCCACAAGGCTCAGCTTTAAACAAGTTTCCTGAAGGGTTTGTTGGAAATATGATGCAGGATGTTGTCCTTGATGGCAACCCACTGAATGAAGATGAAGACATGCAACTATTGACATGTGTTGTCCTTGATGGCAATCCACCTGATGAAGTTATTCTTGACTTGATGAACTTGGTAAATAATGTAAATCTGATGTGATATGATGTTTGTTGACAATATGATGTTGAGTGTTGTCCTTGAAAGGCAACTCACTTGATGAAGATGATGGCAACTTATTTGATGAAGTTGTGCTTGCTAGAATATGTTCTTGATGAAGAAAATATGATGTATCCACAGTGTGTACAAAAGACAATGAAGAAAGGAATTCAGAATGTGCTCAAAGTATGATGAAAAGAGTATGTCTCTATGTATACGCGGATCTGTCTAAGGGAAGTCGCGTATGCACGCGGAAAAGAACGTTCCAAGTCGCGTATGGGTAAAAGCGCTCAAAAAGTGCAAAACCAAGGGTAACCACCATGGTATTATTTTTGCTCATGGTATTGAAAAAGGGGCCCGTGGTATTGAAGGCTCGTGGTATTGGTTTGGCTCGTGGTATTGAAAAAGTGGCCCGTGGTATTGAAAAAGGATAAACCTATATAAGGAGAAGAAATTCATTGTGCAAATCATGAGTGTGGGTGCAAGATGTCTGAGCTTGAATGAATACTTCTCTGTGAAGTATATCTGTATGGAAAGGGTAAAGGTTTGAGGATAGATCTGAATCTATGATGCACCTATGAAGAAATGATGAAGCGGAATATCTAGATCTGAAATGTATCTGTATTTGCTAGATCTATTTATGGAATGATTAGATCTAAGATGAGGCGAACATCTGTCTGAAGTAAAGGGTAAAATCTGAACCGAATATCTAATCCGTTGTGCTATGCTGCTCTATAAATATTGAAGATCTACACGTCTACTGGTGATAAAGCGCGACACATGCGCTATCTCGATGAAAGCCGTACGCGCAATGAAATACACACGCAGGCATACGCCGGCTCTGCGTGGACTGAGCGCCGTATACACGCGACACGTTGAAGGGAGCGCGGTGACAGTAACCAGGGTTTGGCCGAAGCAAGGGGGTATGAGGCATCTCGATCCGTTCCGCCGTGTTTCGCTATCCGATCCGTGCTGATACATATGTTGGTGATGTATGTTTGAGCTTAAAAGTATGGAAAGGGTCTAGTTTGAAAATATGATGAAACGTGGCCTACAAGTTGTGTTCTATTGAAGTAGTTGGATCCAGTGTGAAAATTGATGAAACGTGGTCCATAGAGGTGCTGAGGGTTGTAGCCTTCAGTCAGGGGGTTGTAGCTCCCTTCCAGGTGAGGCTGGTAAACGAGATCGGGGGGTCATAGCTCCCTTCCAGGAGAGGCTGGTAAACGAGTCAGGGGGTTGGAGCTCCCTTCCAGGAGAGGCTGGTAAATGAGCGCAGGTGGGTGCCTGCGTGCTGGTAGAGTCTGCACCAGCACATATGTTGTAAGATGTTTTCTCTATAATAAAAATATTGAAGGCTGAGCAACTGCAGCGGTGGTTTTCTCCCGACTTGGGTTTCCACCTAAAAATCCTGGTGTTCATGTGTGATGCTTTGTGTGATGTTTTATTCTGTTCTTACTGCACATGTTTACTGTTTATAGAACATCTAATGAATGAATGATGGAACGATATAAGTGAAGAACTAATGGCATAATTAGATCTCTGTGTATACGCGAGTTTTATGAAGGATATCCGCGTGTATACGCTACTTGGCTTCATCAAAGTAGCGTATGGGTTTTAAGGAATGAAAAAGTAAAAGTTTTGAATATGCAGTAAATACTGATTCACCCCCCCCCTCTCAGTATTTTTCCCAACAATTGGTATCAGAGGAGGTTCTTCTGCAGAAGCTTGATCGCTTGAAGGAGATCCGTCGCAATGGGAAAGAAGCAAAAGAAGAAGGTTACTCAAGGAAAGAAGAAGCCTCAAAAATCATGTATAGCAGAAATTGAAGAAGATGAAACAGGTATTGATCGTTGCTCTTGTATTTTACTTAATTGTATATGCAAGGATTATTATAGTGAAAGTGAAGATGAAGAAGATTCTGACCAAGCTCTACAAGTGCTCATGGCAAAGAAGAAGGCTACTCAAAGTAAGGAGATAGCTGAATTTGACAAAAATGAATCAGATAGTGATTGGGGTCATCCCTTGAAAGATCTTAGTTGTGCAAACAATGGTGATAATAGTGAAGAATATGCTATCGAAGCTGTCAAGATTAAAGATGAAGATAGTAAGAGAAAAGTTGTGGATCTAGAAGAAGTTATCAAAGATCAACAAAGAAAATTTAATGAGAAGGATTCTGCTAACAAAGCTTTGGTATTTAGACTGAAAAGGATGTTCGATGATGTATACAATCGAAGTAAAGGATATCAAGCTGGAATCATCTCTCTGCAAGCAGAACTTGAAGAAGAAAATAAGAAGAATGAAGGACTTGAAGCAGAAAACGTTTCTCTAAAAACAGATCTGGAAAAATCAAAGAGGAAGAATGAAGGTCTTGAAGCTACAGTCATCACTCTACAAGCAGATCTTGAAGCATCAAGTAAGAAGATTGAGGAACCTCTACAAACGTTTGAAAAGGAAGGCCTTGAAACAGAAATCATCTCCCTCAAAGAAGACCTAGATAAATCAAATAAGAAGAATGCAGGACTTGAAGCAGAAAACATATCTCTGAAAGAAGATCTCAAAGCATCAAAGAAGAAGAATGAAGAGCTGCAACAAACATGTGAAGTAAACGAAAATTGGTTGAAAGAAGAGATTCTAAATCTGAAGGATCAAGTAGAAGATGGAAGAAGGAAAGAAGAAAGCATGACAAAGCAATGTCAAGACTTGGAGGTTGAGGTAAACATTCTCAAAGGTAAATTAGAAGAAAAGGTTAGACTTTTGAGGTTTCAAGATAGTACTAAGATTCTGGATAATATTCTTAGTAGTCAAAGGTCTCCTTCTATCAAACTTGGTCTTGGTTTTCATGAAACTATTAAAGGAGAATCTAGCTCACAAGGAGGTGCTAAAGAATCAAAGGATATCAATACAAAATCTGAAGTATTGAAAGAGTCAAAAGATCAACCAACAATCATGAATTCTCAAAGGAATTCATTCAAGAACGTTCAATGTTTTAAATGTCATAACTATGGGCATGTTGCAGAAAATTGCAGGAGCAGATCATTTCAGCCACAAACAAACAAGTTCTACTCAGAAAGGTACTCTAGTTTCTTCAGGGGATATTGTTTCTCATGTAACATGTATGGACATAAAGCAGTTGATTGCAAAAGGAGGAAGATTAGAAATACTCATTATGATTCTTATGCTTACTTTTCTGAACATATGAGATGTTATTCTTGTAACAAGTATGGGCATGTAGAAAAGGAATGCAGGTTGAACAGATCTAAGAAAGTGGACAATTTTCAGCACACTGTTAGGAAGGTCAAACAAATTTGGAAAAAGAAGGAAGACCAATTAGAAACGTAGGGAATTCTGACCCTACTGCAGTCATCCGCTTCTGAAGCTTACTTCTCTGATTGACTGCAGGAATGATGTGGGATACATTATCAGATTTAGTAATGTATCGTCACAAGGGGAGCAATGTATGATGTCTCTCATGGTTGATTTGATTATTCTGGTTATATGTATTTCTGACAGTGCATCTGGTGTGAAGAAAAGACAGGAACAGAAGGTAAATTTGCAGGGGGAGATAAAGGAATGTGAAAAATTTCTATGTTTCACTTTCCATACGCGGGTTCTATTCACCAAAGTCGCGTATACACGCGAGTTCCAACTGACACAGCCGCGTATGCATTGATGATAAGGAAATTTATCTGATAGCTGAAGATCTGGAGCAGAAGTCCAGGGGGAGCATCAGTCTGACTGCTGATGATTGCACTATTAGCATTATTCTGGTTATACTCATAATAATGAAATGATACATGGGTTCTTGTGTTGAACATTATGGATGAAGCCTGGTTGCTTTATGATGAAGAGCATTCGTTGTTGAGATGAAAGTCTTATAATTCAGAGATGAGGATAGATCATGCAGAGATTGTTGCTGATGACTTGCTGTTGAAGGTGCTTCAGATTGCACAAGCTAAGGAAGAGCACTGGTTTAGGGGGAGCAGCAGGTTGAATACTAATGATTGCATTATTGGCAATATGACTGCTTATTCTTTGGTTTTTGTGATACTCATGCTCAAATGATGATGACTTGGTACATGGTTTATTATGATGAATTTTTGAGCCCTGGTTGCTGATAAGTATCTTTTGTACTCACACATGGATGAGTTGGATGTCATTTGATTCAGAAATAAATCATGCAAAGTGTGTTACTATGGTTGAGAGATCTTTTTATGTTACTTCATGTTAAATCTTGAAGATCATGGTGATGTTGGACCACATGGATGATTTCTTGACACCTATGTGAAGATGTTGTTCTGATATGAGAATCTCTCTTGGAAATATTGTATTGATGCTACAAAGAATCTGAAGGCTTGGTTACTATTGTGCTGATGCTACAACCATTGGATGACGCTTGAAGACACCACTACACTGTTCTATCTATCTGTAGTCCAGGGAAGCATTCAAATGTCTCAGAAAGAAGCTGAACACTGTCCTTGCCTCACAAAGAATCAGATCTGGTTGAAATTTAGAAGATGTCTTGGGATACGCGGGTTTCCTGAAACACAGTCGCGTATATACGCGAGTTCCTGCACAGAAAACCGCGTATGTCTGATTGCTGACAATTTTTGGTTGGAGTCAGCTCTCTTCAGCACAGCTGCAGTGCTGTTTGGTATCTCTGATACTGTTTGGTATCTCTGGTGGTGTTCCAGTTCTCATAATTATGTTTCTAATGTTTTGATGAAGATGCCTTGATGATTTGTTGGTGAAAGTGTTCAGGATGCACAAACTAAGGGGGAGCCTTAGTCATATGAAAAGGATGCTTGGATGCACAGATTCAGGGGGAGCATTAGTGTTGCTGAGTATAATGCATTGTTGGCATTATGATGGTTCTGAAATATGTTCTCTTTCTTGAGGACTTTCTGGTGTTGGTCTTAAATGGTCATTTTTGTAATTTGTTGAAAAGGTCTTGTTGAGACCCATGATGTAAAATTGTAATATTCAGTCATGTAAGGACTTGTCTAATTTGTAAACCCACTTGGTTGGGTAGCTGAGTCAAATTTTGTAAACCCACTTGGTTGGGTAGTTGAGTTGAAATATGTAAACCCACTTGGTTGGGTACTTGAGTCTTATATGTAAATCCACTTGGTTGGATATTTGATGTAATTTTGAGTCTTTTGGTGATAGGAAGTTCATAGAGTCATGTACTTCATTGAAAAATATGTTTGAAGATTCAGCATGAACTCAGGGGGAGCTTGGTCACTTCAGTATACATCAGATCTGCAGAACACTTCTTCTACATGAGGAGAAAAGGGGGTGAGTGTGTTGGTTTTGATCCGACCGTTGCCCTTGATGTCAAAGGGGGAGAGTGCGTTGGTTTTGATCCGCTGGTTTTGATCCGCCCTGTCATTGGTTTGTGATCCGCCCTTTGCCCTTGATGTCAAAGGGGGAGAGTGACATGGTGTTTGAACGCAGATAATGGTGTCAAAGAATTGGGAGAGTGACATGGTGTCAATGTACTTATCTGTTGTGGTAACCAAACACCATCGTGGTTGCCATCAAGTCCAAAGGGGGAGATTGTTGGAAATATGATGCATAGTGTTGTCCTTGATGGCAACCCACTAAATGAAGATGAAGACATGCGACTGTTGACATGTGTTGTCCTTGATGGCAAACCACCTGATGAAGTTATTCTTGACTTAATGGACTTGGTAAATGATGTAAATCTGATGTGATATGATGTTTGTTGACAATATGATGCTGAGTGTTGTCCTTGAAAGGCAACTCACTTGATGAAGATGATGGCAACTTATTTGATGAAGTTGTGCTTGCTAGAATATGTTCTTGATGAAGAAAATATGATGTATCTACAGTGTGTACAGAAGGAAATGAAGAAAGGAATTCAGAATGTGCTCAAAGTATGATGAAAAGAGTATGTCTCTATGAATACGCGGATATGTCTAAGGGAAGTCGCGTATGCACGCGGAAAAGAACGTGCCAAGTCGCGTATGGGCAAAAAGTACTCATAAAGTGCAAAAACAAGGGCCCGTGGTATTGAAGACTCATGGTATTGATTTGGCTCGTGGTATTGAAGGCTCATGGTATTTCTTTGGCCCGTGGTATTGAAGGCTCATGGTATTGCTTTGGCCCGTGGTATTGAAAAAGGATAAACCTATATAAGGAGAAGAAATTCATTGTGCAAATCATGAGTGTGGGAGCAAGATGTCTGAACTTGAATGAATACTTCTCTGTGAAGTATATCTATATGGAAAGGGTAAAGGTTTGATGATAGATCTGAATCTATGATGCTCCAATGAAGAAATGATGAAGCGGAATATCTAGATCTGTAATGTTTTTGTATTTGCTAGATCTGTTTATGGAAGGCTTAGATCTGAAATGAGGTGAACATATGTCTGAAGTAAAAGGGTAAATCTGAACTGAATGTCTGATCTAAAGAAGTATGCAGCTCTGTAATGGTTGAAGATATATACGCTACTTTGCCGTAGAGGAAGCGCGTATATACGTGGCTTCGCTGAAAAGAAAGCGCGTATGCGCAATGAAATATGTACTGAGGTATACGCTTGTTGATGAGGACGAAAGCGCGTATATACGCGACATCAGTGAAAGTAAAGCGCGTATGCAAACAAGGGTTTGCTGAAGATTGTGGTAAGAAATGTCTGATCTATTCTGCTGTGTTACTGCTATCTGTATTCTACAGTGCTGAGTTGTCTGTATCAGTTTGGTTGTATGTTTGAGCATAAAAGTATGGAAAGGGTCCAGTCTGAAAATATGATGAAACGTGGCCTGCAAGTTGTGTCCTGTTGAGGTTGTTGGATCCAGTGTGAAAATTGATGAAACGTGGTCCAAGGTGGTGCTGAAGGTTGTAGCCTTCAGTCAGGGGGTTGTAGCTCCCTTCCAGGTGAGGCTGGTAAACGAGATCGGGGGGTCGTAGCTCCCTTCCAGGAGAGGCTGGTAAACGAGTCAGGGGGTCGTAGCTCCCTTCCAGGAGAGGCTGGTAAACGACCGCAGGTGGGTGCCTGCGTGCTGGTAGGAGTCTGTGCCAGCACATATGTTGTAAGATGTTTTCTATATAATAAAATATTGAAGGCTGAGCAACTGCAGCGGTGGTTTTCTCCCGACTTGGGTTTCCACCTAAAAATCCTGGTGTTCATGTGTGATGCTTTGTGTGATGTCTTATTCTGTTCTTACTGCACAGGTTTACTGTTTATTGAACATCTGATGAATGAATGATGGAATGATTTAAGCAAAGAACTAATGACATAACTAGATATCTGTGTATACGCTAGTTTCATGAAAGATATCCGCGTGTATACGCTAGTTTAATAAAGGAAAGTAGCGTATGGGTTTTAAGGAATGAAAAAGTGAAAAGTTTTGAGTATGCAGTAAATACTGATTCACCCCCCCCCTCTCAGTATTTTTCCCAACAAAATCATACAGCATGCTAGAAATCGAATAGATTAGATTAAATTTTGTGCACGATGGATGGATTGGTCTTCTGTGACCGCACTGGAAAAGCAAACATCTATAGCTAGGGGTGGTAAGAGTGACTTACAAAACCAGTTGGATAAGAGATGATCCAGGATTGGCACTTTGAAGAGCCTCCTCCTACGTCTCCATTCATGAATCTGATCGGCGATGTGGGTGGCGATGTCTTGGTGCAACGAGGTTAAAAGTTTCGTGTTGGTTTCGTATCTAATAGGTAATTATAAGTTCTTAAGAAATTATGTAGCTAAGGCGACAAAAGTGTTAACAACCCCACGTGGTAACTCAATGTACCATTTGTCAGCATTTCTTGTGAGAGTGCAGGGGAAAAATCGAAGTTGGATATTATCATCCACCATGGAGTTAGAAATAGACCATATATGAAAGGTGGTGACGTGCATAGCTGGATTGTCCCCTTGTTTCCCGTCAAATTTAGGGATGTCTGACGGAATCTTGTGTGTTACTAGAGGCTAGAGTGGGTTGTGCTTTATGGGATCATTGGTCAGTTTTTAGATGTCGGGGATGTCTAGAGCTGCCAGTTTTGGTAGTTGCATGTTTTCCCCTGGATCTAGCCAAGGAAGTATTGGCTTACCATTCGGACCATAGCGTCCGCCCATCAATGTGTTACCAATGGGATAAGTAGGAATTTCTTGATAAAATTTCCCTATGGGTGGGGGCGTAGGGGTGTATGGTTGCTATCGGTAGGGTATGTTGTACTGAGGGGCAAACTATTTGTTGCCCCCAGTGTAGAGGTTACCCACTTTCCCAAATTGACCTTGGGGTTGGTTCACCCACTTGGATGTGATAGAGTTAGCCACAGGCATTGTTATCACAAAATTCTACTTGATTGGCTACTGATCGGACAACTCAGTGTAACTATTTCAAACTAGATTTTGACTAAAGCTTAGCCTCTTCAGTCTGAGAGGGCTCTCTCAAAGGGATTTTATGATATTTTTTAATGAAAGTGCTATATGAATAACTCTATAGAATTTGTATTTTGTTTTTTATGATTACAGGTTGAAAGAATACATGCTTGCTACCACTGGGCTTATGGAGTCAACAATCAGTATTTTCAGTGGAAAAGTTTCTTAACATGGAATCTGAGGTAGATAGGGGTCTTTAACAAAGTAAATTCACTCATAAAACATAGGAAAACATAGTCGTTTCATTAATAAAGGAAGTCAGAGCATAGAGTTATGAATTCTGAGTAATAGAAATGAAATATACTACAAGTGGTAAAACATAAAATGTAGATTAATAAGACATTAAAAACCCCATGAGAATCTCAGGTCTATCAAGAAGAAAGTCACTTTGTATTACTGATATAAGTCGAAATACATAAAGCAACAGTTTGGTGCAAAATATCTCCAACAACCCCTCACAACTTTGATGCTTTGTCTTTAAATAGACATTATTACAACAAGGATGATCTACCTGGTGGCTATATTCATCAAATTCTCCTATGACACATCACATAACTGAAAAATATGACTTCTAACAAGAAACTGACAACTACACCTTAAAGAAGACATATCCTAATAGAAGTCTAAATCCTATTTATTACATAATCTACCTTCTTTTATGAAAGAGTTACATAATAGTTACAAAATAAACATCACATGCTCAAAATATACATGATAGGTTCATTTCCACTTTACATATTTAAGACTCTCCTAGAGATGCGGAACAAAACCCTATTTTTCAGGAATGTATAACCCTTATCTTCAACGAGAGCTTTGGCTGATAACCTGTCTCCAAAAAACTTCCTTGGAGTCTTAAATATTTGATGTTAAGCCCCCTTGACATGTTCGATGAGTCGAGTTGTCCAAAACTGCCATTAAGATGCTCCAAAACCTTCAAAAATAACTCGCTATGAAAACATGACAGTTTCGTAGCGAGCTTTGGTATCGTTGAAAATTAGCTTCTACACCCAATAAATTTTCTCCTTTGTTGTTCCATGGTGTCAACCAAGTCATGAAACATCACCACCATCAAAATATCTCCTTGAAAACTGCAAAAAGTGACTTTAGAGGAAAAAAGGCTACTCTAGGTTTTTTCGTGGCATTTTCCTAGCTTTAAGCCTAGGAAACGCCACAAAACTCTGTAAAAGTGCAAAAATTCTAGATTCAAAATTGTCTCCAAAAAGTGACCTCTAGCTATAAATTTTTTATCTTATGCATGTAATGAACCTCTCTAAAGCATATTTAACCTCAACGTATGGTCCCTATGGTGTTTCTTCCTCATTTATAATCAATTGGCTGCAAGTACACGGACTTTAGTTTCTTGTATATCAATTTCAGAGCCGAAGGAGGAAACAGTGACACGTGGCACACTGTACAAGTTTTCTCTACTAAACCAGTCCATAATTAGGTCATTGTGGGATATTGGGCATAAATTTTCCTTGAAGAATCCCAATTAGGTCAGAACTGTGGCATTCCAAAGAATATTCAGAGGGCTACTACAGGACCAAATTTCAGATATTTAAGATCCTAAATCATAGAGATACTTTAGTTTCAATCTCGAGCTCCTCAAAAGAAATAAAAAACTTTGTATTTTTTTTCCAAATTGAATAAGTCTTGTTTGAAGAATTAGTTGGAATTGATTCCAAGGTAATATTGTAGAATATATATTAGTATTGGGTTCTAAAATGCCCCCTAAAATAATTCAATACCCATTAAGCCTTTAGAAGGATCTAATATGACTCATGAAGACAAATAAATGCAACATGATATATCAAAATTACAAAAGTGCACCAAATTTCGCTCTCGCAAAGAGCAAGAAAAAATGAAATGGAAGTTTTGAAGAAAGGTTTGGAAGCTAATATGGATGGTTTGAAGAAAGGAATGGAAGCTAAGATGGATGGTTTGGAGAATGGCATGGATGGCATGGAAGTTGGCATGGAATACATGGAAGCTAAGATCAATGAAAAAATGGAAAACATGAAAAATGATCTAAAAGAAGACATGGAAGGTTTCGCAAAGTTAATATAAGAAATGTTTCCTAATTGCAAAAAGATAGTAGACGAAACTCATGATGAGAACAAAATAAATGTTAATTCTGATTTCATAAACTCTAATGTTGGATGGAAGACCCACCACATTCCAAAGATTTATATAAGGAATTTTGATGGCAAGGATCCCATAACATTTATACTAGAGATGGAGAAATGTTTTGATCTCAATAATGTGAAAAACACACAAAAGGTACACATTGAAACTTTATATTTAGAAAAAAATACATTTTTATGGTATTGATGGCTTTGCTCCCATAAATTTTTTTTCACTTGGTCAATTTTTATGGAGGAAATGATAGCACATTATGAGGATACAAAGAGAAACACCTTTTTTAGCCAATTGATAAATCTCAAACAAAGGGGTTCAGTGGTGGAGAACATTGAGGACTTATAGAAATTGAATATAAGGGTAACTGATATTCCATAGGAACACAAGATTGATGTCTTCATAGAGAATTTAAAGGATAACATCCATCATGAGGTTCACATTTTGGAACCTGATTCATTAGAGAAGGCATTCAGGTTGGCAAGAAAAATTAAATGTAAAATTATGGAAACAAGGAAGCCTACCACTCACATCTATAAATATGGAAGTGTTGCTACTCCTAGACTTACACAACCTACAAGGCTGACACCACAACAATTGGAAGAAAAAAGAGAAAAAGGGCTTTGCTACTATTGTGATAGAAAATACACTAAGTTCATAAGTGTGTTGAGAAGAAATTATTTTACATAGATTGTGAATAAGAGGAAGAAAGTGAACAAGAAACTTCAAAATAAGAGGATATACACCAAGAACCAACCCTAGAAGAAGAATAAATGGGTCTGACCATATCATGTAATGCATTGGCAAGAATTAAAACTCCTCAAACTCTAAAGATAGAAGGACATATCAAGAAGAAAAAGATAATAGTGTTGATTGATTCGTGTAGTACCCATAATTTTATTCATTGTAAGGTAGCCAAGGAATTGAATTTTTTCCTATACCCAACACCAGAATGTGAAGCAATGGCTGCAAATGGAGGAACTATAAATTTCTCTGGAAAATTCCATAATATCAAGCTAATCATGGGGAATATGTATTGAATAGTCCAATGCTTTCCATTCAAATTGGAGGTGATGATGTCATACTAGGAGTACAATGGTTACAATCTTTGGGGAGGGTATTTTTTAATTTTCAAGAACTTTTCTTGAAATTTTTTTTTGGAAGGAAAGGAAGTAGAATTACATGGTATCGCAGGGAAACTGGGAAATATAATAAGATCTAATGTCATGACAAAGCTTCTGAAGGAAGAACAATGAGGCGTAATTGCACAATTATGCTCACTAGAAGTTCCAACATCAAAATCATCTATTTCTCCAGATCTCCAACAACTCTTGGAATAACATACCAAGGTGTTTGAAACTCCCAAAGGAATCCCACCTATTCCTGATCATGATCATGCTATTAATTTGATTCCAGGAAGGGTTCCTCCAAACATCAGGCCTTATAGATATCCTTATGTCTAAAAGAGTGAAATTGAACGTATGATTGCAGAAATGTTAGAGGCTGGTATAATTCAACCTAGTCAAAGTTCTTTCTCTGCTCCAGCAGTATTGGTGCACAAGAAGGATGGATCATGGTGCAAGTATCCGGATTATAGGGACCTCAATAAGATCACTATTAAAGATAAATTTCCCAATCCTATGATTGATGAATTATTGGATTAATTACATGGAGAAATTTATTTTATCAAGTTGGATCTTCATTTAGGATATCATCAAATTAGAATGAAGACTGAAGATATTCTGAAAACAACATTTCAAGCTCATGAGGGTCATTATGAATTTTTGGTCATGCCTTTTGGCCTTACCAATGCACCTTCTACATTTCAAGGGTTGATGTATTCCATTTTCAAACCCTTCCTTAGAAACTTTGTGCTAGTATTTTTTTATGATATACTAATCTACTGTAGGTCTCAGAAAGATCATGTTTAACATGTTGATAGGGTGCTCAAACTATTGGAGGAGAAAAAATTATACGAAAAAGCATCCAAATGTTTCTTTGGAGTACAAGAGGTGGAATATCTGGGTCATATGTATCTCACGAGGGTGTTAAGGTAGACCCTAAAAAAATTAAATCCACTAAGGAATGGAAAGTCCCCACAAATATAAAGCAACTGCGAGGATTTCTTGGGTTAACAGGGTATTATCTCAAGTTTGTTAAGAATTATGGGAGAATAGAAACACCTTTAACAACATTATTGAAGAAAGATGCATTTTCATGGACTCCTAAAGCAACTAAGGCCTTTGAACATCTTAAAGAGGCAATATTCCTAGCACCGGTCTTAGCTACCCCAAGCTTCACAAAAACATTTATTGTGGAATGTGATGCCTCGAGAAATGGAATTGGTGTTATTTTAATGCAAGAAGGAAGACCCATTTCCTTTTAAAGTCGTCCAATAAAAGGAAAGTATTTATAGAAATCTATTTATGAGAAGGAAATGTTAGCAATACTACATGCACTACAGAAATGGCGACCTTACATAATGAGAAGACACTTCAAGGAAAAAATTGATCATGATAGTCTTAAACACATTTTGGAAAAGGAAATATCTTCAGAAGAGCAGCAAAAATGGGTGACAAAGATGTTTGGTTATGACTTTGAAATCATCTACAAAAAAGGGAAGCTAAATGTTGTTGTAGATGCACTCTCAAGAAATAATGAAAATGTGTGTGCATTTCTTTGTGCCATTTCTATTATCCAACCAGATTGGATAACCGAAGCAAGGGATGAATGGAATAAGGATGAAGAAGTGTAGATACTCATTAAAAAATTGCAGCAATATCCTAGTACATCTGATACATTTAGTTGGAAAAATGATTCATTATGGTACAAAGGTCTCTTATATCTTTGTAAGAATTCCCAACTAAAACAAAATATTCTTTTGGAATTGCACACTTCTCCTTTACAAGGACACTGAGGAATTTTAAAAACTTACCACAGGGTGAAGAAATGTTTTTTTTGGGATGGCCTTAAATATGATATTCAAAATTTTGTGGCAGAATGTTTTGTTTGACAGAAAAATAAATTTGACACAATTAAGACCCCAGGTCTTCTACAACCTTTATCCATTCCAATTCAACGTTGGGAGGATATTTCGATGGATTTTATCACAAGTTTACCTAGGTCTGAAGGAAAGAGTGTCATCATGGTGGTAGTTGATAGACTTACCAAGTATGCACACTTTTGTTCAATATCTCATCCATTTAAAGCAAGTACAGTTGCTACTACATTTATGGAAACAATTCAAAAGCTACATGGATACCCAAAGATTATTGTAAGTGACAGAGATCCCATTCTTACTGGAAATTTTTGGATAGAATTATTTTCTTGTTTGTGTACTCAACTAGCTCATAGCTTATCTTATCATCCTCAATATGATGGTCAAACTAAGATAGTGAATAAATTTTTGGAAGGATATATTTGTTGTTTTTTATCTGATAAACAAGCACAATGGGTAAAGTGGTTACTTCTCCTTGAATGATGGTATAACACTTCCTTCCATAATACAACAAAAATGACCCCATTTATGGCACTTTATGGATATCATCCACTGTCCATCACGTCACCTTTAAGATAAAATTCTAAGGTTCAAGTAGTGGAATATCACATCGAGCATCAACAAGAATTTCTCCAACTCTTAAAGGATAACCTAAATTTGGCACAAAATTGAATGAAACAACAGGAAAATCAACATCACAGTGAGAGAAGTTTTGATATGGGATACTGGGTATTTTTACGGCTACAACCATACAAAAAAATGTCCCTCAAGCAAGATAAGAAGGATAATAAATTATCGCCAAAGTACTATGGTCCTTACAAGTTGTTACAAAATATTGTTACTATGGCATACAAATTGGAGCTTCCTACTTCTTCACGAGTGCATCTAGCTTTCCATGTTTCATGCTTAAAGAAGGTTATAGGTGAAAAAATTCTAGTTCAAACAATATTTCCAGAACTTGATGAGGAAGGAAAAATAATATTAGAGCCTGAAGTAGTCATGGAAATAAGAACCTGACAGCTACGAAATCGATCAATTTCAGAGTATCTCATCAAGTGGAATAACTTACCCACTGAAGAATCTACATGGGAGGATGAGAATTTTATACAAAAGCACCCAGAGCAACTTAAGCGTTGAGGAAAACACTTTTTCAAAGGAGAGGGGCATGTTAGGTCCCTATATTACTAATGTAGTCCCTTATTTTTGTTAGTGTAGCCCCGTTATTGTTATTGTTGTACCCATGTAACCCCAATATTGTTATTATTGTGTCTTTACATTATTATTGTTAGGTCGACTAGGATTATATTGTGACCCCATGGAATCCTATATATAGAAGTAGGTTTTTTCATTTGTATCATCCAAGAATTTTTCATTTATGTAATGTAAAGGAGGTTTCCCCCTAGAAGTGGCTTATTTCTAAGGCGCTAATCTCTCTTTTATTATATTTTTGGAGTTGGTTTCATAACAGAGAAAGTACTTGCCCAGGACATGGATCTTGAATAGGTGGATCGAAACCAAGAGGTTGATATCATGGCCATTGTAGAAAATATAACTTCTCAGCCTTCAAATCCCCACACAGATGGCCACATCCTGAATGGTGAGATGGAAATATTTGCTCAAGATGATGACATGATCATGGATATTTCCATCTTGAACTTTAACCAACTCCAGGAAAAAATAGTACAGGAGAGGAGGTGTTAGGTCCCTATATTACTAGTATAGTCCCTTATTATTGTTAGTGTAAACCACTTATTGTTATTATTGTACCCCTGTAACCCCCATATTGTTATTATTGTGCCCTTAAATTATTATTGTTAGGTCGGCTAGGATTACATTGTGGCCCCATGGACTCCTATATATAGAAATGGGGTTTTGTAATTTGTATCATCCAAGAATTTTTCATTCATGTAATGTATTGGAGGTTTCCCCCTCAAAGTGGCTTATTTCTAAGGCATTGATATCTCTTTTCTTCTATTTTTGGAGCTGGTTTCACAAAATTTGGTATCAAAAATTTGGGATTCTAGGGTTTTGCTGCTCCAAACAAGTCATCATGGAATTTTCGCTATAATTTTTTTTATACGAAGGTTTAGAAAATGAAATTTTTAGAGCGCGAAGCCAAAATCTTGAGGAAAATCGTCGCATAACTTTAGAGCTTGGTTTATAATATTTTTGGAGATAGGATCTATGGAAGGTAGGTCATTTTGCAGGCACCTGAATTTAACCTAAACAGGTTCACTATAACGTTGTTTCTACGAAGGTTCAGAAGCTGAAATTTTCAGAGTGTGAAGCCAAAATCCTGAGCAACATTGTGTAAAATTTTAGAACTTGGTTCGCAATATTGGCGGAGATATGATCTGTGGAAGTTAGGGCGTTTTCAGTCTTCTGAATTTCATCTCAAAGAGGTGATCATGGAAAAATATTCATAACTCTCTCTTTAAGCATCGGATTGGAATGCTGTAAAAAGTGTCCATAAGTGCATGACTGTAGTTTTATTTCTATCAATTTCAGAGCCAAAGGAGGAAACAGTGACACATGGAAAGTCGTAAAAGTTCTCTCTACTGAACTAGTCCATAACTCGGTCATTGGGGAGATTGGACATAAATTTGTCTTGAAGAATCCAAATCATATTAGACCTATGGCATCGGAAAAAAGCTTCAGAGGGCTACTACAGGGCCAAATTTTAGATATTGAGGACATACAATTATAGATATAATTCAATTTCAATATTGAGCTCCTCCAAAGCAAGTAAAAGGTGTGTATTTTTTTTTTTTTCCGAATTGCATAAGTCTTATTTTAAGAATCAAGTTGAATTGATTCCAAGGGAATATTGTAGAATAGATATCAGTATTGGATTCTAAAATGGCCCATAAAAAGAATTCAACACCCATTAAGCCTTTAGAAGTATCTGTTAGAGTTGGTCTCGTCAGCCCTTCGTCAGCGATCAAAATTTCTCTTTTGCATTTCATTTTTAGGTGTCTCGCTTGATTCACTCAGTTGCATTCCGCTAGGGGCATGCCATAATCTGACGGAAGGGTATCTTCACTCGTTTCCCTCATGTTTTTACCTACTAGTTTGTGTCTAATCATTAAAGATCATCAAAGTTCATCAGAGTCAATTTTACAGTCATTTACAGTCATGGATGGCCCTTGGTCAGCAAAGAGTCATTTTAGGGTTTCTAGGTCATATTAGGTCTAGGGTTTGTCAATTCAGTTTGCAAAGCGTCTAATAATACCAGCAGACACATGAGGGAGGTTTCAAGATAAGTTTTCATCGAAATTTCATCATCGCAATCTTTGATCATGACTTTTCTTCAAAACTCTGTTTTGAAGAAAATCGTCAAATTCGTTCTTTGTAATTAATGTTATGTATATTTTTCAAGTTTTTCAGTGGTCAGATTTTTCTGACGCAGCCCTGGTCATCATTTTCCAAATTCAACGCCAGCCATCCATGCAAAAATAACCATGAGATTCATTATGCAGCCAAAAATTAAATTGGGAGCCTAAGACAGAGTTAAATGTGAAAGTGTTAAAGTCTGCAAAGGTAGAAAGAGAGTTTTCCAAATAAAAAATTGAAGTTCATGCCATACAAGATATGTCTGGTGTTCAACAATTCATTTTCATGCCAAAAACATCAAGGAGCCAAGAGGAAACATTGAGAAATCAGTTGGAAGGAAAAACAGTGTTTGAAAGGCCAAATTATGGATCAAATTCAATGCGCGGCACGTTGGGCTGGCGCGCAGCGCATTGGAGGACGCGCGGCGCGTAGAGAGAAATTTTTCAGTGTAAAATTACACTGGCACGGCGCATTGGAGGACGCGCGGCGCGTTGGGTTGGCGTGCGGCGCGTAGAGCTAAGACTCAAATTTTTTCCATTTCTTCCAGATTTTTGTATTGGTTTCATCAATTTTTCTCCGAGTAAGTTTGACTCACCTTGCAATTGCCCATAAACGTGTGAATGGTGTGGGTATATGATGGATTATAAGAGAGTGAATGTCAAAGACTTAAACCCTCTAATTTTGTAAAAAATTTCTCCCTTAGGGTTTGAAGTTTAAGTGCTGAAGTTTGATTTTTGTGTCAAATAGTTCAAAAACCATTCCTCATCTATGACTCAGTTCCCCTTCATTGTAATATCATCATTATACCATCCCTACCCTATTCCATAATCAAACCACTCATATCACTTATTCCTATTTGTCTCTATTATCCCTCAAATACTTTCATGCCCTATCATTATTATTTTCCTCATATCACTTATAAAATTCCCTAAATCCCAAACATTCAATTAGCTGCCCTATTGTCTCTACATTGTCAAAACAAAGATTTTAAAGGGGCAAAATTTCACTTGACCAACTCCACAGTCCACTTTTCCCACTATCCCTTTTTCTCACAATCCCTCATTCCCCTTTGGCACGCATTTGGCGATTGGAGAAAAAGACACCAAGGTCTCATTTCTCATTTTCAACAAGCTGAACATACACATTGCAACACCATTACCGACAACGACACATCATACAACCGAGACAGTGTTTTCACCACAGGAATTGCATGCACCAGGAGGGAACTGAAACGTCGTGAGATGCATGATCCAATCCGAATCTTGGCTGAAGATTCCTTGGCTGGGAATGAGGCATGAGAGGGGATCTTCGCTCCGAATTTCAGCAAATTTGGAGAAGTTTTTGTCATTTTTGAAAATTTTGGTCACAAGACAGGTTTTTCCGCCCAACGTGTCGCGCGTCTCGACGCGCACTTATGATTGGGACACCTTCTGCAGGAAAAATTTGTATTTTTGGATTTTTCATGGTAATTTATGCATGATCAGAAATGTACGAAGCATTTCATCAAGTTCTGGATGATCAAAAGGGCCAAAAACACCATGAAAATCACCTTTCTGCCACCTTTTGCACCAGCAGGAAGTACTTTTGGGAGAATGAAGTTTTGGAGGGAAAATGAGCTCCAAATTGAAACATTCCACTTGGGTTGGATAGAAGACATCCATTGCTTTCCAACAAGATATCATGAGCTTTATTTTTACTTCAGGAAGTGCTCCAAAAATAGTTCCAAAGTCGCGCGGCGCATAGAGGAAATTAGCCTATTTTTCACCTTCCAGCTCAGAAATTCGACCAGTTTGGACTAGTTTCACCTCTTGATGTAATTTTTGACCCAGATTGATGTAATTTGATAAAAATGATGTAATTTTGGCATGTATTTACTTGTTATAGATGTTTCACTCACAAAAAAGTGAAAATCAAGTGAATGAATCAGTTTCCTTCCTTTTAGAGGCAAGTTGTTTGGCTGCCTAGATTTTAGCTCCTTGTTTAGAATTGGTTCAAACTACTCCTAGAAGCATGAGATTGACCCCTAGAGGTGTGGGAATGGGTTAGGATGGTCTATATGATGTATTTTCTGAGACACTTTCAGGGTTGGACTGGTTGGACTCTTGGGAAAATTTTGGCACACTATTGTACATATTTTCTGCATTTTGGCTAAGGAAAGATCAGAGGTTTTGCAGCACATGTTGGGATTCTTGTGGCTTTCAGTTTTGATGATGTTTTCTCTCAGTTATTTTTAAGTTATTTAATGTTTAATGTATGCCATTCCCTTCTTTTGCTTCTAAAACTAAATAAATGAGTAAATGAGGTAGAATCCATTGATTCTAGTGCTCTGCCTTTAAATTTGTTTAGTTTTATATGTTTTCTCCATCTTGGAGAGGATCCCTATTCTCCCTTGCCCTCTTCAGCTCCTTGTGATTCTGATCCATCCATAAACATAATCAAAAGCATCAAGCCTACTGCCTACCTTGCCCCAATTCGAATTCTGCAAAGATCTGGCTTCATCCCCGAGCCCAAAATTGTTTTTCCCATTTTTCCAACGAAAACCTAAAAATTTTAAAACAAACCTTCCTATCTATTTACTAGCCTAAAATCAATATCCATTATAAGTCATCTCAACCCCTTTGAAGACCTTTTGCCGAGATAGACCCGGAGAGAGCCCTCTCCTGTCCTCGTAGGGCTAGCTACGAGGCTAAGCGTGGTTTGATGTTGCCTTGAGTCTTACCTTATTCCAGCCTAAGGTAGATTTGAGCGCTAACAGTCTCTACTATGACTCATGAAGACGAAGAATGGAAACATGACATATCAGAATTACAAGAGCAAGTGCAACAAATTTCGCTCTCGCAAAGAGCAACAAAAAATGACATGGAAGTTTTGAAGAAAGGCGTGGAAGCTAAGATGGATGGTTTGAAGAAAGGCATGGAATATAAGATAGATGGTTTGAAGAATGACATGGATGGCATGGAAGCTAGCATGGAATCTAAGATGGATGATATGGAAGCTAAGATCGATGAGAAAATGGAAAACATGAAGAATGATCTAAAAGAAGACATGGAAGGTTTGACAAAGTTGATACAAGAAATGTTTCCTAATGGTGAAAAGATAGTAGAGGAAACTCATGATGAGAACAAAATAAATGTTAATCATGATTTCATAAACTCTAATGTTGGAAGGAAGAACCACCATATTCCAAAAATGGATATGAGGAAATTTTATGGAAAGGATCCTGTAACATGGATACTACAGATGGAGCAATATTTTGATCTCAATAATGTGCAAAACACACAAAAGGTACGCATTGCAACTTTACATTTAGAACAAAATACATTTGTATGGTATCGATGGCTTTTCTCCCATAAAAAAATTGTCACTTGGTCAATTTTTACGGGGGAAATGATAGCACATTATGAGGATACAAAGAGCAACACCTTCTTTAGCCAATTGATAAATCTCAAACAAAAGGGTTTAGTGGGGGAGCACATTGAGGACTTCCAAAAATTGAATATAAAGGTAACTGATATTCCAGAGGAACACATGATTGATCTCTTAATAGGTACTTTAAAGGATAACATCCAACATGAATTTCACCTGTTGGAACCTGATTCATTGGAGAAGGCATTCAGGTTGGCAAGAAAAATTGAATGTAAAATTATGGCGACAAGGAAGCCTACCACTCACTTCTATAAAGAGGGAAGTGTTGCTACTCCTAGATTTCCACAACTTACAAGGTTGACACCACAACAATTGGAAGAAAAAAGAGCAAAAGGGCTTTGCTACAGTTGTGATAGCAAATACACTAAAGGTCATAAGTGTGCTGAGAAGAAATTATTTTACATAGATTGTGAAGAGGAAGAAGAAAATGAACAAGAATTTTCAAAAGAAGAGGGTATACACTAGGAACCAACCCTAGAAGAGGAAGAAATGAGTCCGACCATATCATGTAATGCATTGGCAGGAATTACCACTCCTCAAACTCTTAAGATAGAAGGACATATCGAGAAGAAAAAGGTAATAGTGTTGATTGATTCAGGTAGTACCCATAATTTTATTCATTGTAAGGTAGCCAAGGAATTGAATTGTTTCCTATACCCAGCACTGGAATGTCAAGTGATGGTTGCAAATGGAGGAACTATAAATTGCTCTGGAAAATGCCATAATATCAAGCTAACCATGGGGGAATATGTATTGAATAGTCCAATGCTTTCGATTCCTATGGGAGGTGTTGATGTGGTACTAGGAGTACAATGGTTACAATCTTTGGGGACGGTAGCTTTTAATTTTCAAGAACTTTTCTTGAAATTTTTTTCAGAAGGAAAGGAAGTTGAATTATGGGGTATTGCGGGGAAGCCAGGAAGGATAATAAGCTCTAATGTCATGACAAAGCTTCTAAATAAAGAACAGCGAGGCGTAATTGCACAATTATGCTCACTAGAAGTTCCAACATCAAAATCATCTATTTCTGCAGATCTCCAACAAGTCTTGGACAATCACTCCAAGGTGTTTGAAACTCCCAAAGGACTCCCACCTATTCGTGATCATGATCATGCTATTCATTTGATTCCAGGAAGTGTTCCTCCAAACATCAGGCCTTATAGATATCCTTACATCCAAAAGAGCGAAATTGAACGTATGATTATAGAAATGTTAGAGGCAGGTATAATTCAACCTAGTCAAAGTTCTTTCTCTGCTCCTGTAGTATTGGTACACAAGAAGGATGGATCATGGCGAATGTGTCCAGATTATAGGGAGCTCAATAAGCTCACCATCAAAGATAAATTTCCCATTCCTGTGATTGATGAATTACATGGAGCAATTTATTTTACCAAGTTGGATCTTCGTTCAGGATATCATCAAATTAGAATGAAGACTGAAGATATTCCAAAAACAGCATTTCGAACTCATGAGGGTCATTATGAATTTTTGGTCATGCCTTTTGGCCTTACCAGTGCACCTTCTACATTTCAAGGGTTGATGAATTCAATTTTCAAACCCTTCCTTAGAAAATTTGTGCTAGTATTTTTTGATGATATACTAATCTACAGCAGGTCTTGGAAGGATCATGTTGAACATGTTGACAGGGTGCTCAAACTATTGCAGGAGAAACAATTATATGCAAAAACATCCAAATGTTTCTTTTGAGTACAAGAGGTGGAATATCTGGGTCATATTGTATCTCACGAGGGTGTTAAGGTAGACCCTAACAAAATTAAAGCCATTAAGGAATGGAAAGTCCCCACAACCATTAAGTAGTTGCGAGGATTTCTCGGGTTAACAGGGTATTATCGCAAGTTTGTTAAAAATTATGGGAGAATAACAGCACCTCTAACAACATTATTGAAGAAAGATGCATTTTCATGGACTCCTGAAGCAACTAAGGCCTTTGAACATCTTAAAGAGGCAATGTGCCTAGCACCGGTCTTAGCTACGCCAGACTTCACAAAAACCTTTGTTGTGGAATGTGATGCCTCAGGAAATGGAATTGGTGCAGTTTTAATGCAGGAAGGAAGACCCATTGCTTTTGAAAGTCGTCCAATCAAAGGAAAGTATTTACAGAAACCTATTTATGAGAAGGAATTGTTAGCAATACTACATGCACTAAAGAAATGGCGAACTTACCTAATGGGAAGACACTTCAAGGTAAAAACTGATCATGATAGTCTTAAACACTTTTTGGAACAAAGAATATCTTCATAAGAGCAGCAAAAATGGGTCACAAAGATGTTGGGTTATGACTTTGAAATAATCTACAAAAAAGGAAAGCTTAATGTTGTTGCAGATGCACTCTCAAGAAAGAATGAAGAGGTGGAAGCATTGCTTTATGCCATTTATATTATCCAACCAGATTGGATAACCGAAGCAAGAGATGAATGGAAGAAGGACAAAGATGTATGGACACTCATTCAAAATTTGCAGCAAGATCCTAGTACATCTGATACATTTAGTTGGAAAAATGATTCCTTATGGTACAAATATCGCTTATATCTTTTTAAGAATTCCCAACTAAAACAAAATATTCTTTTGGAATTGCACACTTCTCCTTTAGGAGGACACTCAGGATTTTTAAAAACTTACCACAGGGTGAAGAAAGAATTTTTTTGGGATGGCCTTAAATATGATATTAAAAATTTTGTGGTGGAATGTTTGGTTTGCCAGCAGAATAAAGTTGAGACAATTAAGACCCTGGTTACCTCACGCTAAATGGTGGTATAACTATAACACTTCTTACTCACTGAGACAAAAATGACCCCATTTATGGCACTTTATGGATATCATCCACCATCCATCACATCATCTTTAAGAGAAAATTAGAAGGTTCAAGCAGTGGAAGATCACATCGAACATCAACAAGAAGTTCTCCAACTCTTAAAGGATAACCTGAATTTGACACAAAATCGAATGAAACAACAGGCAGATCAACATCGTAGCGAGAGAAGTTTTGATGTAGGAGACTGGGTATTTTTACGGCTACAACCATACAAACAAATGTCTCTCAAGCAAGCTAAGAAGGATAATAAATTATCGCCAAAGTACTATGGTCCTTACAAGGTGTTGCAAAAGATTGGTACTATGGCATACAAATTGGAGCTTCCTGCTTCTTCGCGAGTACATCCAGTTTTCCATGTTTCATGCTTAAGGAAGGTTATAGGAGAAAATCTTCCAGTTCAAACAATATTGCCAGAACTTGATGAGGAAGGAAAAATCATATTGGAACCAGAAGCGGTCATGGAAACAAGAACTCGACAACTACGGAATCGATCAATTTCAGAGTATCTCATCGAGTGGAAGAACTTACCCACTGAAGATTCTACATGGGAGGATGAGAATTTTATACAGAAGCACCCAGAGCTACTCAAGCGTTGAGGACAACACTTTTTGAAGGGGAGGGGCATGTTAGGTCCCTATATTACTAGTATAGTCCCTTATTATTGTTAGTGTAACCCCCTTATTGTTATTATTGTACCCCTGTAACCCCCATATTGTTATTATTGTGCCCTTAAATTATTATTTTTAGGTAGGCTAGGATTACATTGTGGCCCACTAGGATTACATTATGGCCCCACGGACTCATATATTTAGAAAGGAGGTTTTGTAATTTGTATTGGAGGCTGCCCCTCGAAGTGGCTTATTTCTAAGGCGTTGATATCTCTTTTCTTCTATTTTTGGAGCTGGTTTCACAACAGGAGGAAATTATTCCCTAATGATATGGTCCATCTTGCTTTCATCCACATTGAAAGGGTGATTGTTACTAACACTCGAAGGAGTCCACAAATAATTTCTGCAAAAAAAAATTTCCTTTATAGGAGATGTAAAATAAAATATAAATTTATTTATGGCAGAAAATTGACAAATGGATAAATATTTGGATGTTGCAAGACAAAAAGTAGAAAATATCCAATACCATATCCAATGGTTGTCTTCCACAGATTCTTATTTTAAATAACTTGAAGCAACGATATATGGTGAAATCTAGTCATTGGGATACACAATGAGGCTTATTTATAAGGAGATGATCACCTTGCATAAGGTCATAGTGTCCCTACATGATATGCAAAAGAGGTCATTGGAAAATGAAAAAGCTCTGAAATTAATCCATGCATCCATCAGAACAATCCAATAATGGGGTGGTAAGTACAAGGATGCACCTGGAGAGTTGGCTAGGAATACAAGATAAGAAGCAAAATTGGTTAAGGCTAAAGTTAGAATGCTCATTCAAAGTAAAAAACAACTTAACAATTTTGTAACCAACATAATAGCTACCTATGCACAGTTGTACAATGGTTTTGATTTTTTTGTTAGAACACACAAGATCTTTTTAGTTGGACCAGTTGTAAAGGAAAATGGTATAAACATCATCAGGTAGGAAGTTAAAGAATTTTTGCATAGTCTGAGGCAACTCACAACCAAGGAGGACTTGGAGATCAATAGATAGAACATGCATAGGTATATAGGTGGACCTACTAAGGTTAATATGAAGTTATTCTTATTGTGGAATGAGGTACAAATACAATAAAAACAATATATATATATATATATATATATATATATATATATATATATATATATATATATGTTATGGAGGCTAGAGTTAGATATCATCCTAACATTTCGATAACGTTCAAGTAATTAATTACACAATACAGATCTTGGCATCAATATGTCACTACAAAGTTACAAGTTGAAGTTTTTGAGCTAGAGTTTCCTCAAACTCAAGATTAATGCATTTAGTTTGTCTTATTAGGCTCTAGTCATTATTTTCCTCTATGGAGTTTTCTATAATTTTATTTTAAATATAATAAAGTGTAAATGTAAGAAGAAGTTAAAGAGTTAAATGTGGAATGTGAAGAGTAATTGTTTATAAAAATGACCAAAGAAGTCCAATAATCATGGGGGAATTTCAAAGGTCACCAAGGGAGATGAAGAGTCATCCCTTTTGTTGTAAATAAAACCTCATAACTCAAGAAAAAGGCTTGGAACTAGATATTTGGAACCTTGGCTTCGACTGTAGTCTAGCATAAGTGTTATAGCATCATTTATCACCATTATATACTTAATGACTTATTCATTGACCTTTGGAAACCCTTCCATTCAAACAATGGTCATATTTCTCAAAAACAGTATTTCAAAATCCATACGCAACTCTGCCCAGACTTTTCTGTGTATATCCATGGGTCCATATATAGCAAACCCGCATATGATATTTAAAATATTAAAAAAATATAAAATTTCCCTATTTTTGAGGTGGGATTTATGGTTATTCCTATAACTTAAATACCCCATCCTGTGGCCTAACTATTCCCCAGCTAAAAAACTAAATTGAGGGAGTATAAAAACTCCTCAAGGGAATGACCTAAAAGAGGAAGAGAGAGACTTATAGGTAGTATACCCTATTATAGCCGTGACCAAGTCTGATATTTACCCTGTGCCTCCTGCACCTCCCAGATTTTTAGGAAACTCTTATTTCCTTTAGATTTTCACCTTCATCCTATGTGACATCCATTGTGCACTATTCTTGGAAAAAAATTTGTGAGGCAAGGGCTGGATGGATCAAGAGGACGGTTTGTTCGAGGCCGTGGCAGATTTCAGGTGATATCTCCACTATTTATTTATTGTACATGTTATCAATAAAAATAAGTTCCATCTTGTTCCTGATGTTCACGTGTCATATACATCTCTTATACATTCTTAATGATCTTAAATAGTTCATTTATTGTTATTTCTATGAGATTATGTATGTTTTTTTCTAACATCTAGAACATATATATGTTGTACAACTAGGTTTTTGTGCTTGTTCTTTTCTAGTTTGCATGTTTTGGAGCACAAGGAGTTGTTGGGGGTTTGAACCCCACGTGATCTAGTACAACCGAAGGGTAAACAGGTAAGATCTACAATCCTTATTCTTCTATTTTAAAGTATAGAAGTTGGTTAATTGAGCCCTTCTTGTGATGACATGCCCCTGATCTGTGAAGGTTTATCAACCCAAGACCTTAGGGTAACATTTCCCATAATAGAACTAGCGAATCCACTAGGGATTACATTCATGTAATTCCTATTTTGGGTTGTTTTATCTGTCTTGTAGGTTCCTTGACAGGTTTATCACTTTCTATAGTCTAGTATGTATTTTTCTAGCTAGACAGAAGTCTTGATCTCTTGATCAAGCTTGAATTTTTCTTTTCTCCTTATTCCTTTTTGTATACGCTACTTGGTATGTACACAGTTGTGTATTCCTTCTGTATTTTCCAAAATAACCCCCGTATACGCAAGTTTCTTTGGTTACATTTATGTATACAGCTTGTTTCATACAACAGAACTGTGTATGCCTAGGAAAATTTGAAAATTTGAGTTTTGAAGCCCTGTCACTTTTTTCTTTCTATAGTGGACCACTCATGTGGTGTCTTTAAGGTGTCTGGACTATATTTTTTGTGGTTGCATATCCATTTCTCTCTTGTTCTTGTGAAAACCTAGACATTGGTAAATTGCCTATTTAGTGTGATTGCAATTGCAGATATAGAACCAATATCTCTTCCTGGAGTTCTTGGCTATTATGACCATTCAGAATAGTGAGCCTCTATATGTTTTCTCTTCTTTGCCTTATGCATTGCTTCACTTCTGGTTTTTACCTTTTTTTACTTCCTTGGTTTTCTTGATTACTTGGACTAGCCTTGTAGCGAATCCTGAAGAGACCTTTCTTGGTTTTTTGAGTTTTTAATCACTGAAAGAGTGTGCTACTATTCTGAATCAGTTTTTTGAGTTTTTTTGTTTCTTCTTGCTTATCTGGGTCCTGCTACAAAAGTAGCATAGTTGTCTTGAGCACTTTTAAGCCCTTTTGAGACTCATTTTCTTTATTTGGTTTTTGGGTAGTTTTATGCTTGTCTTCTTGAAATCCTTTTTCTTTCCATTATAAGTGAAAATCCAAAAAAAATTTCTTTTTTTCCATTGCTTTTGATTTGATTGCATTTTTATGGTTTTTCATATGTTTTGAAGCATTTTTGTTGGTTTATAGTCTTTGGTTCTTGGCTTGGTTTTGAAGGAAGTCTTTTGCTAGATTTCTCTCTTTTTTCATCAAGTACATTTTGGCATTTTTTATGCATAGGAGTTCTGCTTGGAACTAACCTTGATTTTTTGTCAAAATTGATTGAACCATTTCTTTCTAGAGACTCTTTTCGCTTCTTCAAATTTAGAAATCTTAGAATTTGCATGTCATTGGTATTTTTGCATTAAGTGCATTGAAGCATTTTAGTATTTTTCATAGTTTTCTGGAGTATGTGAAGTGTGAGTAACTGAAAAGAAAAAATGAAGTTTTTTCTTATTTAATTTCTTAGAACCCATATAGAGATCTATTTTCATCGAAAGGAAAGTATTTCATTCACATGTAGTAGGTTTTCATTGATTTATTTTGCATCAAACACCATTAGTTTCACTTATGTATACCTTTGACTTAAGTAATAGCCAATTTAAAATCAAGCGCTATAATTAAAATCTACTAGAAGTTTTTGTATCATTGTCATTAATCATACACCAACTAGCTAGGTTTTAGGGCCTTGGAATAGGTGAGTGGAGAGTTAACTCTCCAAGGCTACTCAAACTGTTAAACATAGAAAGTTTATTAAAGGGAGAAATCTAACTCCATTAAGTGGACCGGGAAAGCTCTCCTCCAGAGAGTCAAGGGCGAGGGAGAGTGTAGGTAGAGAAGAGAGATACCCCTTCTCCTATTTGCTGAACCTTGACCTAAGATCATTCCGCCCTGCTGCCAATACGAATTGGTGCCCTTAGTTGCCTCTCCTAGGTATCAGACATGTGACTGTGGGGAGGAATACTCGTCGTAATTGAGATAGGCGTTGCATCACTTTCATCAGTACTTATAGAGGGTGCCCTTGCGAAGCTTGGGGACTTGCACCGGCAAAGGATATTGTTAGGAGGTCAATGTAACTATTTCTGTTACTTTGGATAGTAGGCCTAGGGTGTAATTACCCCAAACTATTTTCAGAAGGTCCTCTTATTTCGCTTTATTTTCTTTTCGTGTCTGGTCCTCATCACCCGGAGCAGAAATACGTAAAAGCTGCTTGATTGGGTGTATCTTAGGAAATTTTTACAGTGTGATCTTTTCTCCTAGACTGCTTAGCTTCTTATATTTTTTGAGTCTAAAATTAATCTCTTAAAGTGGCTGACCAATCGCCTCGTCGATCAAGGAGGCTTTGTGGACTTTCTCCTACGAGTTTTGAGCCTTCTTCAAGAAGGCGTAGGAGTAATTAAGTGGGTGACTTTTACCCAATGGTTTCGAACGCAACAGAGAGTGATCCTCTGTCTAGGCTTGTTGTTTTTTTGGGTGGTCCTGGTGTTATTTTTAGTTTAGAGAGAAGTGCTCCACTCATCTCTAGAGTCTTGTTTCCAACAGAATAAGTTGAAGTAGAGGATGTTCCTCAGCTTCCTGAGTCTCTTCCATCTCCTCTTCATGCTAGTTTTCCTGACGTCCTTTTGTACATCAGGCCTAAGTATCAGAGACCAGCTAGTCCTTTTCCATTGTATCCCTTTCTTTCAATGGCCACGACTGGGAACACAACTTCTGCTACGAGCACTTCAAGTGTTCATACTCCTTTTTAATTTGAGGGAGGAGGAACTATTTCCATATCGACAATCACTTCTAGTGTTGTTATTCTTGGCAATGCTTCTAGTCCATCTTCGAGTGGAAACACCCAAGCATATGCTTCTCAATCTGGCCCCTTTTCTATGGGAATGCCTTCTAGTGGAATTCATTATTTATGCTTTTTTGATGTTTCAGTTGTTTCCACACCCATACCTTCTATGTCTAGTGGATCCGCTTCATTTCAAGGGTTCCCATTTAAAAGTGGGCATATCCCTCATTCAAACCCTTCCTTATGATCCATGCCCTTCACCTCTCAGAATCAAGGCTTCAATCCTTTTTCCAGAGGTCAAGGTTATAATGTTTTTTTAGGATGGAACCTTTACAGTATTGGGAGTTGGGAGTCAGTTTTTTGCTGGTCAACAAGGGAATGTTCCTTTCCCTTCAGTGGGTGCTTCTCAGGCATTTTCTCCATTTTCAAATGCTTGGAACCATTACCAAGGGGTTTCTGCTTCATTCAATACCTTGGTTGGAGGGAATTTCCCTATGTATAGTAAATCTATGTTGGGAAGGGGTCCTTCTACGAATGCTAGGTCACAAGGTTTCTTTTATGGCTCAGCATTTCCTATGAACAACATCTGGAAACCTAGTGCCTCAAAAAATCCAAGATACTCTTTTCAGAATGTGGGGAATCCTTCCTATGCGGGATGGAATTCCCAGGCTCCTCCCCACTTACCATTTCTGGCAACCTTAAACTTTCCAGATCTATCGAAATTGACTAATGATCCTATTCAGTATAGTCCGAGTTGGCCTTCGGTCCCCACCAAACTACCCTAAGATATTCCAAAGTTTGAAGGGAAGACTAGTGAGGATCTGGCAAATCATGTCAACACTTTCCATTTATGGTATTTGTTGAAATCCCTTATCGAATATTCGATTAGGTTGAGATTATTTCAATGAACCTTAATTGGAAATGCAGAAAAATGGTACATCAAGCTGACAGGGGGTAGTTTTACTACTTTTGGTTAGTTGGATACAATTTTCTGATGCAATTTTTAGTTTCCTGTCCGTTATGATGTCGGGACTGACCTTCTGGACAATTTTCAACAGGATAAATCAACTCACATTTCTGATCATATCCAGGAATGGAGAATAAGGAATAGGCTCATCAAGGCCAAAATACCGAATGAATTCCTTCCTCAATGGTTTTTGAAATATTTACAGCTAGAAATCTCAAAGAATGTATCCCTTTTAGGGGTATTTTCTTAAGAGAGGGTTATTTTTAGGGCTCAACAGCTACAATTGATTTATTATGAGTCTAGAGTCCTTAACAAAAAATTTCCAGATGCTCCTCACTCCAAGTTAGATTTAGACAAAACTAAACATAGTCCTCATGGTGACGGGCTTATCGGTTCGATCGATAGAGGTATGGCTAACCTACTAAATCAATTGCAGCAGTTTTCCATACAACCTGCTCCTTTTGGTCAAGTTGTGCCTTCAGTGTCAACTCCTTCCCAACCCTTGGAAATTAATGCTATTCAAAATTCTAACCCCAAATGAAATCAACAATATGATGGGAAGAATAAGAAAAAAAATAATAAGAAAAAGGTCGAGGATGGGAAGGGGAATGCGAACAAATCCAACGATCATGTTGGAGAGGGTAAGAGGGATAATAAAAATAAAGTCATGTTTCCATGAAAGTTGTTCACTAGAGACCATATTACGCACCTCTTCCCTAAAATTCATCATGCTCAGCACTTGTTAGCTCAGCAAGGTTCTTCCAGTTCCCAGGCTGTGCTGACAAACCCTTTTCCCCAAGGGAAGCAACAACTTCCTGGTGCGAATGAAAATACTGGAGCTCCATCTGGGGGCAACCAGGAAGGGGAAAATCCATCAAACATGTACATGATGAGTGCTCACGCAGATATCGCTACGAGATCTCATGATTATGGTGAACCTGAGTCTTCGAAATCTAAGGGTGGTCCTCATAATCTTGAGCCATTCCATATAGAGAGGCCTGCGGTTGAGCCTATATCTCAAATGCCAAAAGGGTCTACAAAGCATACGATGATCAATACTCATGCCAAGGATCCCCAGAACTACTCGATTGTAGAATATTTGGCTCAAAGTCCTTGTGCCATGTCTACGTTGGAGGTACGCTAGTCATGTCCTGCACAAAGGAGTACATTTCTCACTGCCATTGGGGTTGTTTATTTGAATTCTCTAATTAACACATTTGATATGACGACTTTTAGCAAGATACTTCCTCATCATACGGCTTTCCATATCAGGTCAACATATTATAAATTTGATATTTTTCGAACGATTGTTGATGAGGGTGCTTCCACGTGTGTAATGTCTCTTGCATGCTAAAAGGCTATTGGATATCCTTTAGTTTTCCCTTCATACACTCTTCTGGCTACATTTGATGGTCATTCTCACAGGCCACATGGAATTTTTCTAGCTTTACCCATCTATGTTGGGGGTAAAACTGTCAATATCAAAGTTGAGATAGTTGATGCAAGCTTAGACTATAACCTTCTATTGGGGTGAAACTAAATCTATGAGATTGATGCTATGGCATCCTCATTATTTTGTATTGTATGTCTCCCTCACAAAGGGAAAATCATCACAGTTGATCAACTGGATTGTTCTCCTGTAGATCTGAATGCATCTTCTGACTCAACCGTTCCCTTGGTGAATGATACCAAGCAACCTATTGAGGATTTGGGGGTTGGAATGTATACATACTTGATGGGTTCTTTTTATTTTCTGCCTCCTTAGGTTCATATCAATGTTATTTCATCATCAAGGGTTCATTTTCAGAAATATTTATTCTGAACTCACTATTTTTTGGAACCTTGGACCTTGCCTTATCCTACATCCACATTAGAAGAAGGTAAAGTTGGTTGAATGGAATTTCCTATGTCTGCAGCTGAAATTTTTTATAGATCTATTTTTTACTCTGCAGATTCCATGCCAATTTCTCTTTCACCAGAGAAATTGGATGGAGATGTGGCTCCGGCTTGGACTCTTAGTTCATCTCTGGCTCAATATTTCCTTGATACCACTTTTCCATCTAAAGAGGCCATCCTCGAAGGAATGACTAGTGTAGAGATACCGTGGGATGATTTGCATCATCGATCTTATTTTCTACCATACTTGCAAGAAGTTGAATCAAGTTTCCCTAGCTTTCAGTCTTTTGGTCTTGTTCAGCTAGTCCTGAACCCTTTAGCACCAACACAGGTATTTTATGAAGGGAACATGGATGTTATTTCTGATATTACCTCGTTGAACATCTCCATAGATCCCAACATTATCGACAATGTCTTCATTGGAGAAGAATGTTCCCCTAAATAAATTTAGACTTACACTGATCTTTTTTGAAAATTTAGGGATGTGTTTACTTGGTCTCATGAGGAAATGTATGGTATAGATCCATCTATTGACTAGCATGAGATCAAGACATACAAAAACACTAAGCCTATCAGGCAGAAGCTTCATCTGGTCAACCCTAGGAAGGTAGCATCTATCAAAGCCAAGGTGGAGAAGCTGCTTAAGGTAGGCTTTGTTTACCCCGTTCCATTAACTGAGTGGGTTTCAAATCCAGTTACTGTGGACAAGAAATAATGGAAGATCCGAGTTTGCATTGATTTGAGGGAATTAAATAAAGAATGTCCTAAAGATAATTACCCCACAAAATTTATAGATTAAATCATCGATGAGTGTGCAGGGAATGAGATTTTCTCCTTCATGGATGGTTTATCCGAATATAATCAAGTCACTATCCATCCTGAAGATCATCATAAGAGTGCATTAATTTTTCCCTAGGGTACCTTTTCTTACAAAAAGATACCTTTCGGCCTTAAAAATATTGGAGATACCTTTCAGCGGGCCATGTCTTACGCCTTCCATGACATCAAACATATTATCGAGGCATATTTGGATGATTTAGCTGCTCGTTCTTGCAAGAGAATTGATCATCCTTCTCACCTCCATCAAGTCTTTGAATGATGTCGATATTAAAAAAATTGTTTGAACCCTAATAAGTGCATTTTTACTATCACATCCGATTAGTTGTTCGGATTAATCATGTCTACGGAAGGGATTCGGGTAGATCCCTCCAAGGTTGAGGCAATACTTCAGTTGCCTCCCCCATATTCAATTCGTCAACTTCAAAGTATACAAGGAAAAGCTAATTTCGTACGAAGATTCATCGTGAATTATGCCATGATTACAAAGAGATTTATGAGATTGTTGAAGAAAGGAGTTCCATTTATCTGGGATTACTTTGCTCAATGTTCATTCGATGCTTTGAAAAAAGCATTGACCTCTACTCCATTACTGAGTCCACCCGATTATAGCAGGGATCTTCTCTTCTATCTCACTGCAGCAAAATCTACCATTGGTATGGTTCTAGTTTAGGAAGATGATGCTCTTTCTGAGCATGTTATATACTACCTTAGTCGAGGCTTTAATCGGGATTTCCTCTTATATCCTGCTGCAGTAGAATCTACCATTGGTATGGTTCTAGTTCAGGAAGATGATGCTCTTTCTAAGCATGTTATATAATACCTTAGCTGAGGCTTGGTAGATCCTAAACTCAGGTATTCTTTGATAGAGAAACTTTCTTTGGTAGCTGTCCAAGCTATTCAACGGCTCAGACATTAAATTCTCCTTTGCAAAACATATGTTTTGGCAGAAGTCAATGCATTTTAATTTTTTCTCAGTAGGTGAGTGATTGAGGGCAAATACAATCGATGGATTTTTATTTTGTAGGAATTTGACCTCGAATTTTTGTCTACCAAGTCCAAGAAATCATTATTATTCGTAGAGTTTATTTCTGAGTTTCCCTATGGAGAAGAGATTTTTTATGAAGAATCATTTCTTGATAAACATATTTTCCTCATTTCTTCACAGGATCCTTGGTATGGAGATCTCATAGTTTATCTCTAGAATGTGAAGTTTCCCTCAACTTTTTTGAAAGATGAGTGCCAAAAGTTGCGTCACTGAGCAAAAATTTATTTGATTATTAGTGACACTCTATATCGTCGTGAGGTTGATTCGATCCTTATACGTTGCTTAAATCTCGATGAAGCTGAGGTTGTGCTAAATTATTTCCATGGTGGAGCTTGTGGCGTTCATTTATCTGGGCTTGCTGCAACCCAAAAAATCTTGCGTGCAGGATACTTTTAGCCTTAAATTTTCAAAGATTGTATTGAAGCAGTCAAAAAGTGTCATCCTTGTAAGGTTTATACTCAAAATATGCACACTCATCTAGCTCCACTCTTTCCTCTTATCGCTATCGGTTTCTTCAAAAAGTGGGGTGTTGATTATACTACTTGTAACCAACCTTCGACTAAAGGTCACAAGTACATTATTGTAGCCATAAACTACACAAAGTGGGTTGAGCCTATGCCCACTTTTGGGAATGACAATGAGACAATATTATTGTTCCTATTCAATCAAGTCATTTCTCACTTTGTTATCCCCAAAGAGATTGTCACTGACCATGATAGTCATTTTCAAAATAGCAGGATGGCTGAATTGGCTCTGAAATTAGGTTTTCAGCAAGAGCATTCATCTCCTTATTATCCTCAAGCCAATGGGAAAGTTGAAGTTGTTAACAAATTCTTGAATAAAATCCTTCAACAAATGATTGATAAAGCCAAATGCAATTGGCATGTCATGTTGTACCCTGCACTTTGGGCATACCGGATGTCTGTAAAGACCACAATTGGTTTCACTCCATTTCAACTAGCTTATGGGTTGGAATCTATATTTCCTATTTAATGCGAAATTCCTTCCCTTAAGTTAGTATTTGAGCTTCTTCCTGACACTTCCAATCTCGAAGAATGCCTTATCCATCTGGAACATCGTGATGAGTAGTGCCGAGATGTAGCTACAATTAATGAAGCACATAAGAAACGGGTGAAGGTTCAGTATGATAAGGCAGTTAAGCCTCGGGTTTTCTATGAAGGTGACCTTGTCTTGTTTTATGCCTAGGAGAAGGATGCCTTGGGGGTAGGCAAGTTCAAGTCTATGTGGTATGGCCCCTTTATCGTCAAAAAGGTCCTCAAGAAAGGAGCTTATGCCTTGTTTGATTTTGATGGGAACGAGTTGGCGGAGCCCAGAAATGGGCTCTATTTGAAAAAGTAATATGCTTAGGCTTAGGCCTAGCATCTTCTTTGTTGTATATATTTTATTTTTTTACATATATGTACTTCGATTTTTTGGTGTGGTTTTGATGATTTTGATCTGATTTGGCAAGTATTATTGGATGAAATGATTCACTTTGGCTTTTCCAATGGTGCTAGTAGACATACCCGGAACCTGGCTTCTATGAATTGGATAATACGTTATCCATCCAGTTAGTTGTTAGTTTCAAGAGGTGTCTGCAGTGGTCCTGCTTCGAGCAATGTAGCATATTACACTACAGTGGTCAACCTACTCTCGAAGGCAATATCTTTTGGTGTTGATTCATTAGTAGTTTACTTTGATTCACAACTGGTGGTTTCAAATTTGAACAACACCTATCGTGTCAGTGACCCATTCTTGCATCGACTGTTTTCGAGGGTATGTTTGTTACAATGATCATTGCGATTTATTACGTTCATTCATATTCCTCGATCTGATAATTGGTTGGCAGACTCATTAGATAATCAAGCACTCGATTGGCATATCAGTCATTCAATACTTTAAAAAATATAAAAAACATTATTCATTATTGTACATTTGAAGCATCACATCATATAAAATCGCTATGTGTATATATATATATATATATATATATATAGATAAAAATGTTCAAAATATACAAAATTTGGACCATCATGTCCTGCAAAATTGGGGCTTATGCCCGATCATGTCTATCATCATAAAATATTATAGTCATCCAATCAAATCTAAATTCTACTCCTGAGGTCCTTGCCCAACATTTGTGTTCCAATAGAACACAATGGAAGTCACTACACGGTGGACTAATCGCACCCAGTCTCATGGTACCCCTACCACCCACCTCTGGATAGCCTCTGGTAGGTCCTCTATAGTGGCCATAGGCACTTGGCGAGTCAAACTCTCCAAGTTTCTCTATACTGCATGGATTGTCCTTCCTGCGTCTTCAACATCCACCTCACCTCTGTGCCACTTGTGCCTTGGGTAGCGCTCTGGCCTAACTGGTCCCATGTCTGCATCATGATCATTAAAATTTTGTAATTCATATCGTCCTATCAAAAACATTTTTTCATTTTCCATATAATTTTAAAAGAGCAAAAAATCATATAATCAAAAATAAAAAAATGCAATCTTATCAATTGCACCCATGCTACTCTAGGTGGAAGAACTAAATCAAGATCTACTTGAAAATCCATCCCAACATAGGGCTAGTCCTCCACTTAAATGACTTGTTCTTCCCACCACTAAAATAAATCATCATCCCAAGTGGTTCGGGGAACTTCACTCCCCCCCAGTCTCTTCATCAGATCTTCCCATTAGGCTACTCTTGAATCTCTTGGGCTTCTGATAGTAGATATGACCTTATGCCAAAGCCCTGGGACTCTCTCAAAGAATAATGTCAATGAGATCGTACTGTATCCAAAGTGTTTAGTCTTTGTCTTCCAGATAGAAGTCAATTGTTTTTCCAAATTTCCCAGTAAGGATGTGCACCAATTATAAAGATGAATCAAGCATTCCACTGCTATACTCATGTCTGTACAAGAAGCTTGGTGTAGAGAAGTCGATCATGCTACTCTTCCAATGGTAAAGAGAAGGATTTTCATATGCAAATCCCTCACATCTTTGATAGGGATCTGAGTTCCCAACTTCTTTTCATCATCTACGCAATAGACTTAGACATAATCCTCTACGTTAAGCCCTCCTGTGGGCTTTTCATGGAAATCTACTAGGCCTCCCCTTCAGGAAAGTCCAGTAATAAAGTATACGTCTTCCACCTCTATTCATAGTGGCATCTGATCAATTATAAAACAATATTATTCTGGTTCCTAAAGATCAACCAGCATCTGAAGCAATTGAACACTACTTTTCATATTCGGCATTTTGAAAATTTTGAGTAACCCACAATTCCGAAGAATATCTAAGGATTTTTGGTCCTCCATCACTTCATTATCAATAGAAATATGCTCACGTTCTCTCCAACTGATTGACATCTTGGGAAAATTCATCAATTGAATAATTAAATACAACTTTTTGAATTCTTCCCAGTGCATACGTGACCCCATTTGTACACAGTCGCATATCATACACAGGTTTCTTATTACAAACTCGCATATGCGCAGAGGGTTTCAATGAAAATCTATTTCCTACGGTCAAAAATCCAAAAATTTGCTTAAAATAGGAACGAAATTGATAAATGGGATGAGTGCAAGGTTTACCTAGCTGATTTGAGGTGATTTGGTGGCCGGTTGCTCCGTATTCAAGAAAAGGATTTTTTGGCCCATAGCTCTTTCTCCACTTCTACAATGCAAAAATTATCAAAATGTGAGTCAAAATGCTTATTTATGCTGAGAATTTGAAATTTTTTCACAAATTTCGTTTTTGTTTATTTTTTGAATTTGTTTTAGGTTGTTTAACCTTTTGGCTTGTAAGCATTGGGAAAATTACTTTTTAGGTACATTAAGCTGAATTTGAGATATTCCTAGTTTTCCTTTGGATCCATGACCATTGACCTGTCATGGCAGGTATTTGATTTCGAACTGGCATATAGGTTAGGGAATTTAATTTTCGTTGCATTTTTCATACTAGCCCCCATTCTAATCACTTGCAATAGGGTTGATTCCATCATGTCATGAGTATTTAACCCATTTCCCTCGTCGATTTTTTAATCATGACTTGGTGGTAGAGCCATCCTTTACATGGGCTTCCTAGTTAGTTCCTCGCTAGCATTTGTCGCCCATGCTACAATTTATGTAGGATCAGGAGTCCTCTTTAGTCTTGCCATGACTTATGTGTTGAAGATTCATTCTTCTTCTTCTTCGCTATCTTTATTCTGTCCTTTTACCCTAGAGGCCCCCAGATGTTGTCAAGTTGTATTACTACATTGCATATTGACTACTTGTTTATCTTGGCCTTTAGCCGGCTTCATTTGGACTCATGTTTAAGCCCTCTTTTGACCATGTCTTTCTGTACAAATTAACCATGAAATCACTTAGCCTTTGCGACTTGATACCTTTACCCATGGATGGAACATTCCTTTGAGTGTCACTTACTAGTTTTCGCCACCTTACATGGAGCATAGGATTTTTTCCTATACCTGGAACTAGTGCATCTCTTTACCGACACTCGTTCTATCCATTGTACTATAGGCATTATTTTATTCCTTTTCAGGCTTTGAAATATGAAAAATACAAAAAAATTAAATATTTTAAAAAGAGCGGGAACGGGATATTACTTCCATACTTGATGGTAGCTATAGTGTCAGTTGTGTCGCCTTTGAACAAAGCACAAAAAAACTAACTATTTTGTCCATTTGGGATGGTTTTAGTTTTTTATTTAGGAAAATCCATAACCTTGTCTTTGAGTCAGTACTCCCCCATTTGGTTATCTCTTCCAATCATATGGAGGGTTTGTTTATGCCTCCTACATGACAAAATTATACAAATTTATCATTTACTACCATAGTCAACATGAGTCGTACTTTTGTTCAAGGGAAGTTAACCTGAGTTTGCCTCTCTGCAGTGTCTCTTGACTCATTTTTTCAGTCGGCCTTCCTGGTCTTATCAACATCTTGTTCTATCACATTAGATATTTGGTCCTTTTCTCGTGTTGGTTTGAGAAGGTCTCCACTAAATTCTTGCTAGAGGTTTTGTCTCTTTTCAACTACGACATATTGCTATGAGAGTAAACCTAGAGCCACACCCTGGCCCTATTTACATCATTGATAGCTGACCTTGTTCTCAGCATTTGATCAACATCATGGGTCTTTGACTGAGTAATTTCCCTTGTATTCGACTTCAGCATACATTATCACACCTAGGATTCTTGCAATACCTTGATTTCCATTTGACCCTATCGATGGATATCTCACCTTTTTGTCATACTTCATCATTGGTTGGTTCAGAGGGTTTCTACCATGTGCTAACTTCATCTTGTGCATGCTGAAAACATACTTCAGGTTGGTTACTTCACTTTAATTCGTCTGATTCCTTCCAAATCTTGGCCTACAGGTTACACTCGCACTGGACTGATGTGGGATGCCTTAATGCCTTCCTTCTATCAGACCTTTTCCCATCGACTCCGACTCATTTCTCTAGTAACAATATCTAGATTCCTTTTATCAGTACCTTAGGGTTTGCAGTCATCTGTGGTAGACTCTTCGCTATTGATAGTGAGAATAGATCATTATCTCCTGATTGATAGATTCTTTCAAGTGTTTGACTTCAACTCATTCATTTGCACTTGCTATATTGTATTGGGGCACCTTAACACTCATTATCATTATTGGTGGGTTGTCTCACGTTTGTTAATAGTATACATCAATGATCGATAATAAAACTATTTCTCACATGGTCAACCTCAGCTCATTTATTCCCATTGTGTAGAATTGTGCCATGGTGATCAGTGAAGACCTCAGGTTTGCATCATCATGCTTTGATTCACTTTTACAGCTCCTTCATTTTTCTGCCAGTGATATCATCCACCCTTATATGTTGCAATTTCATCATAGCAACATCATATATGTTGGCTCTTGAGTTGTGTGTTGTACCATTTTTTCCACCACTTATGATTTGGTACTTGGAGATTCATTTGTGACTTCAGTTATCAAATATCTTTGCAACATCATTGATCATTCTTTTATATGTGATACTTGGACATTATTTTGACTTATCCTTCTAGGCAGTGATCAGATGATTCACTATGTACTTTACATTTTATCTATACTTATATACATATTGGATCCGATCCATACTTCATATGTGGACATGATTTTCTTTCACTGAGCATGGTTATGTGTTTTATTCTTTCCACGATTATTTCTATGTGTTATACGTTGCGCCAGGCATAGCAGGGGGGTCACAGGGGGGGCGGCAGCCCCCCCTGTCGGGGTCCGGGGTAGTGTGCCAAATTTTTTTTTTTTCTGTGGGTGGACCCACCCATGGTTTTGTGCATGGGTTTGCACATGGTTTTGGGGGACGATGGTTTTCAGCCCCTGGTATTTTGTAGATCTAGTCAAGGGAACTATGGTTATGTTATAATCCAAGGTTAATGGATTGGGGTTTATGTATGCTTCGGCACGTATATATATGTGTTATAACACTGAAAGGAATATAATGAAAAATCAAGTTGGTCATCCTGATTTGGGATCCAGGGGAAATTTTTTGTGTATATCTGTTTTATGTTTTATGCTCTCGCTATTGTTTATTTTATATTTTTAAGATTTGTTTGTAGATAATTTTTGTATAGGTTTAAAACCTACATTTGGTATTAGAGCTGGTTTGGCTTCAAGGGGACACCTTTGCTGTTGAGGGGTTTTTTTCTTGGGCCTGAGGTAGACCCTGTTCAGTGGGAGATCTACGGGATCCATTCTTGCAGTTAAAGAATATGGCAAGCAGTGGAAAGATAGAGATTGAGAAATTTAATGGTCAGAGTTTTGAATTGTGGAAGCTCAAGATGGAGGATCTGCTAGTGGATAAAGATCAATGGACCACAGTAGATCCAGGTACTAAACCAATGAAAATTTCAGATGAAGATAAATGCATTAGTTTGTTGTGTTCTCTACCAGATTCGTGGGACAGTCTGGTTATTGTAATAGGTAACAATACAACTACCTTGAATTTTGATGACATTGTCTCAGCCATGCTGTCGAAGGAAATGAGATGGAGAAATATGGAGGGTCAGAATGGAGATGCCTTATCTGTACGAGGAAGGTCCCAGAAAATAAACAAGAATAAGGTTTTGAGTGGGATATCTAAATCTCGAGGGAGATATAAATCTCCTGGAAAGTTTGTAAAGGTGTGCTGGAAATGAGGAAAGGAAGGGTACTACAAAAAGGATCGTAGATCTGTCTGAGAAAGGAAATGGATTCAATGTGATGCTCTTCAGAGTGGAAAATCCAGCTAGACAGACAGGGGATGTGTATCTGGATTCTTCTTCAAATACACATGTAGATCATGAGGCATGGTTGATTGACCCAGGTTCATCCTTTCACTTCACTCCCCATAGGGAGTGGTTTTGTGAGTATGAGAAATATGATGGTGGTTATGTCTTCTTAGGGGATGACAGGAAGGCTAGAATCGTCAGACGTGGAAAATTAAAGCTCAATCTACAAAGTGGAAGGATTAGCACACTTCCCGGTGTTCTGCATATTCCCGCATTGGCCAGAAATCTGATTTTTGTAAGCAAGATGGATGATGCAATTTTAAAAACAATGTTCGAGAAAGATACCTGCAAGATGGTTCAGGGAGCACTAGTATTGATGTAGGGAGTTTAGATTGGAACTGGTGACAAGCTTCTAGTGTGAAATCGCGACCATGGCAATAGTTTTAGGTTCCTAAAAGGAGTACAAAGCCTGAACGTCTCTCGGAGAAACATCATGCTATGGTGATCAAATGACTGGGACATGTTGAGAGAAGGACTCGTATATTGCATGGAAAATGTATATGTAGAAGTATGCCTCAATTTCTCTGGATTTCGATTTATGTGAACATTGTGTATATGGGAAGCAGAATCAGGTGAGTTTTCCTTCTGGTGCTAAGAGGGCTAACAAGATATTAGATCTTGTGCGCAGTGATGTCTTTGGACCTGTGTTAGTTCCATCACTGGGTAAGTCTGTGTACTATGTTTCATTCATAGATGACTTCTCAAGGAATACATGGATATAATATTTCTTGAGGAAGAAATCTGAAGTCTTTGACAGATTTAAAGAATTTAAGGCTCTGGTGGAAAACCGTACGTAGAATAAGATAAAGGTGTTGAGGATAGATAATGGTGAGTTCGTAAGAAGAATTTGAAGAGTTTTGTAAGAATGGTGGTAGAAATGACAGAAGACTCTAATCGATACACACCTCATCAAAATAGAAGCTGGATAAAGAATGAATAGAACTTTGGTGGAAAGTAAAGAAGCATTCTTATAAAATAAGTTAACAGACCATAGAGTGTGGAGAACGTATTTCACTTTAGGCCACAGATCACCTTCATCGTTGTCAGAGGATAAGACTCCACATGAGGTATGGACTGTAAGAAACCCTCTCTTTCACATCTAAGGGTATTTGATGATGATATGTACATGTTCCAAAGGACAAAGGACTCAAGTTGGATAATAAATCTTAAAGGTGCATATTTATTGGGTATAAGGATGGTTTAAAGGGTTACAAGCTTTGGAACCCAGAAACAAGGAAGGTTGTGTATAGTCGAGATGTGGTGTTTAGAGAGGTGAAAGATGTTGTTAAACATGAATTCCTACCAAATGAACCTTAGAAGATAGAGTTTGAGCTAAAGGAGGATGAATCATACTCTACAACAGAAGAAGACTCAGAAGAGGAAGAGCCACAAACTCTAGCTATGAGAAGATCAATTCAGGAAAGAAGACAGTCAGAAAGATATAGTCCATCTTCTTTCTGTTCAAATTTTTCTTTAACTATAACTGATGATGATCACAAAACCGTTAGGGATGCAGTAGATTCAGAGGATGGAAAACTATGGAAGGAGGCCATGGTTGATGAAATGGTATAATTTCATAAAAATGAGACATGGGATCTGGTGGAGTTGTCAGCTGGAAGGAAGCCCATCGGGAGAAAATTGGTGTTTAAGAAGAAGATGAATGTAGAAGGCAAGTTGGAGAAATAAAAAGCTCGGTTGGTAGGAAAAGTTTATTCCCAGGTGCCAAGAATTGATTTTGGTGATAATTTTTCTCCTGTTGCCAAAGTTACTTCTATTAGATTACTTTAATTTGTTGCTACTGCATTTGATTTTGAGGTAGAACATATGGATGTGACAACAAAATTTCTTCATGGGGATCTAGAAGAGGAGATCTACATGAAACAACCTAAAGGCTTTATGGTGAAGGGGAAGAAAAAACTAGTATGCAGGTTAAAGAAGTCTTTGTATGCGTTAAAACAGTCACCAAGGATGTGGTACCAGAAATTTGATACCTATATATGGGGACTTGGCTTCACCAGAAGCAAGGACAATCACTGTGTTTATTTTAAATTAATTAGTGACCATGTTATTTATTTGGTCTTGTATGTGGATGATATGTTGTTTATTGGAAATGACAAAGAAATTATCCAAGATTTGAACACCCAACTGCTCCCCAAATTCGACATGAAGGATCTTGGTGCTGCAAACTATATTTTGGGCATGTAAATTAAGAGAGATTTGGCAAAGAGGAAGCTCTGGTTAAACCAGAGGAAGTATGTCGAGACTATATTGCAGAGGTTCAATATGAAGGATAGTAAACTCGTGAATGTTCCTATTCCTGTAGGTGTAAAGCTATCTATTGAACAGTGTCCCAACACACAAGAAGAAGAGGAGGATATGTCTCATGTTCCATATGCAAGTGCAGTGGGTAGCCTAATGTATGCAACGGTTTGTACATAGTGGGAGTATTGATCAGGTTTATGTCAAACCCAAGGAAGGAGCATTGGACAATAGTTAAGCGGGTTTTCAAATATCTTCATGGCACTAGTGATTATGTCTTGTGCTACCAAGGAAGACCAGGATTGGAATGAGTGTTGGACATTCGTGGTTTTGTTGATGCAGACTGGGCTGGAGATATAGACCAAAGAAGATCTACCAGTGGGTATTTTTTTAGCTTATTTGGAGGTGCAGTCAGTTAGATGAGTAAAAGACAATCTGAAGTTGTTCTTTCAACTACAGAGGCAGAATACATGGAAACCACTCATGCAAGCAAGGAATCAGTTTGGTTCCAGAGATTGTGTTCAAGTATGGGGTTGGTGCAGCAAGCTATAAGGATAGACTGTAATAGCCAAAGTGAAATTTTCTTAGCTAAGAACCCTGCTTATCATTCAAAGACAAAGCACATTGATGTTCAATGTCACTTTTTGAGGGATATGGTTGAGGATAAAAGGGTGGTGCTGGTAAAGGTGGACACTTTTAAGAATGTTGTAGATGCATTGACAAAGTTTGTGAGCACTCAAAAGTTCTCTTAGTGTAGAGAAACAATGGGTGTTTTAGATTTGGACAGATTATTAATCTCTCCTGTGGACCCCTTGCAGAAATAAAACAACAAGTGGGAGAATTTCGGGTATGTGTTATATTCGGTGGGTAGACCCAACCATGGTTTTGTGCATGGGTTTGCATAGGGTTTTGGGGGACGATGGTTTTAAGCCTCTGGTATTTTGTAGATCCGGTCAATGGAACTACAGTTATGTTCTAATCCAGGATTAATGGATTTGGGTTTATGTATGCTTCGGCATGTATATATATGTGTTGTAACATTGAAAGGAATATAATGAAAAATCAAACTAGTCGTCCCGATTTGGGATGCAGGGGAAAATCTCCGTGTATATATGTTTTATGTTTTATGCTCTTGTTATTGTTTATTTTCTGTTTTTAAGATTCGTTTGTAGATAATTTATGTACATGGTTAAAACCTACACCCACCTCAGACATGAGCTCTCTTTCTGATTTCTATCACTGGTTTTTTGGTAGGCTGAAATCTAGTGAAGTCATATCTAGTCCTCGTAAGGTACATTTTATGCACATAATACATTTCGGCCATCATGTATCCCTTCTGACCTCAAATATTAGGGGGAATTTTTTATAGCATAATTTATCACCATTATATACTTGATGAATTATTCATTGGCCTTGGGTAGCCCTTCCATTCAAACTTGGTCATATTTTTTTTTAAAAATAGTATTTCAAAAAAAATTCTGTGGGCGGACCCACCCGTGATTTTGTGCATGGGTTTGCACATGGTTTTGGGAGATGATGGTTTTCGGCCCCTGGTATTTTTAGATCCAGTCAAGGGAACATATGGTTATGTTATAATCTAGGGTTAATGGATTGGGGTTTATTTATGCTTCGACATGTATATATATGTGTTGTAACGCTGAAAGGAATATAATGAAAAATCAAGCTGGTTGTCCCGATTTGCAATGCAGGGAAAAATATCTGTGTATATATATTTTATGTTTTATGCTCTTGCTATTGTTTATTTTCTGTTTTTAAGATTTTTTTGTAGATAGTTTCTGTACAGGGTTAAAACCTATACCCGCCTCAGATATGAGCTCTCTTTCTGATTTCTATAACTGGTTTTTTGGCAGGCTGAAATCTGGTGAAGTCCTCTCTAGTCCTCACAAGGTTCTTTCTATGCACATAATACATTTCAACCATCATGTACCCCTTCTGACCTCATATATTAGGGGGCATATGTTATAGCATCATTTATCACCATTATATACTTGATGACTTATTCATTAACCTTGGGCAGACCTTCCATTCAAACTTGGTCATATTTCTCAAAAAACAATATTTCAAAATCCATACGTGACTCTGCCCATACTTTTATGCGTATACCTGCGGGTCCATACATAGTAAACCCACGTATGATATTTAAAATATTAAAAAAATATAAGATTCCCCTATTTTGGAGGCAGGGTTACGATTTTTCCTGTAACTTAATTGCCCTAGCCCGTGGCTTAACTATTCCCCAAGTGAAAAAACTAATTTGAGGGAGTCTAAAAACCCCTCAAGGGAATGGCCTAAAAGAGGAAGAGAGATAATTATAGATATTATACCCTGTTATAGCCCTGATCAAGTCTGATATTGCCCCCGTGCCTCCTAAACTTCCCAGATTTTCAGGAAACCCTTGTTTCCTTGAGATGTTCACCTTCATCCTATGTGACATCCATTGTGCACTATTCTTGGAAGAGGTTTTGTGAGGCTAGGGCTGGACGGATCCAGAGGATAGTTTGGTCGAGGCCGTGGAAGATTTCAAGTGATCTCTCCACTATTTATTTATTGTACATGTTATCAATAAAAATAAGTGCCATCCTTTTCCTGATATTCACATGTCATATACATCTCTTATACATGCTTAATGATCTTAAATAGTTCATTTATTGTTATTGCTATAAGATTATGTATGGTTTTGCTAACATCTAGAACATATATATGCTTTACAACTAGGATTTTGTGCTTGTTTTTTGTTTTTTTGCAAGTTCTAGAGCACAAGGAGTTGCAGGGGGTTTGAACCCCGCAGGATCTACTAAAACCGAAGGGTAAACGGGTAAATTATGCTATCCTTATTCTTCTAGTTTAAAGCATAGAAGTTGGTTAATTTATTCCTTCTTGTGATGACATGCCGATGATATGTGAAGGTTTATCAACCCAAGACCTTAGGGTAACATTGCCCATAACAATCGGCAAAGTATTTTTATTTTGAGAAGCAAGTGTTGGCTTCATTCTCCACTATTGGGGCTAGTGTCATATAAATGTAATTGTATGCTCATAAATTTCACCTAATAATAATAATCTCTTAGAGTTGACATGCCTTCATGCATATGTCATGAATGTAGTATGACTATTATTTATATTTTTGTGATGTATGCGTTTCATTTACGCTAATGTTAATGAACTAATTCGTTTTCCTTAGTATGTATCTTGTTGAATGTGTGTTGTTTATGTTATCACCATCATAGCTATCTTGTGAATTATTTTGTAGGTTAACCACAAATTATTTATATTTCTTGTGTCTCTCTTCTAACACGGTACTATTACTTTCTTCCAAGGGGATCAATTATTTCCCTTTGATGGGAGCAAACCTTTCATACGTTACATTTTATATCTTACAAATTTCATACACTTGTTATCACCAAAGCCATGCATATTTAATATTATGTGTTCATTGCAACCAAGGCATATATTTGAGACCACCAACTAGAAAATTAATATATTCTAGTTGGGGCTCCTAATCCAAAAAATGTGGGGTCTAATTGGGACTTCACATTCAGGAGACCCCCTTCGCTATTGTCAGCTTCCAACATCGTGAACAAGATTCTGGCACTAGAAGGAGGGACATCTGACAAGATGAGCCCATGAAGTCTAATTTCACCTTTTTCATCTTGAATGGATTCTTCCCATTTCATAACCCTGACATTCTTTTATAAATTTTCAAATATGAAACTACCCACAAAGATAATTCATGACTTGTAAAATCTAAAATTTGATGGCGAGGGTGAAACAATCATTCTTGATCATACCCAATAATTTATTGAATTATGTGAATATTTTGAAATTAATTATGAGGATGTTTCTTGTAGGTTCGAGGTTGTTGCTTTTAGGTTCTCAGTTCTCACATTTTAAGGACATGTTAAACAATGGTGCTTTACATTACTGACTGCTTATATTCATTCTTTCCAACAACTTATCAAGTAGCTTCACCAAGCCTTTGACATGTATGATTACAAAAGTGTTTATAAGAAGAATATTCATGTTAGAAATAAATATGATGAATCCACTGAATATTTTCATTATCGCTTTATTCATTTATGCTATGAGTTTTCAAAGGATGAAATAAATTGGAATTTTGTGAAAGAGAAATTTTAGTGTCTTGTTCACATTTTTTTGATGCCGCCTAAACCCAAATCCATTTTAGTTCTTCCAATAGTTACTGGTCATGGAGCTCTCAAAATTCCAAAAAAAGAAACTTATTTTTCATGTGACTCTTTGTCTTCTTCCAATTATTCACTGAATCAAGCAACTCCATGCATCCAAGTCAAGGTTGGAGAAATTGAAAATCAATTTTTTGATCCAACCCCATCGTCTCCTTCCCCTAATATTCAACATTCCAACTCAAATCTCAATATTTAATTTGATTTAATCAATGATATTTTTTCTTCTCGACATGTTCCTTATCCTACATCATTTATTTCCTCTGACCCTCTTTATTATAATTCACTGAGTCAAACAATTTTATCAGTTTCCTTATAATCTCATGAGGGTCAAGTCTAGGATGTAGTTAATAGGGATTGGGAGATTCAATATATCTTTCATAATGGTTATGTTAGGGATTCTAATTATGAACAAGGATCTATTATTTAATATGATTACTCACCCAATATTTCCACTTTCTCTTCTTTCACAAACTTCCTTGATATATTCAATGATTTTGTCACACCTATCACATCTATGGATGATTTCAAAGTGAAATAGGACAAGGAGGAATTTTCTCCTCCCAATCTATCTCATTCCTCGTCATGTGAATATGAAGAAGAAGAGGATGCAACTTCATGTTTTCTATCAACCCCTCTCTCATATTCATCAAACCATGATGATGCCCTTTGCTTGAGTGAGAAACTAAATCTTGATCATTAATTTATTAATGTATTCACTAATTCATCTAGTGATCATTGTGTATCATCAACGGTTGATTTTTCCAAGACACCATTTTTTGATGATTCACCTTTTGATAATACAAAATATTTTTAATATGTTGAGACACTTCATTCTATGTTGATGGTTATGTCAGGATCTTGCAATTTTGATGAGTGTTACAATCATGATTAGACTAATACTATTTCACAAGAGAGCCTTCATGAATTGACTCCACGTATTGAAAATTAATATTTCCTTTAGTTTCACGATCCTTCATCCAGTTATCATGACCCCATTTCTGATTGGTTGGAGGAATCCTACTTGTAAATACCACCGGCTAAGAATTTTTTTTTATCTTTCTCGATGTTTTCCAAAATTGAAATTTGGAATGGATGATTTGATATGAAATCCTATTGCAGTGTGTACCATAAATTGGCAGAAAATTTTTTATTGCATGCTTTCCTATCATACTTTTCTGCTGGTATTTTTTTCCTTTGGGTTTTAGAGGATGTTTTGATGTATCTTTGTTTCCTCATGTTTTACTTGATGATATTTCTTATTGCTTATTCCCTTGTTGGTGCAGGCTGGGAATTACTCTGTTGGTTACATTAGAAATTTCATTTCATGTGAGCCTAACTTGTCTTTCATTTGTAGTAAGTTTAAGTTAGTCTAGTTTGTTTTATTTTATTTTCTATTATTTTGTTTTCATATTGTTATTTTATTTCGCAATAATCCTGGCATGAAAGTGGTGTTTTGGTTTTGAATAAGCATGGAAAATTTTGAAAGGAAATTGTACAACTATTAACGCTTGGTTAGTTGTCTATTCCCTTCTTTGCATGGGCCTTGTACCTTTTAGTATATGATGCTTAGACAAAAAATATATTATTTCTCAGAGAAAAAATTAGTGAATCTACAATGCTCAAATATATAAACAAAATCTTCTTCTCTAGTTAGCTTTCTATGTTTTATCGGTTTTAACATGTCAACTCGGTCAAGTATATAAAGGAGAGGAAGAAAATTAAGTGAGTAGACTAGTTTTCAGAGGTGTGTATATCCTTCTCTAAAAGGGTAACCTATTTTTCCCTTAATAATTCGAGATCCATCTTTTACCCCAATGAAATAATTAGTGCCTAATCATAGTTCTATAAAAATAAAAATAAAGGGTGAATAATATAAAGGCTTCCTACACAGAGAGGTGAGGCAAGCAACTTTGTTGGGGTACTGTCTAGGCTCATTGGTAGAAAAGAAATGTTAGTGTTCCTGAAGTGACTATATTAGGGTACTATTCAGGCCTATTGGTAGTAGAGTAACACAAGATATGAAAACTAAGAATCTGACATTATTTTCCCTAGGATATCTATTTACTCCTTACCCTTGATCGAAACAACCAAATTTTGACATGCTTGTGTAAGTGTTTGTTCGGTGAAGAGAATGAATAAAACTATATCTTTAAGTCGAGTTAATTAAGGAGCGATGGTGATAAAAAAATGAAAAATAATTCTTGAAGAGATATACTTGGTATCAAGAGTTAGACCCAAAGGAGAAGCTGGAGTTATACCAGTGTGTCACCAATTGTTGTCGCTACTACAACTCCCCTCCAAAAAATTATCCTCTTTTATTTTGGAGCCATCTTTTTATCTACAAGAACTAGATTTTCATTGAAAACTACTCTTCTTGATTTCTTATAATTAGCTCTCCATATGTGTCTCTTGTGTGATGGTCATCGAGTCTTATCGACAAAATTTGCGCAACTTCTAAAGAGAAGAAAACCCCTTTTAAACATAAGCTAAGTCTTGTCCTATTCTAGTGATGATTGTTAGCATTACCTCTAGGAGTTGCAAAATATTGTCATTGGAAACTCCACAATTTATAATATCCCAAAATGGAAATAGCAGCAATATATCTCATAAAATGAAAGTAGCAGCAAGTATTTAACACACGAAATCATGATACCAATATAAATCCATGTTATTGATCATATATGCAGAAAATAAGTACAAAGAAATGAGGCACCAATCATAGAAGGTCATTACGCAAGCCTCCAATACATAAACACTCTCAAAAGTGAGATGTTGCTGGAACACAAAATGTTGGAGAACTGCTACAATGAAGTTATATTAGACATAACTACAGCTGGAGATGACACATTGATACAAAGTACTGACATAGGCCCCTATGAGAGACTCCCATACCCTTGCTATCATCCAAATGAAATGAGCCATTCTAGGTAACTCATCAAAGAAATCCTCAACCCCCGGTTCATGCAATGTATTGGGGCTGTATGGAGAGATTATATTTTTCCACCCATGTTATTTCTCTCTCCATTTATGATATGTATGGGGCTGATACTGACCTTGGGCTGAAATATTATAGTCCCCAAGAATGTCCCAATTTACCCCATCAAACAAAACATCCATGAAGTGCCTCTCCCAAAACCTCAAGTTCTCCAAATGGCCCCTCCCACATGAAGACAAGAGATGTAGTGTGGAAATCATGGTTTGCCATTTGTTTCTCCTGAAACATGCAACATATAAATTATGGAGAATCATACTCCCAATGGGCACCTCCAACTCTTGTGCTATCCTCCCAACAAATCTTCCCATAAGAACAAGAGCATCATCAATATTTTGAAGCAAAAGAAAATAAAAACAAGCTGCCATATGACAACTGGGAGGTGAATCATAGTTCCACTTGTGGAACCAACATAATGCATCCCCTGCCTACCTTAGAACAAGGTATAACAAGTGTCTTTTCATCCACTTGTTTGCTTCCACAATCATCCTACAAGATGATATCATAGAAGTAATGTATGGTGCCAATGGTGCACACCAAGAATCATGTGGCCTGCCCACAAACCACCAATAGAATGACCAACATCAATGCTGAAAATGGCCTTAAGTACATCACAATACAATATACAAGAAGGAATTATCCTTGGTACAATATGCTGCTCACAAAATGTAAAAGAGTACAAATCATAATGCATAAATGTACATCCTCTACTATGTACCTTGGTCATTGAGCTAAAATGGCTCAACTGAAAGTTCTCCCTCACTCTCAATGAGTAGGGAAGTGGTTGAGGAAACCTATCCATCATCATCCGGGCTATGCATCTCTCCATATGATAATATACACCATATTGGATGCCCTCCCAAGTGAACTCCTCCATCAAGGAATGATATGCATCAAAGTGCATGGAAAGAAAGTCCACATGTGCTGCATGTAACAACTTCTCCTTGAGCTCAGAAGCTCTAGTCAAGAAGACTCTGTCATAAGAGTATATGACCCCATCATCCACCATGTATCTATCATCTCCCTTCGGATCATAAAAAATCATGCAAGCACCAAGTTCCTTGGAGTACTCTACCAAAATTTGAGACCTCCAATATGGATCAATCCTCCTAAGAGACAGTGTTGTAGAAATAAAATGTGAAGTCCCACACATGATAATATCTTTTCCTTTGACATCCCTCATACCAAATTCATCCTCCAAAGTGCTACCACGCCCATCATGCAGCTGCTCATGCTCAAGTAGAAGTGGTGACCTTTGGAAGTTTGCCTCCCATGAGAAGCTACCATCCAAAAAGAACCTCCTGATCTTGGCCAATGTAAGCATGAGTGGCCTCCATCTACTCCAATACATGGAGGATTCATTCCTCAAGGGAAGTACCCTCTGTTTCTCCAAATCCATGGAGTGGTCTCCTTGCACCATGGTGGTGCCATCCTCCATCACTGCAACAACTTCTATTAGTGAAGAATATGTAGTGAGAGTGGGTAATGCTAAAAATGGGAGGATGTCTCCCTCCTCCTTGAGTCCACCCAAAACTCTCAATGTTGTGTCAAGTCCTAAGGTCCTCACCCCTCTGGAATCAACAAGTGGTGCAACCAATTGTGAATAATCTCTCATAATCTCCTGATCTGGTGGTCTCCCAGGTGGAATGCTTCCCTGCAATGAGACATTAATATCAAGAGTAGACTGCATATGTGAATGGAAAAATTTGTCCCTGCCCTCACTATGAAAATCAGTCTACCTCTTCTCTACATAAACCTTATAAAATATATAGGGGTGTGTGCTCCTTATCATATGATGCTAGTCATCCTCCCTACCTTCTCCTTTCATCTGCAAGGTTTCACCATCTATCAATAGTGGCACATGTTGGTCATGGATTGTGCCTTGATCTCCACATATGAGATACTTTGAAACTTTTTGCAATGATACAAGAATTCCTCTTGTTGGAGCAAGTGTTCCATCTTCCTCTGCATGAGGTGCTACATATGCTCTAGATATGTCAGCACTGTTGCCCCTGACCTTCTCTCCCTCTTAAATATAAACGGGAATCACCTTCTCAATAAGAGAGTCATCTTTTAAAAAAGGGCTCTCCATGCCCTCTTTTCCAGGAATATGAGGTAGTGATCTTGCCTCTAGCAATGTATTATGCAAGATGTTAGCTTCTTCCATAGTCTTCTAAAGTGGAGTTGGGTTTATTGATCCTTCCAACCCATGAAAAGGTTTTGTTTGTTTGGTTTGTTTAGCTCCATCAAAGGTGTTTTAGAATGTTTTTCATCAAACCTTTCCACTATTCTCCTATTGAACTTTGAATAAGTAGAGGTATTTTCATTTTTTAATTAAAAATATTCAAATATCCACCAAACATAGGCCTTACCTTCAAGATGCAGCGCTGCAACTTTTATGGCTTCATTCTCTGAAACTCAATGTTGCTGAAAATAGGTGTCTAGCTCCTCCACCCAAGCCCTAGCTGAACATTTAGGTGAACCATCAAAAGTAGATAGAAAAATTCTACCCACATCATGTTGCTTGCTCCTTGTGCTCCTTTCCTCCTTGATCTTTCAAAACTCTTGGAAGTTGATGTGATTTTTGAACCTCTCAGTTTGAAATTCATATTCTTGCAGATAATCACTAAAAGTCTCCATCTTTGGAATTTCTTCTTCTTCCATCTCCCTCATAGTAAATCTGGGAATAATACTACGTTGTGGATCATAATTTGTGGCTACATGCTCACACTCATCATGTAAAAATATATATTTTGCTTTAGATTCAATCTCCCTTGGAGATTCTCTACACATCTCCCTTCTCATCTTCTTGATATCTCCCTTGATGCTCTGCATAGTTTGAAAAAGAAGCTTTGAGAGCTCCTCTTCCCCTCTTCCTCCAAACAATGGAGTCATGTCTCTAATTTTTCTGTACATATCCTCTTCTTGGGAGAAGCTTCTCCTTATGGTGACATATTGGCTGAATGCATAAGATGAGCCAAGATTATGCTCCGATACCATTGTAATATACCAAAATGGAAATAGCAGCAATATAGCTCATAAAATGAAAGCATCAACAAGTATTTAACACATAAAATCATGAGACCAATATAAATACATTTTATTGATCATATATGTAACAAATAAGTACAAAACAATGAGGCACCAGTCATAGAAGGTCATCACACAAGCCTCCAATACATAAACACTCTCAAAAGTGAGATGTTGCTGCAACACAAAATGCCAGAGAACTGCCACAACACAGTTATATTAGACATAAATACATCTGGATATGATACGCTAATACAAAATCACTGATATAGGCCCCAATAGAATCTAAATTTACATATCTGGGCACTAGATCAACTTTCCAAGACAACCCAAGATGGTTTTCGGAAAATGCTCACAATGTAACAAACTAAGCTGCAGCCCTAGGGCTGAAGATATGGTGCAAAAAATGAAATGAGAAGATATAGTTAAATCTGATGTAGAGAAATATAGATCTTCTCTAGTAGATCTTCTAGATTTTTATTTCCTAAATCTACCTCAGGCTGAAGGAAGGCAGAGTCTAGGGTAACATCAAACCACGCTTAATCTGGTAGCTAGCCCTACCAGATCAGGAGAGGGCTCTCTCCGGGTCAATCTCAGCAAAAATAGTCAATGAGGCTTGAGATGAATTGAAATAAAGGCTAATTTTAGGCTAGGTATATATGTAAAAGAGTTTTATTTGATTTTGGAAGGTGTTTGTTAGAATCAAAGGGAAAGGCAAATTTTGGGTCTGGGAAATGAGGCCTAGTTTTTGTAGAGATCTGAATGGGGCAAGAAAGGAAATTGTTTTGATGCTTCGAAATGAATGAAATGGATAGCTCAGACCGGTGAGAAGTTGAAGATGGCAAGAGGCCTTCAAGAATCCTCTTCAGACAGTTGAAAACATGGAAAATTAAACAAAACTCAAGGCAGAGCACCGCAGATCTAATGAAT